>KN834786.1:20512-326682 GCA_000827265.1 Collybiopsis luxurians FD-317 M1 | reverse complement strand
AGGATCTGGAATGCAGAAACTGGAGCTCCCATTGGAGACCCTCTTCAAGGCCACACTCATCCTGTGTCATCAGTGGCATTTTCGCCAGGTGGAAAAAGAATTGTATCTGGTTCCTCAGACAAGATGGTCAGGATCTGGAATGCAGAAACTGGAGCTCCCATTGGAGACCCTCTTCAAGGCCACACTGATCGAGTGTTGTCAGTGGCATTTTCTCCAGATGGACAGAAAATTGTATCTGGTTCTTTGGATGAGACAGTCAGGATCTGGAATGCAGGAACTGGAACTCCCATTGGAGACCCTCTTCGAGGCCACACTGATCCAGTGTGGTCAGTGGCATTTTCTCCAGATGGTAAGAAAATTGTATCTAGTTCTCCAGACAAGACAGTCAGGATCTGGAATGCAGAATCTGGAGTTCCCATTGGTGAGATCATTCTCAGTCCATAAATCTGCATTTAATTGACTTTGCCCCAGATGGAGAGCCAACTTTATCTATTGATTCTACTTCACAAATATTTAATACTCAAATCACAACCAACACCGTAACTCTCTTTTTCTTTGCTTACTCCTTAACATCTCACTAACTTGAGTCATGTCTCCAATTGCTCATTAGAATCTCACTTTTCAATTTGTCAGTCTCAATTCTTCTTACCATGTCCTGCCATATGGTATGTATAGTCCTAATACTCCACACATTCTTTCCTTCTAATGGAAATGTAGTCTCTTGCTGGAGTCTTTCCACTAATGGATGGATCTATTTTTCTCTTGTGAAGCAAGGCATTGTCTGGATCCCAGTGCAGTATAGGGACAACTTGGTTGCAGATGAAACAGTGTTAATTATTTCCACCAATCATTACAACCACATCTTGTTGGCAAATTGTGTATATGGCAAGGATTGGCATAAGTGTTGGTCTTTTACATAACTTTCTGTTTGATATCATTTTCTGGTTAGCTTGTGATTCTGTCACTTTGTAAATTTGTATAAACTTTCTACAGACTTATTCTCTGCATCTACATCACCAAGTTGACACAAGTATCAGGGGTCTCTGAACCTTGGGACAGCATCATATACTAGTCTGCTATTGGCTTCTGACTGGTTACCACTGGACAAGATAAATCACAGTAACAGGAATTAGGTTTTTACTAAGTGGTCTCTTGATAGAGACAACTAGTTGTACCAGTGATTTGTGTTGTTGTGCAAGAGTGCATTGTCAAAGGTTCTGCAGGGAATATATTTATATCAATATCTAGCTCAACAAGTAATTGTCTAACAAATATAACTCTACTGGACAGAGTGCCTGGTCCCTTGGTAGAGAAGCGATAGGGTGCGCTGAAAGAGTTGTACCACAAGGTTGGTAATGGGCCCAATTTAAGCCCAGGCATGTAATTGATGAAAATTGATGATTTCACCTTTGCATTACACACACTGGCTGCAGCAATTATGATCTGACAGCTAAAGTCTATGATTACACTTGACAGTGGTAACCTTAATGAAAATGGAACTACTTGAAGAAAGGGGATCCATTTTGTAGAAAGGTATACCATTATCATTCAACACAGAATGCTTGAGAGATGTTGCTCTAGCATTTGTCCATGCTAGCAGACCCACCCAATTATAGTGACAGTCTCTTATAAAGCAGGTGTATCATTGGAACCACATATGAATCATTCAACTGAAAGGGTTACCATTACTACCAGAGACTATTATGAGTGACTGGTGGGCCAGATTGATAAGGAATCAGATTGCTCTGATGCCAAGAATGAGATGGCTATGGCCTCACAGAACCTAATTAAAAGATGAGCTGACCAGAGATACCAAATTTTGGGAGGAAATAAGTTTATAGATCCCTTTTGATCTAAGGGGCACCATTCAATGAGTATGGGTGGCCACCTACAAATAATGAGTTGCAATATTAGAATGAAAGGAAAACTCTTCTTGAGAAAGAGATGCATCTAGATGGACACTATGGATAAGCGAAATAATGGTTGTGCTGCAGAAGTGGGAGTGGGTTATTGCTCAACCCATCCACATGGAATCAAAACAAATCTGACTCGAGTCATTCAGGTTTAAAACTGAGGAGATTTCCTATAAAGACTTATTGGAAACTTTTGGGAAATGATTTGGGGACAAACTCTGAAACAGTTACCTATAAGAGAAACTACAATTTGAAAGAGAATTGTTTTTAAATGATTTTGTATTAAATGGTAGATATTATTTTTGAGTAGTATAAATATGGTCATTAGTCTACTGTTTAATCAAGTAACCTTTGGACTGTAACAGTCTCTGTGTGAAGTGTTTGATTATTTTCCTTGCCCAGAATGTGGTTGTATACCTGCCATGGTTAGCAGTTGAGTTGCTCCCACATTTTTGATAAAATCTACTTAAGCCTAAAACCTTTGACATATATTGTCATTGAGACATTGAAAAGTTGACAAATAGTTCCTCATTGTAGAACAACTTGGAACATTTGAAAAATACAGATCATTACCTCTTCAAATAGTTGAAGTTTCAACAACAAAAGGATCAATCTGGTTAACTGAATTATCCTGGTATTGCAGAACCTTTGACAATGCACCCCTTGCACCCTTAACAAGAACAAACCTCATTATTGGTGCACTAACTGACAAACAATGAGTGGGTGTACTGGGTTGTGACAAGGTCAGCACACAGGCTGACAAACAATGAGTTGACTTTAAAACCACAAGGCTGGTGTACTAACCAGCAAATGATGAGTGGGGTGTACTAGGTTGCAACAAGGTCAGCACAGGCCAACAAACAATGAGTCAACTTTTGAACCACAAGGCTGGCATACTAACCAGCAAACAACAAGTGATACTACAAGTGGAGAGTCTAGCTTAACCAACAAGTAGTCTGCAGTTCTGTCCAACAAATGGACCAAAGTACTGGACAAGAGAAGAGTGAGCTTGAAGCTTCCAACTGAGGGGTGCAATAAGCTGTTTTGCACAGTAACTACTTCTACTACTTATACAAAATTGGACATCTGAGAAACTGTACATCCAAGTCATCCTTTTCTTCATACAATTGGCATGCATATCCCTAAACCTGGAGATCAAAAATGAAACCCAACCAAAGTCCCACAAAAACATTGTCCTTTTCTCCTGTTCCAGTAATTCATCCCTATGCTGACCAACCAACTTTGAGTTTCATCCTGATCACTTTCTGACTCTGGAACTCCTCCTGAACTGTTCATGAGATGGTTTAGCCACAGGTGCAAATGGTACTGGTGGGCAAAGGGTGCTGCTCTATGATCCAGAATGTTTGACTGACTCATCTCCTGCTTCTGTGTTCCTTCTGTATTTGTATGACCTAGTTGACCATCCTTCATCTGTTAAAATATACACATTCTAACTGAGAACCACTTCCAGGTTCCATCAAAGGAAGAGGCAAAGCTCTTGACACTCCAATTATACAGACTAGGCACCAATTTGAGACCAACAAATCCTGAGAGGTGCAAGTGTTCAGCTATCACCCATCTCACCCTGTGACCCTGGATCCTAACCATCTATGTACAGATACCTGTCTACAATGCCTCAAGCCACTAAAGTAAGTTCATCTAAGTAGAACCACAATTGTTGAACATCCCTGGATACATCAGAGTTGTATGGGCTCAATCAGAACACTTGCAAGCAAAATGGGATGGGTCTGCTAGCATTGACAGGCTAGGGGCAAGGTTCTGGCAGCTGTCCTTCAAGTCAGACCAGTACTTGACCACCTCAATGATAAGTGGTACCACATCAGACAGACTGTATGTAGCAAATACACCAAGTACTCTGTAGGCGCTCTGAGTTAGCTATCAACTCAGGCTTGTCATAGCTCTCTATGTGTTTATTTCCAACTGTAGAATTGTCAGTTCTGTACAATTGTAAGGCTAGATGCAAAAATCATGCAATAACAGATTGGCTGAACAAGTACTTACATATTATTGACAACTGTGCACTACCCATTAGTTTTCCAACACCATGAAAAGAATAAACTCCAATACTGCAGTGCCACCCTTTGCCACATTAGAAAAAGTACTTTTTTCCCAGGCTGCCAGACCCAGCTTAAGGACCCCCCCCTAATCCTAGGTGATTTCAAGCTGCCTGTGAGACTTGATGTTCCCTGGAAACAGCCTGAGCTGACCTCAGTGTCTCTAGAGATCCCATGCTGCTTCAGGCTGCCTCAGAACAGCCTAGGAGTTGGGGGGGGGGGAGGTTGTAGAAACAGCAATCAAATTATGAGTGGCTGAGTTGCTACTCACTGAGTTTTGTAGAAGAAAAAGTTGAGAGGATTTGTGGAGAGAGGCTAGTATTCCAGTAGTTGAGAAACTATGTGAATTATCTGTAATACAAGTTGAGCTACAGTATTTATACTAAAGCTACTAAACCCTACAACAACATATATCATACCCTAAAACATGTAGCATGTAATATCTCAGAACATAATGAACCCCAGAGTATGACTACTGACAGATATAAGTAATGGTTCATACATTGTACAGCATGGTATGTGCCATATGTAGATAGAGCAACAAATAGCATAAATGTAGCTATGAGAGAATTGTAATATCCAAGATAATGAGTAATCAACTATATACAAATATGAAGTGATATATATGGATATATGTGGATTGATCAAATCAGTGTAAGTACTAATTATAGTTCATATTGATCAGATGATCCACCATGATACATGAAAGTGCTAATATCATTTCAACAGAGGTGTCCTTGGGCTGGCCCTGGCAACCCAGGAAAAAAAGTATTTTTTCTGATGCAGGTTCTACATTTCAAAATAAACTTACTAGATAAACTTTACTTTAACTCTGATGCAGCAATGAACACCTGTGACATTTCCCTATTGAAGAGCTCTGACTTTGATTGCTAGGTCAAGTCCCCACCAAATTCCAACTGAACAGTCAGATCAGGAAAAATCCTTTTTACAGATGCTGCTTACACTTTTCACAAAAATTTTCCCTAAAGGACCTGCATTGTTGTTCGGGGCAAAATTAAAGAGCCTTCATAAAGCCAATGACACTAGAAACAGCTGGTCTCAGTTGCTCCTCAACTTTGCTGGTTAAAAAATTAACCATTTTCCTTTTCATTCCTAATCACACACAAGTCCTTTACTGTGAAACCATGAGCTTCATAAGTTCAACTATTTGCCTTTTCTGTTTGGGCTTGGTGGACTGGTCTCTACTGCTGTGTATGCAATGCCAGTTGATGTGAGTTCCTCCATTATCTATTGACATGAAGAAACCATGTCTGACAATAATTCTATTGATAGACTCAGAGTTCTTCTAACTTGAGTGCTACCAGTCCTCTACATAATCAAAGTGATGTTTGGGGGGTCATTATCATTGATGACCCATTGGATTTGGTGAAAAAAAGAGAAAAACCCTCTGAACTAGGACCTTGCCATGTGAGTGAAGCAGGTTTCAAAAGATCACCTGTCATAAAGGACATAGGGCTTCCTGAAGGAATGGAGTTGCCTATCAGCAGTAAACATAACATAAACAAAGATGCCTTTTTATACCAGCACAAAGGAGAGTCAAGCAAGGCATATTACAAGCTACAATTCCAAATACTAAGCCCACAAAAATGCATACCTTATTATGAAGGAGCTGTTTCAACTGTTTGAAAAAATATGCAGACTAGAAGGTGGTCCACAAGTACTGAATCAGTGGGAGGAGTTAAATGGATAATACATTATGGGTAGGGCTTTCTTTGTTTGCCTCCTTGTTTGCCTCTGTCACAATTCATTTCATTATTTCAGGTTGATTTTGTCTCGCTTTGTAGCGCGGACAAACCGTGAACATGCATACGGCAGACTGCAATGTGGCGTCTTCAACGTCAAAACCTCTCTGTCGAAAGTACATTGGTATTCGGGAATAGACATTGCCAGTATGCAATATGTACACTCGAAATATAAGAGGGAAGCTTGCCTCGCAATGGCCGTGGTGCTGCTTTGACCTTCCAGAGGCATTACTCCAACGGCCTAAATTCGACACAACCACCGCAACACAAATTTGCTTTGCCTGATGTAGTTTACAAATGGATATTGAACCAACACTTCATTGTATGACTGGAAAAATTATGTTCAGGCTGGAGGAACCACTTTGTCTATACCGCATAAACCATATATACATGAATTCACAATGTCAGCGGCACCTTCCGATATACCAACCTCGAAACTCCATCTTCCTGAAGCACAGATTCTCTCACCAAACGATATCCCTTCCTCTTCGGAAGCCACTTGACCCAAAAGAACCAATACGCTATTCCTATCGCCGATACTGAGAACGCAACAACGGCATGAGACTATAAAGTAATGATAACGCAAAATTACCGAGAAGAGATCCAGGTCAGAATTGAGAATCAAAAATCACTAGAACAAAAGAAAAATTCAACTCACCCAATATGGTAAATGCTCGTACGTCCTTGATCCCGACGCCGGAGGGATAAGGGGGACCGTCACCAAAAATATGTTCGATATTGCGAAAAGCACGATAACGAATTTAGGCGCGTGAAATGGTGGATTCCAATCGTACGCTCTCAGATACGATGTGTAGAGTAAAAGTAACCCAAACGATACAAGCGTGTTGATTAAAGCGGCACAGTAGGAAGACACTGAATATCAGGATCAAGCGAGTAAGTTGGGTCCTTGCAGGTGCGCGGAAGAGGATGCTTACAGCTGATCATGAAGAGATACGCATCACCGGGGGGAGGAAAGATAACAAATGCGACAGATACAAGATATTGTGTGAATAGCCCGGCGAGTGGCGCACCAAATGGTTTGTTCGATGCGAAAAAGGCAGAGAAGGGGAGGAGGCCTTCCCGGCCGAGTTCCTGAACCACTGAATGAAGGATTGATTCAACACGGAACAAGAGAACGCGAGGATGGTGCATACCTCGGCCATGACTGAACTGTCCAGAAAGGAGGTTGCCTAAAGTCGATAACGCAATAAACACACTCAGTGCCTGCAGCGAGGCACGGTCAAAGGTAACCCTCTGGTAGCAGACTGGATGATACCCACTCGTTCCATCTTCTCTCCGAATAAGTTGCGGAAGAAGAGGGCGCTGTCAGATGAAACATAAGCCCTGAAAGAATGAAGCGAAACAGGTTGAGACTTACGCAACGATACGTTTACTGCCCAAAATGTCGTTTTTTGACACAACGGCAAAGTAAGCTATATTGATGAACATATACACGGCGGTGACAGCCAACATGGCCATAGGCACCGCGCGCTTAATCGTCCGCACCGGGTCGCGAACTTCAGAGAGTGCATAGTTGGCTGTAGAGTACCCGACAAAAGACCTTGCAAGATAATATAAATAACAGGATCACTCGAAGTATCAAGCCACATACCAGATGACATTATACAATCCAGTCACAAAAGCATTCGCATCACTTCGACTTCCCTCCCACATCTTATCCCATTGAAAATTATTCGGAACTTCGTAACCTGGCCGGACTGCGAAACCATCTACACCGGCGAGACTCAGTAGTCCAGATAGGGCGATTGCAGAGAGAATGACCAATTTGAACATTGCGAGAGAGTTTTGGAGACGTAGACCCCACTTTACCAATGACCCATGGATAAGTAGAATGAAGGTTAAACAGAGAAAGGCGACGAAACGAGTGTTGTACCGAGATGGTTCTTTTCCCAATGTATGGATTACATCTATCACGATGACTTGAGTTAAGATATGGTTTTGATATTCCAGGAAGACCCACATTCGCCAAACACGACGCTATTGGCGGCAGCGGAACCCTTCAAATTTAATTCAGTAAATTCCTGAGCCGGTGTCCAAGTGCAGACAGCTTACAGTGATGACGGCGTATATTGAATATGCACAAGTCACCAGAAATTCTGGTCTTCGGTAAATGAACTCTAGATAATTCTTTTCTCCTCCGCTTCGACGAAGACCCTTGAACCTGCCATAGTAAGCAGATGAAAAGTCACGACCAGTCGTAAATCACTTACAGTTCCAAGCTCGATGTAGACCGCAGTGCCCATTGCTACAATAAGCGCTCCGAGGATCCACATTATGAATGAAACACCAACACTGCCGGAAGTACGAAGGATGACACTGTTGTTTCGGAGTCGTGAGATGGCATTCGACGAGGATTATATAGCATGCGCAAGGCCTGTGTCGTACAAAACCGGGCGAGCTAAATGGTCGTAAGCCGGCAAGTACTTTGTCTGGAAGAAACGAAGTGGGAAGGAGGTGAGAGGTTTAAAATTAAATGATACAAATTCAATCGCGATACACGTGCCCAATTGAGAGTTACGCGCAACTTTTTAATCTTGTACGCGTTCATCGCGAAGTGTGTACGCCTTCTTCTAACTAGAAAAACATAGTATATACTACGCCAGCGTCCACAGGCTCAAGCTGCAGCAATGGAATCCTGTCCTCCGGCCAACAGCTTGGAAGAGACTACCCTTGGCCACGTGACAGGTGTCAATCCGCAACATTATGCCGCGCAAAGAAGACCCTGGATCGTCATGTGCTCAGCATCCGCAATATCTCGTCTCTGAAGCTATTGACAACTTCGAGCTCCCAGAAACTTTGGCTCAAAAGATTGCAAAGTCAGCTGTACGCTGTCTCCCTCTCTGCTTCCTTTTTTCCCCTGATATGTTCTCGATTACACGAAACTGTAGAAAGAGTAAAAGGCTCGACGGTGCTTATCAAATATCTAGGTTCGTCCTCGATGCGTTTGACTTTTTCATGTTTCGCTGACACTCTCGGTTGGAATCTAGCTGCCACGCAGTTGCATTTCCGTCTATACAACACACCTTTGTATTAGTACACGGGACGTCGCCCAATCCAAACAATATAGAAAAATCTCCGCCTCTGATGTTCTTAAAGCGCTCGAAATGATTAACTTGGGATATTTAATAGAGTCTTTAACTGCGGAACCTCAAGGTGCGTGGTATCCATTCAGATTATTCTCCTTCATCTGATACATAACTTTGCTTGCGCATCCTGCCAGTCTGATGAGGCCAAGGTGAAGACAAATCGAGCAGAAGTGCAACTTGAAGGAGGGCAACTTGAAGCACCGCAAGCGGTGCTCTTCCTACAGCTAACAGTAAATAATCCGCTGCCGCAAACAGCTCTAGCGGCAAAAGCAACAGTAACAATAAAGGCAAGAGACAAGCCGGAGATCCAAGTGTCAGCGTCGGCGGTGTAGAAACCCTCCCTCCGCCGTTTACCTCCGCTCCTCTCGTTCACAAACATTTTCCTCCCGGAGATCGGGATAGTAGTACGACTGCGCCAGGCGCAGGGGCAGAGCGAAGTGAGTCTGAGGATCTTTCGGCGGCGATAAATAGGGCCAGTGCGGCTACGGAGGAAGCTATGGATGTTGATTATGATGGAGAGAGTGGAGCGAGAGGAGACGTGGACGGGAGCGGGGGAGATGCTGATATGAATGAAGAGGAAGCAGAAGACGAGCAGGAGGAAGAGGAGGAGCTGGAGGATGTGGTTGAGACGGAGGCGCAGGAGCTGAGGGAGGATGCGATGGGTGTGGAACAGCGTGGGGCAGCCACAGAGCATAGAGGCTGATTTGATTTCAGTTCTTTTGATGGTATATGATGTGTGGAAGTGTACTATGATCTTTTCATTTCTTCCTCCGACTCTCTGATACCAGTACTGGTAGTAGGAGATTTTCTATTATTCCGACATGGGGAATGGAACCCTGCGTGATATAACTATCACAGGACTATGAAAAGTACCTGAGAGGGGATAATGTCAGCCAGTAGACGATGTCGGAATTATTTCTCGGTGCAGGAATGTATTTAAAGGCTTTCAACGCATCAAAGATTGAAGACTCAAGGGTAGATAGCTTTTTGAGATATCAATACAAAAGCGATATATACCTTACTACGGAATGGAACAGCAAAATTACGTACCTATAATTGCACCAGCTACTGTCCTTCCCACTGAAGAAGTCCGCCTACAGTTCGTGCAATTGCGAAGCAGCGAATCTGTAAACCACATATGACCATACCCCGTAATGTCCCATATCCGTTAATAAGATCGAATCGAATCCTGGACCCTACACATTCATACCTTAAGTCCCATCTACATTATCGCGTCGTCCACCAACGTATGCCATACTGTCCACCCATACAAGCACAATTAAGGGACACACGGAAAGACACGGGGAAGGGCACTAACTTCGAGGAAACAGTTCTGCAATCAAATACAGTACAGGTACAATCCTCCTCAAGAACGGAACATGATCATCCATATCTCCCACATTTGCAGAGATCGAGGTGAGGGGTATATCAGAATTGCTTCAATCGCAGGTAAACGTGCACATGGAAAACCCAGATCTGGACCATCCATTGCACCAAAGTTATTTCCAATGTTCTTGAGCTATTCAATAGGTCAAGCGGCATCCTAGTAAAACTCGTTAGGGACAAAAGCCACAAATTGAGAACTTTCCAAAAGGATGAACCTTGATATGCCTCTTGATCCCAAGATTCTTAGCTCTGAGGAAATCCAGTAGAATAGGGCGCTGGATAGGAGATAGAAGCGTTAACGAGCTCAAAGGAGACAGTGGTGCTCTTTCATGATCTTCTTCAGGAGATCGGGATATTGAATTTGCAATAACCACAGCCGAAAGCCAGTCGGACATGATATATGCCGAGGACCATAAATCGGCGAGGTTTCTATGAGCTGAGTTAGGTGGAACAGGAATGAGATACAAAATGACTCATGCACAGCCAAGTCATCATTCTCCAGTGGGTTGATCTTTTTTCTAAATCAAGTTCCAAATAATCGATCAACGTAAACCGAACAGGGCCGGAACAACTGCCACTCACCAAGCGTCTCATTCGAATTTTCCGCGAGGTCCAACAGCCCCGCACAAGAAAATGTAGTATCTGTCACCACTACAGAGGAATCAGTCGGGAGAGCGAGATACTTTGATTCGTAATGTGCCGAGTGTGCCGGCCCGTATCATAACCTTCGTCAAATATCTATCGGCGCCCTTTGGCGGATCTCGCATTTCGATGAAGGTCTTACCTTCATGAGTCGACAGTTCAGCGAAAGAACTCTCCCCAAGGCGGTTGTGTGGATAACACCAGATGTAGCAACAGAAAATAGAAGAGGAGAGATGCAGATATCTGGAGCATTTATTGAATGTGTACTGAGAGTACAGTAACCCGAGGTTCAGTGAGCATTCGACGGTAACATGGCAATGGTAGCGGAGAGAGAATCTGGGCTCACCCAGGCGCTCAATAGGGTGAACTTGACATATAAGTGGGCCAGCGCTAGCGCGTGGCGGGACTCGTGCCCCATTCTTTCCCGGAGCATCCAATGGAATGAACACTAAGCTAAAAATATATAAATTACAAAATTTAGATCAATTCAAAATTGCCTGTTAAGGATCAGGCACGGAATTCACCACCTCTATAACTCGGCATTTCATTTCATTCTATGCACTCGTAATTGGCGCCCAGTGACTTTCTCAACTTGGACATGGCTTTGACAATCTTCAGACTGTTTGGTGAATATTATTCTCCGATAGTATTTGAAGCTAGTTGACGATACTGCAGGGGCGGTTGAAAACGGTTCTGGAAGAACACGAAGGACGTAGAAGGGCATGACGGAGGTTTGCTGTTACTACCTATGAGCTCACAAGTAAAATGCCGACGATGACAGCATGACCTTTGGTGGGGTTCAAAAACCCGGTCCATAACTATATGGCTTTGCCGTATCCATACAGCGTTTGTCCATACTTTTCATCCGCTATTCTCGTGGCTTTCCCATCCAATCGCCGTCTCATCTCCGCTTCACTTCGTAACCCAACCTCCGCTTCCCTGCCACAGATCCCGATGCAAACCAAATTCATCGTCGTCCGCAGACTCAGGCTGATCAGCCGGTCGCAAACTCGTCAACTCCCTCGGGCTTGATCCAGGGATACGGACACGTTATGATACTATGCTCTCAGCGAAACAGAGGAAAATATAAGATCGGTCCAGCGTTGGTGGGCGGCGAGCACCATCTCACGCAACCTGTATTTTACCCGGAGATCATTGACATGCTGGAGCTCGAGCCTGGGAGGCGGATTCGGAAGAGGCCGAGCGGAAGAGGCCGAGTGGGGCGAGACCAGGTACGACTGGATTGCTGCTATGAATTGTCCTCGTGTAGATCGGGTACATATCGATTACCAGTGCCATGAGGTTTGACGGCTGTAAGCTGCCCGTTGATTAATAAGCATTGCACGAGTATATAAAGGGTCCCAAGATAGGCAGACGATCCCCACCAACAACTTTTTGACCTAGTTGGCTGCTTCGTTTACTGTTCTGTAAGTGTTATGCAAAATGTAAGTGGTATTTCGACATTTGATACAACCTTTTCCCTTATAGTAAGAGATACAACATCCATGAAACAAATTCGCAAACTTTTGCGCCGTAAAGGCAACAAAACTGATATTTCTCAATCTCCCGGAAGTACACCTGAGCTGGGTAATGCTGTGCAGAATTCCCGCAGTCCCCGAGGCTCTGTGTCAAATGTTTCTGTGCAATCTGATCCTATTACAGGAAGAGTTCAAGAAGATTCTAGCCTTCGTAATAGTCAGCTGCTCACAGCTGTAGAGCAGAGTCTACCGAAGGCTTCCACTATGCACCAAGTTGGGCAAACTGCTGGTGCTATTGCAGAAACAGGCATTGAAATTCTGAAAGAACTTTCTCCATTAATTCCAGTGGTAGGTCAGGCATTAAGTCCTGCACTTGCAGTAGTTTCTAAATGTATTCAAATCTACCATGTAAGTGTTCCTGTGCAACAATTCTACTTCAGTGATAAGTCACTGATGAATCCTTAAAAATATCAAGCAAGTAACAGATAATCAAGAACACTTCAGGGAATTGATGAAAGAATTATCTATTAAGGTCACAGAAGTTGAGAAATATAAAGAGCAGAGTGAATCTCCTGGAATGAAGGAAATTTTTACAGCCCTGGCTCAGTATGGGTCCATTTTTATTATTAGATGATTTCTGATTCTAATATCAAATTTGGTGAATAGGGAATTAAAGGAAATTAGTTACAAAGCTTTATCTGAGCAGAACAGGCAACAAATTCTGCAGAAGATAAATAAGGTGGTTTTTGCAGATCAAATTTCTAAAGACATCACAAAGTATTTTGGGGATATAGAAAAGACATTTGATATTTGTCAAGTATGTTTCACAAATTACATGGTTTTACTGGTGGCATTTATATTATCTATCTTGCAGAGAAAGATCTTATTCTACATTGAAAGGGATACAAGTAACATTAGCAAGGTAGGTACCAGAGTTTCATTAGAATTGGATGAAATAGTTGAAAGATGGATAGGAAATCTTTTTAAGCAATCTGAAGCCTTCTACACAAGCTTTTCATGACTATAGAGCTGGAAGGCCATCATGTACCCAAGGAACAAGGGTTGAAATTATGAAAAATATTACTGAATGGGCTAATGCTTCTGAAAGAGAAGTATATTGGATGGGTGGTATGGCAGGAACAGGGAAAAGCACCATTGCCAAATCATTGTGTGAGACATTTGAAGAAAAAATGCAAATCCTTGCTGGTGCATTCTTTTGTTCTAGACAGCTTCCTGATTGTCGGGACTATACAAAGATTATTCCAACCATTGCTTTTCAGCTTGCACACTATTCCTGTACATTTGCTGAGGCTCTTACAAGGGAGCTACAGAAAGATTCCAAGCTTGCAGATAAAGAAATCAAGAAACAAATGAAGTGGTTGCTACTGAAACCCTGGAAGGAAGCAGCTAATATAAGTAAACTAACAGGAAAGATTCCTGTGGTTGTAATTGATGCTCTAGATGAGTGTGAAAATATCCAGTTAGTACTAGAGCCTTTACTTGAAGCTATTAAAAGCAGACATCTACTGGGGCTGAAATTCTTATTTACAAGTTGACCTGATCAGCCTGTATATAAACATCTTATCATTGCTCCCCAGGATTCTAGTATTTTTCTTCATGATGTAGAAAAGTCATTGGTAGAGGGTGACATTGCTAAGTTTCTCTCTGAAACATTGAAGGGCTATGACTTTGTTTTACCAGAATATATTTCCCAGCTAGCTAAAATGGCCGGGAAGCTATTCATTTTTGCAGCAACCATTGTTAAGTGGATTAAAAGTGGAGATAATGCATTTGAGGAACAGCGGTTAAATGATGTCCTAAGTTTGCAGCAGGAAGCAAGCCAAACTAAAGAGCAAGAAACTGAAGAGCTGGATAAATTCTATAGTGTCATTGTTGAAAAGGCTATTGGTGGTAATGCGCCAAAAGAGAGAGAAGCACTTTTGAAGGTTCTGCATTCTGTCATTACTGTCAGGAGCCCAGTTTCATGTGAAGTGATTGCTCATTTGACAAATGTCACACCTCACCAAGCACAAACATTTATTGCTGCATTAGGATCAGTTCTATATGTGGGAAAGGCAGAGGCTATCTATGTCTTTCATGCCTCATTTTCAGATTTCTTACTCAGAAAAAAACTTGCAGAACATTCCAAGAATATAAGCTGTGATCCAGTAATTCAGCACTACTTCTTGGCCAATTCATGTTTGGATATAATGAAAAAGATGCTCAGATTCAACATGCTGAGTCTTCCTTCATCATTCCTCAAGGATACACAGGTTGCAAATCTTGAATCAGCCATTGGTGATAAAATTAAGCCAAACCTTGTCTATGCCTGTAAAAGCTGGGGATATCATTTGGAGAAATCCACAATGGATGCCAAGATTACTACAGGATTGACAGAATTTGTCAACCAACAGATAATATATTGGGTTGAAATAATGAGTGTCTTGCGTAGGTCAAAGCATGAACAAGAAGGTGCAAATGACACATTGGTGCAATGTTTGGACATTTTAGATACAATTGAAAAGGTATGTTTTAAGGAGGGAAAAGATAAAAAAAGGACTGACCATATTTTTCAGATCTCCAGCTTTTCAGAGGAACTGCAACAAAATATCAAGGGGGTGAAATCAGCAGTAGAAACATTCTTGCTGAGTCCTGTGAATTCAATGACTCCACATTGGTACTTGAGCATTTTACCATTTTGGCAGAGAAATGTTACTGCAATTAAACAAGGACTAAAAATGGGAAGTATAGTGAAAACACAGTTTGAAAAACGAAATGTAGGTGTCTGGTCTGCAAAGTCAAAAATCAACAGTATAGACATTTCCCCTAATGGAGAGAGAGTGGTTTCTGGCAGTAATGACACAACAGTCAGGATTTGGAATGCAAAAACAGGAGCTCCCATTGGAGACCCTCTCCAAGGCCACACCAATTGGGTGCAGTCAGTGGCATTTTCTCCAGATGGAAAAAGAATTGTATCTGGTTCTGATGACAAGACAGTCAGGATCTGGAATGCAGAAACTGGAGCTCCCATTGGAGACCCTCTGCAAGGCCACACCCATTGGGTTCAGGCAGTGAAATTTTCTCCAGATGGAAAGAGAGTTGTATCTGGTTCTCGTGACAAAACAATCAGGATTTGGAATGCAGAAACTGGGGCTCCCATTGGAAACTCTCTTCAAGGCCACACTGATTCAGTGCAGTCAGTAGCATTTTTTCCAGATGGGAAGAGATTTGTATCCAGCTCTGGTGACAGTACAGTCAGGATCTGGAATGCAGAAACTGGAGCTCCAATTGGAAACCCTCTTCAAGGCTACACTGAGTGGGTGCAGTCAGTAACATGTTCTCCAGATGGAAGGAGAATTGTATCTGGTTCACGTCAAAAAACAGTCAGGATCTGGAATGCAGAAACTGGGGCACCCATTGGAGACCCTCTTTGTGGCCACACAGGTTGGGTGCAATCAGTGGCAATTTCTGCAGATGGAAAGAGAATTGCATCCAGTTCTCATGACAAAACAATCAGGATTTGGAATGCAGAAACTGGAGCTCCTATTGGGGACTCTCTTCAAGGCCACACTGATTCAGTGCAGTCAGTGGTATTTTCTCCAGATGGAAAAAGGATTGTATCTGGTTCTGGTGATAGTACAGTCAGGATCTGGAATGCAGAAACTGGAGCTCCCATTGGGAACACTCCTGAGGGCCACACTGACTGGGTGCAGTCATTGACATTTTCTCCAGATGGAAAGAGAATTGTATCCAGTTCTTGTGACAATACAGTCAGGATCTGGAATGCAGGAACTGGAGCTTCAATTGGAGACCCTCTTCAAGGCCACACTGATTCAGTGATATCAGTGGCATTTTCTCCAGATGGAAGGAAAATTGTATCTGGTTCACATGACAAGACAGTCAGGATTTGGAATGCAGAAACTGGAGCTTCTATTGGAGACCCTCTTCAAGGCCACACTGATTGGGTGTCATCAGTGGCCTTTTCTCCAGATGGAAAGAGAATTGTATCTGGTTCACATGACAAGACAGTAAGGATCTGGGATGCAGATATGGGAGCCCCCATTGGAGACCCTCTTCAAGGCCACACTGATTGGGGGCAGTCTGTAGTATTTTCCCCAGATGGCAAAAAAATTATATCTGGTGTTGGTGACAACACAGTCAGAATGTGGAAAGCAGAAACTAAAGCACCCATTAGAAACCCTCTGCAAGGCCATACTGGTTCAGTGCAGTCAGTGACATTGTTGCCAGGTGCAAAGAATTCTGTATTGGGTTCCCATGGCAAGAGAGTCAGGATCTGGAATGCAAGAACTGGAGCTCCCATGAGGGACTCTTTCCAACACTACACTGGTCCAGTGCAGTCAATGACATGTTCTCCAGATGGGAAGAGAATTGCATTTGGTTCTGGGGACAATACAATCAGGATCTGGAATGCAAAAACTGCTGCTCTCATTGGAGACCCTCTTCAAGACCAGAATAGTTTAGTACAGTCAGTGGCATTTTCTCCAGATGGCACAAGAATTGTATCTGGTTATTGTGACAACACAGTCAGGATTTGGAATGCAGAAACTGGAGCTCCTATTGGAAGTGCTCTTCAAAATCACACTAGTCCAGTGCAGTCAGTGGGATTTTCTCCAGATGGAAAGAAAATTGTATCTGGTTCTCGGGACCAAACAGTTAGGATCTGGAATGCAGAAACTGGAGCTCCCATTGGATACCCTTTTCAAGGCCACACTGATTGGGTGCAGTCTGTGGCATTTTCTCCAGATGGAAAGAAAATTGTATCTGGTTCTGATGACAAGACAGTCAGGATCTGGAATGCAGAAACTGGAGCTTCCATTGGAGACCCTCATCGATGTCACACTGATTCAGTGATGTCAGTGGCATTTTCTCCAGATGGGGCAAGGATTGTATCTGGTTCTGATGATAAGACAGTCAGAATCTGGAATGTAGAAATGGGAGTACCCATTGGAAATCCTCTTCAAGGCCACACTGCTTCAGTGGAGTCAGTGACATTTTCTCCAGATGGAAAGAAAATTGTTTCTGCTTCTGATGACAAGACCCTACAGATCTGGAATGCAGAAACAGGAGCTCCCATTGGATACCCTCTTTGTGGCCACACTGACTGGGTGCAGTCAGCAGCATTTTCTCCTGATGGAAAAAGAATTGTATCTGGTTCTGGTGACAATACAGTCAGGATCTGGAATGCTGAAACTGGAGCCCCTATTGGACATCCTTTTCAAGGCCACACCCATTGGGTGCAGTCAGTGGCATTCTCTCCAGATGGAAAGAAGATTATATCTGGTTCTTGGGATAAAACAATCAAGATCTGGAATGCAGAAACTGGAGCTCCCATTGGAGATCTTATTCAAGGTCACACTAAGGGGGTGCAGTCAGTAGCCTTTTCTCCTGATGGAAAGAGAGTTGTATCTGGTTCTGATGACAGGACAGTCATGATTTGGAATGCAGAAACTGGTGATCCCATTGGAAACTCTCTTCAAGGCCACACTATTTCTGTGCAGTCAGCAGCATTCTCTCCTGATGGGGCAAAAATTGTATCTGGTTCCTCAGACAAGACAGTCAGAGTTTGGAATGTAGAAACTGGAGCTCCCATTGGAGGTCCATTTCAAGGGTACACTGATTCAGTGCACTCAGTGGCATTTTCTCCTGATGGGAAGAGAATTGTATCTGGTTCTAATGACAAGACAGTCAGAATCTGGAATATAGAAACTAGAGGTCCCATTAGAGACCTTCAAGACCACACTGATTGGGTGCAGTCCATGACATTTTCCCCAGATAACAAGACAGTCATGATCTCCAAAGCAGAGCTCAAAGCTGACATTGATGACTCTCACCAAGGTTATACTCACTTGATGAATTCACCTTCAATTGAATTTTTACCAGATAGAGACCCAATTGTTTCCAATAATTCTACTAGAAGAATGTTTAATGCTCAATCCATAGCCAGTGAGGTAAGTCTCTCCTTCACTTACATTTGTTCAACTTATATCATGCTTCCAATTGTTCACTAGAGTCTCACTTTTCCTTCCTTGAGTGTCACCTCTACCAGCCATGCTCCACCATATTGTTTGTATAGTGTTTACACTTAAAGTGAACTTTTTTCTAATGGAAATCTAGTCTCTCACTGGAGCCTGGCCACTGATGGATGGATCCACTTTCCCCACATGAACCAGGGTGTTGTCTGGATCCCAGAGCAGTATAGAGATAACTTGGTTGCTGATGAAACAGTGTTAGTTATTTCCCCCAATCAGTACAACCACATCTTGTTAGCAAATTGCATATATGGGGAGGATTGGCACAGGTGTTGGTCCTGCATATAAATTTCTGTTTGATATTATACACTAGTGTGCTTGGTACTGTAACTTTTTAAATGTTATCCAAATTTTTGTTTCTGCTTGCTCTGTTTCTGCTTGGACAATCTGAATGCTAAAAAATAAGCAAGAGTGCACACAGCACTATAGTGATCACACAGATCAAGAAAGATAAAGGTGCCACTGTTACATTTGGATATCTAGTCATTATATACAAGTCCTAGGTGATTTCAAGCCGCCTGTGAGACTTGAGGTTCCCTGGAAGCAGCCTGAGCTGACCTCAATGTCCCTAGAGATCCCATGCTGCTTCAGCCTGTCTCAGAATAGCCTAGGAGGGGGGGGGGGTCCTTGGGCTGGCCCTGGCAACCTGGGAGAAACAGTATCTTTTCTGATGTCAGGCTCTATATTTTGTTGCCCACAAAGGCAAAATGAACTTACTAGATAAATTTTACTTTAACTCTAATGCAGCAATGAACACCCATGACATTACCCTCTTGAAGAGCTCTAACTCCAGTGATTGCTAGGTCAAGTCCTCACCAAATTCCAACTGAAGGGTTAAATCAGAAAAAATCCTTTTATGCTGCTTACACTTTTAGCAAAAATTTTCCCTAAAGGAGCTGCATTGTTGTTCCGGGCAAAATTAAAGAGCCTTCAGAAAGCCAATGACACTAGAAACTGCTGGTCAAAAATTAACCATTTTTCTTTTCATTCCTAATCACACACAAGTCCTTTACTGTGAAACCATGAGCTTCATAAGTTCAACTATGCCTTTCCTGTTTGGGCCTAGTGGACTGGTCTCTACTGCTATGTATGCAATGCCAATTGATGTGAGTTCCTCCATTATCTATTGACATGGGGAAACCATGTCTAACAGTAATTCTATTAATACATAGAGTTCTTCTAACTTGAGCTCTACCAGTCCTCTATGTAACCAAACAATGTTTGGGGTGTCATTATCATTGATGACCCATTGGATTTGGTGAAAATAAATTAAAGAAAGAAAGAAAGAAAAACCTTCTGAACTAGGATCTTGCCATGTGATTGAAACATTTTTCTAAAGATCACCTGTCATACAGGACATAGGGTTTCCTGACTCAGGAATGGAGCTGCCTATCAACAGTGACCATAGATACACAAAGACACCTTTTTATAAGGCATATTACAAGCTACAATTCCAAATGCTCAGCCCACAAAAATGTGTACCTTATTATAAAGAAGTCATTTGTAAAAACATACAGACTAGAAGGTGGCCTGCAACTGCAAGTATTGATTCAGAGTAGGGCTTCCTTTATTTGCCTTTGTCACAATTCATTTCAGGTTGATTTTGTCTTGCTTTGTAGTGTGGACAAACCATGAACATGGATACAGCAGATTGCAATGTGTCATCTTCATTAGAACCACTCCATCAAAGGTACATTACTATTCAGAAATATAGGTTGTTAGTGTGCAAATGTACACTCAAAATATAAGAGGGAAGCTTACCTTGCAATGGCCATCATGCTGCTTTGACCCTCCAGAGGTATTACTCCAACAGCCTAAATTTGACACAACCACCAGGATACAAATTTGCTTTTCCTAATGTACTATCAACAATAGGGTACCCAGCCAGGGGTAAGTACTTTTGTGGATAATGGGTTATAGGAATGATAATGGACTTATTGGTGTTGGCTCTTCTCAGAGCCTTATATACCTAAGTACATAGTATCTAGAATGTTCTAGTAAGTACTGTAAGTATCTACCAT
The DNA here is from genome assembly GCA_000827265.1 of Collybiopsis luxurians FD-317 M1. Taxonomy (NCBI): domain Eukaryota; kingdom Fungi; phylum Basidiomycota; class Agaricomycetes; order Agaricales; family Omphalotaceae; genus Collybiopsis; species Collybiopsis luxurians. The sequence continues at coordinate 306,247 of KN834786.1, read as the reverse complement.
AAGTATCTGACTAATGTCCATAGATGAGTAAGGCAAGAGGGAAATGAAAGAGAAACTATGAAAATGTTCTATAATATTCTACAGGCTTCTACAAGCTTCTTAGCTTGCACTTGCACTCAAACTGGAATCTGCAACAAGTACTTGGCCACTCACTCTACAGCAATTTCCACAAGCTTCAGAATGGCTTGGGAGGGATTCAGTGTTGTAGAGTAACTTAAAATGAATATTTTGAACCCTTTTCAGGGTCAGGCGCAGATGGTTGAGAGTGATGGCAGATCAGGTACCACCCCGAAATGTCTGAAAAACATGGTTTCATAAGGCTATTTCCAGATTTTGGGTCCACTGTTGATGTTCTCCCCCAATCTGCTACTTCAACAATGGTGGTTCCTACTCTCTATGACCTCCCTATGTATATTCCGGCTCCATTTGACATTTGTACTCTTCTTATTGCACTCAGTCTGCAATATTTTATGCAATACTTCCAGAGTTCACAACCTTTTACACACAAGAAGTCTTGACCCAGTTCTCAAAGATGTGCAAACCAAATGCCAAGAAATTAGCAGCACTGATTATTTGGATCTAATGCTTGCATTTGGCTCAAGTTTTGTATTTTTAGTGATTTTTTTGCATGCCCACTGGTCATTGAAAAAAAGCTTCCCTAACTCTCCCCCCTTGCACCAAAATGCATGACCAGTCATGTGATTTACCAGAAATTTGGAGAATGAAGTTCAACTTCAACTTCATGATTACTGGCTAGATTCTCAGTAATATACTATAAGATTTGACTAGAGCTATGTACAGTGACTGTAAGACTAAGAAAAATTCTCTTGCAGTCTTGGACATGTTTGGAACATGTTCCAAGGCAAAGTCATTATCATCATTCCTGTCACCCACCACACTGCCCCCTTGCTGATCTCACTGATCACAGCTGATTGCATGTATTGCTTCCCACTCCTTGCCTCCTGCTTGCTGCTTCCCACCCAACTCCCACCCAGTCTTGCCTCCAAAATATTTGGAACTTTACCCTCTATACTACATACTAGTACTTAAATTCATATATATATGGATTATTGTAAAGGCCTACTGCCCAATAATAAAGTTTATTCCAAATTTACTGTCTCAACTGAAGCATGCATCAACTAGTAGGCCAATTGTATGATAAATATACCACATCCATAGGTGGGACAATGGGCAGGAGGCAGGAACAGTGAGCAGGAAGCAGTGAGCGGGAAGCAATATATGGGCATCACTGCAATCAGCAGTGATCAGCAGGGGGGCAGTGTGATGGGCAACAGGAATGATCTTGGAACATGTTCTGAACATGTCTGACAAGTATAGTACTGTGTTTTCTTCTAAGTCTTACAGTCACTGTACTTAGCTCTCTTCAAATCTTATAGTATATTATTGAGAATCTAGCTGGTAATCACATGACTGGTCACATGTTTTGGTGCAAGGGGGAGAGTTAGGGAAGCTTTGAAAAAAGGACTCAATGTGAGAGAAAGTGTGGTGGGCAATCTTTGGATTGCTAGAAAGGCCACTGGTATGCCTCAACAGGTTTGGATCTTCATATTTGCTTACTCTAAAAACCTTTTGTTTGCTCTCTGTCATTGCCTGAACCATCATTGGTTGTTGTTGTGATACACAGCTCTACATTGACAAGGCTTGCATTCAATACAGTTTACCAGTTCATCATCGAATTTCTGGCCCAGACACACTCTAACTGAATCATGGTATCTTCTCATTCCTTGAAACTGTCATTCTGTTACATCGAATGTGAGGAATAGCAGCTTCTCTAGCTCTCCCCCCCCCCCCACTCCCCAATCATGTGACCAAATCATGCATAGCCTTTTGTTTGAAGTTCCTAAAGTCCATTGTGTGAATTGTGTCATGTCCATTTGTTGAAGGTCTGTATGTTGAATTTGGTCTTGAAGAGAACCAAGAAATATATTAAAACTTGACTGTAATATCATGGGCATTATTATATACTATGTTATTATGTGCGAAATGATCATTAGCCAGCTGTCTGTCAACTGTGTCAACATGTCACCATTCTTGCTTTCTTCCCCCCACCTTCTCTTCCCCCCCATTTCTCTGTGACATTGAGAGGCACATTCTGGAGGGAGCAGATGCACTTGATATCCTCAAGAGTCTCTCTCTGAAATTCTGGGCCTGGATCAATAATACATGGCATTTGCTCATGCCAAATCCCATGTCCTTGTTCTTGCACCTCTGTTTACATTTTCCCAGTTCTCCACAGCAAGGCAGTCCTCAGCAAGATACAAGAAGCTCCACAGTCTCCAGCATTTGAAGATCTTGGAATTGAAGTTGATATTCCAATCCATCCAAGAAGTCACACCCAGTCTGAATTGTTCAAAGGACTCCTGAGATGCATAGAAGACCTCATCATCATTGTCCTCTGTATCATCACTGTCGCTGTCTAGATTGTCTGAGGCTTGGGCTGAAGGGTTGGGCAGAGGATGAGAGAGAGTAGAGTATGGAATTGTGGGGCTCAAAGAAGGTAAGCTGTTAAACTGTTTACCTAAAGAATCTGCTATCAACCTTTGTTTCAGCTTTAGGCTGGAGTGGCGCCAAACAGGAAATGTACAGTTTCATTTCACTTCATAGAAGAACCTGGGCAAGACTTCCTCCATCATCTGCACCAGATGTTTGCAGATGAGGAATCAGCTCATAGTGAAACTTGGGCAAGTGCACACCCATTGAACAACATCAGGCTTGTATCTAGGATCCAGTGGGTACAATATATTCTTTGTCAAGCATTCCTTCCAGTCCTTTTTGAAAGCTTTTTGCCAGGAACTACATTCTCAATACAATCGGCCTACAGGCTGCAGGAGTAAATCAAGTTTTTGGTAGTATACAGGAGCAAGTTTTGCAGTGAGGATCCAGATGAGAAAGTCAACATGAGGTTTGTGAAAATGGTGTAGAAAATTGTTCTTGATTTTACACCAGCTACACATTCAATGGTAAGAAAACAGTTTACCTCTAATAATACTTGAATACTCACTGTGCTTCTACCATCATTGTGGTTCACAATACAGGTAAATCTTTGTGCACAGAGCATGCCCAAAGCTCCCATCTGCCTGGTCTATACCAGTTTTCCCACATGTATGCCCATACCTCACTCAGTTCATTTTTTACACAGTATAAATACATTTCCTTTACAGCCCAATAGCATATTCTGTCCCTAGTTGGCGCAGAGTATCCGTGAATCATGGGATGAGCATTCAGATGGCTCACCATCATCTGAATAATCTTCTTGTGATAAATGTCAGGGCAAAAGGCATGCCATTCATCAGAATCCTCTTCAGTGTCACTAATGCTAATTTCATGCTCTGCAGGTGTTGTGCTGACTACATGGATAAGATTGATGAGCTGACCTGTGGGCATCTGGACTTGGGTCACATGAGGCTTTTTCTTTACTGCCTCATTTGCTTTATTATTGTTGTCATCTTCTATATCACTTGTGCCATGGATGGGAAGGGTAGCGGATGGGTTGTGTTGGGGAATACAGGGAAGGATAGAATTTGGGTTGGAATCCATACTTTGGACAAGAGGCTGATAATAGTCAAGCCCCCCTTCATGCTCATGCTTATCCACTCTTCTGAGTGGATGGAACTGCAGGTCAATGAAGGGGAATTCATTCTTTGCTCTGCCTGGTCAGTATGGTGTTGTGGAAAGTTTTGATTTTGCCAAACATTCACAAACAGCCTGTTTCATGTGCCAATAGCATAACTGAATCTTTGCATCTACCCACACCTCTCTTACCATCCCAATCTCTGCCATGTCTTTATCCAGGTGAACAAATGAAGGGTTAATGCCCCACTTATCTTGAAGACTCTTTGTCTACTCAGTAAGTGCAGTTGTTCACTTATTCTGAGAGATGGCATTGACAGTTGATAGGAGACAATAGAACAGGGGGAATCCAGCATTATCTACCTCTGCCATGACACAGTGTAGCTCAAGGTGTTTTGAATTTGTTTTATCTGATAAATGTGAGTACATTTCGTGGATGAACCAGTTAGCTAGACACTCACATGTAGCATCTAACACAACCTCAACAGCACCCTTGCCAAGCTAACCTGCAATTTTTTTGATGGTCCAGCTCAACTGTTCAATGCCTTTGGTAAGGTTGATCATTCCCACTTCAATTTTGTCCCCAAGCTCATCCAAGAGTAGTTCAGCTGACTCAATTTGATTGTCAGCTCATTTCCAAATCTCCTTGGATAATTTCATCCAAGCAAAATATATTTGAGATGCAGTAACATTCAGGGTTTCTTTCTGAATGAGTGGAACAAGGTCAACCAGTTTGCAGGTTCCCATATTGCTTTGAATGGTCTTGATAGTGTTTACAGGCATGGTGACATTATAGTATGGTTTGTGATTCACCTTGTGGTGAATATTGACCCTGACTAGAACTTTTGCAGTGTTGGAAAGATCTGTGCATACAGAAATGGTAGTGCAGCTGTGACAGTTGTAGCGCTCCATACCAATAGTGTCGCAGTAGACGGCATTCTCCTTGGTGCTTTTCTTGGAACATTTTTTATGATCGGCATCTTGGGAGCACCAATAATGCATTTGGATGCCAGTTTTTGTATTGTCACATACACTGATCAAGTTGTAAGTCAAGATTTCACTTGCAAATAGGTAAATGCATATGTGAATCTAAATACTGTAGCAGTCCATACTTTGCAAGCTGTCATCCTCACTTTCTCTCTGTGAGAAACAAGCAGGTCAAAGGCCATTGTGTATGCACCATGGAATGTCCCTGTTCCTTTTGTGCCAAGTGAGCTTTTGAGGGCAAGGAACATTTCTTCAGCTGTGCCATATACCATACATCCCTGGTTGTATGAGTCAGTTATTGAGCTATAGGATACTAAATGGTTCATATTTACATGTGGTCTGTCTCCATCTTCACTACCGCTGTCTTCTCTCCTAAATCTGCCAGTTGTAGCTGAGTTTATGTGTCCATTGTATTGGTCTGCAAGAATCAAGCACTTTGGTGCTGGTCCTGAGGTCTTGAAGGTGTCTGCGCACCATCTTTTGCTGGCTAATTGCTGGGCTTCAGTATCAGGCTCTGATAAACTTTTGGCAGCCTTCTCTTTCAGATAGTCTTTTTTCCTTCTATCCTGACAACACTGACAGGTAGTGCCTACCCAGTTTGGGGGCAACAGAGAAGGACATTTGCTATATTTGGGTCCAGGAGGATTGTTTTTGGGGTCCATCAGTAGGAGATGCTTAAGTATGCAGTGACAGTGGACTAAATTTCTTGTTCCAAAGTCCTAAAACCTAACCCTAGTTACATATTGGAAATAATGGGTAGTACAACATGTGACAAGAAAATATGTGTATGCAATGCATAGAGTTCAACTAAAACCTAAGACACACTTTGGGAGTGTGGCAGAAACTGCCTTTCCCAAAGATTCTGATATTGTGTGATTTAGGTAGTCACATGATTTGGTCACATGATTGGGAGTGGGGGGGGGGAGAGCTAGATAAGGCAATGCTCCTTTGTGGAAATGGGAAAGAGGAGAGAGGAATGGCAGAGTCCTGCGAAGGACTATGTCAAATCCTAGCTTTGAGGGGTTTTGGCTGGGGCTTGTCCCTGCACGGGTGGGCAGCTGTTGACTGAAAGTAAACAGAATTGTGTTACTGCACTAAGATGAGCCTGGAACATCCCAGCTGATAGTCAGATGCTTGATATAGAGGGACAGGAGGGTGGGGATTTTCTTCTGAAATGTGACTGCTTGGGGCAGCAATGAGGGTGGAAGGCAGAGAGAGATGCTGGCGCCTAAATGGCACTGTGGGTGACTCATTGCCACCCTTGCCTTATCCTCCAGTAAGCCAGCTTTGCTAGGCTTACCACGGAATAAGGCAATGCTCCTTTGTGGAAATGGGAAAGAGGAGAGAGGAAAGGCAGAGTCCTGCAAAGGACTATGTCAAATCCTAGCTTTGAGGGGTTTTGGCTGGGGCTTGTCCCTGCGCAGGCCCACCCATGGATGCCCATGCCTGAACATCCCAGATAGAGCAAAGTTCACTGACAAGAGCGCCGGCAGAGGGTAGTGCCTGGAAACCCCAAATAGAGCTGAGCTTGTTTCCATTATGTAGGACCAATCACAACTGCATTGTACAAGAAATAAAAGTAATAGTTACAGGATTGTATATAGGTAATTAGAGTTCAAATTCAGTGATATTGTAGCTGCAGATACAGTGGTCAATAAGGGAGTCAGGTATTTTATTAGCTTTACAAAAATCATCAAGGGTTTGTTTGAGACAGTCAAGTTGATTGGGGGAATAAGCTTTGAAAACATGAGCGGGAATGATATCTTGAAAACATTGCCAGTATATAAGAAAGGCATCAGGAAAAATTCCCTATAGCCTAGGCACACATGGGCTGTCCTCAGGCAGTTTAAGGCTTCTCAGGAGACCTAGGCTACATAGGGTGCCCAGGGTGCCAGAGGACACCCCCCTAATCCTGTGGAGCCTGAGGATTCCTGAAGTTCTCTCAGGATCCCTGGGGATCTTTGAGGTGTCCTGAGGCTTCAATATATGAATGGGAAATAATAAAATATACTTTCATCTGTTCTTCCATTTACTCTACTCTATATATTCTACTCTTGTATTGCTTCTTATACACTTTAGTATCATACTTGTAATGGTACATTGTTGCCTATTACTTCAGTTTTCATAGTCAGTTATCACACTTTAAGTATAGTCCAATATACTAATGTAAGCTTTGTATTGACTTAGCATACTCCAGAACAGTATATTTGCATAGTACAAAGTCTATACATATGTACATAGTATATATACAATAGGTTATAATAATATTGTGCATATTTTGACCATGGGAAAATGTTTTTGATTGTAGACAGTTCACAGTGAGCTCATCATGTGATTTATGGAAAAAGTGAAAACCTCTGCATAATTCCAATCAAATAAATGTTCTGTTTGTGTATTTATATAAGAATAATGCATAACCAAATATTTGCAATATAATTTTGTATGATTTGTAGCATTTAAAATATTCCAGCTTCTGGGATCCTCAGGGATCCTCAGGGAGCCCTCAGGGACCCTCAGGCCACTTTCAAACATCTTCCAGGGCATCTAGGAATTAGGCCAAAACCTGGGAACCCCCAGCATACTGGGCAACTTGCACTGTCTGAGAGTGCCTGAAGGTTCCTAGTATTTGGCTAATTTCCTAAGTGCTCTCAAGCTTCCTTTATTTGCCTGGGCTTAAGGTGCTTTTCCTGATGGGCCATAGAGGTTCATCCTCCAATAGCAGCCACAACTTCAGGGGAAACTCCTGTGATAAGCAGTTCTACAGTGCCACCAATGCAGAAACTATGTCCATGCACATGTTCAAGCTTGGCTGCCTTCTAAATCTTGTTGCAAAAGGCTAGAAAAGTGGATTTGACCATGTGTTGGGGTTTACTGTGCTTGTCAATATAGCCAAAGAAAGAGAAATTGTCTGGGATGTTGGCATTGGCTTCAAGGTGCCTGGAGAGTGCAGGGAAAGGACAGAATGTGGTGAGAATACTGTTTTGCACAGTTGCAACAACTGTGGCACCTTTATCCTTGGTAGTTTTAGTCCAGGGAATGAAAAAAGAAAGAGCTTTGGGTGAGTTATCGGGGTGGAAAGACTGAGTGATGCAGGTGCTGCAAGTGACATGGTATTTTAGGTCAAAATGTAGGGAGGAAGGGACAGTGAGTTCACCTGAATGAGAAAATTAAGAGAGTGAGAAAGAGAGTAGATATTATAGCTTACCAAGATGTCAGCAACCCCAAAATGCAGTACATGCCACAGCCCATATGGCGCAGTGGAAAGGTATAGAAAAATCAAGAGCAAAGAAAAGAGCCAGGATATGAGAAAGAGTGATGGGGTTGCATGCTGGTCTACAGTTGTGGGCACCAGCTATTCTAGCCCCAGCCTGAGCAAACTGTATGTGCCAGGAGTCTGAAGGCCAGGGGGCTTCATGGTAATCATGCCATGCTCATAGACCTGAAAGCCAGTTCTTTACACAGGAGCCTGAAACTTTGCCCATGTAATGGCCAATAAAACCAATAATGAGTTGGTCATTGGCAGGCATGTGCTTGTCTTCAGAGATGCCCATATTGTCACAGAATTGGTTGAAATGGAGAATGCCAGCAGCATAACTAGAAAGGGTATTATCCACTAGAGCTGTGATCATGGCTTTCTCACTGAGTTCAATGATATCTGGGAGGTACTCTCTAGTCCGATCACTGCATTTGGAGATAGCGTAGGGTGTGAGCCAAGCATAGAGTTGGTCTTATGTGTGAACAGGGGGGGCATAGGCTGTTGGGGCATATGGAGTTGCTGGCTTTGGCATTGTGGAGAGCTGGTAGAGCTGGAAGCCAAGCAGGCTGGCAAGAGCAGGGGGTAGGAAAAGAAAATGCTGGTGAGGGAACAGGGCAAGGTTTTTTACATGAAACTGGGTTGTCAGCCTTTATGCTAGAGAGGATCTGGTGGCAGAAAGGTGTGCGTAGGGAAACAGGAATGGGAATGGGAATTTGTTCAGAAGGGACTGGGGTATTGATGCAAGAAAGAATGGAATTATGGAAAGCATTTCTGCCAAGAGAGATTTCAGCCAACAACGTGTGCAGTTCATTGTGGCTAGCGCCAGAACTGTCTGGTGCAGAAATGTTATTAGAGCTAGAGACTGGGTTAGAAATAACAATGATAAGAAAAGGGAAGGTGGATACCTAAACATAGGAGATAATATCTGTAAGCTCCTGAGGGAGTGTAAAAAGTAGAGGAAGCTTATTGTCCAGGGACCCAAGTATACCATGTGATATAGGATCAGCTGGGTTAGCTGCAGCTTCAATATAGTCCATGTCTGGTTGAATGAAGTGGGATGCCAGCACAGCATAAGTGCAGCAAACTGAGAGATTGATGTAGAAATTAGGGCTGCAGGCCTTGCGAATAGTGCCAGTTGTACCCTTATTGTCTGAATAGATGCATATGAGAATCTCCTTGTAGCCCCAAGCTTCCAAGTAATAAACAAGGGGCTCAAGAGTGACTGTTTCCAGCCAACAAATACCTCTACTGGGAACTTTCCAATGCAACTTGAGTTTGAAAGTGGCCCATTTCCCCTGAGTGAATATGCCTATACCCCAGTCAGTAGATGCATTGACATATAGGCTATGATCCTGCAGAGGACCAAGAGGTCATAGTTGGTGGTAGTAGTATGGATCTTGCAAGATGTTGAGCCACCATTTGAGTGATGAGATGACACTTGATGTGAGCCATTTCCCAAGGTCTTCTTCACCCTCCCAGTAAGAAGCCATGAAATTAGATATGGGCAGGAGGTAGGATTTCCCTATAGCGTAAATGAAGGAGATATGGCACAAAGTGCCATAGATGGATTCAACCTTGACTAGAGAAGCTTTGTGGGAACGGTAGTCATTGAGGAATGATTGGATGCAGTGAAGATACTTGAGACACTTCTCCTCAGGAAGGCTGACTCTCTTGAGGGGAATATTCCAGAGAAAGCTGATGAAGGTGGTGATGTCGATGAAAAACTTGTCACCCTGTTCAGGGTGCCAGGGGATGCCAAGGTGATTGATGAGTGAAAGCATAGACTCCTTGTCATAGTTGTAGGAGCCATCTGCATTTTGGGTACAGAAGATGTTAAAGTCATCCTCAATTTTGGCTATTGGGGCAACATTCTTGGTCTGCCATATATCTTGTACTGCAGCTGAGATTATGCCAGAGGTGCTGCTGGCTGGGGACACTCCAAAGGTGAAACAGTGGTCAATCCAGAAATGGCCATCCATATCTTGGACAACCATGTACAGTTTATGGTGTGGGAGAAGAGGAATAGTACAGTGGAATTTGGAAATATTGATAGAGCAGGCTTGGGTGCCAGGAGGGGCCTGTGTAATCTGAGAAGAGTCATCAGGAAAAAGGTCCTATAGCCCAGGCTCATATGGGTTGTTATCTGATGGCCTAAGGCTTCTCAAGGGTCCTAGGTTGTCTAGGCTACCCAGGATGCCAAGGGACACCCCCCAATTCCTGAGCACTCTCAGGTTGCCTGAGGGTCCCTGAGGATCCCTGGAGATCCCTGGGGCATCCTGAGGGCTCTAAAATGTGAATGCAAAATAATATTGTATATTCTCATCTCTTTCTATTCTTACTCTACTATACCTCATTCTATATTATTCTACTCTATTTCATATTGTATTTAATCTTTTTATATTCAACTACTATATCTACAGATTATTATCAGTTAATATACTTAATTGTACACTATTATATAGTACTGTATAGTAGTTTAAGCTTTGTAATAACCTAACATACTCAAGTACAGTATATCAGTATAGTACAGAACCTATAAATACATATATAGTGTGGATACTATTAGTTATAATAAAGGTGAACATATTTTGATCATGGGAAAAGCATTTTGATTGTAGACAGTTCACGGTGAGCACATCATGTGATTTATTTTAAAAGCTCAAACCTATATGAATCTGCAGCCACATAAATATTTTTATTGTGGATTTATACAATACTATTACACAGCTATATATTTAAAATACAATTTTGTATTATATGTATTATTTACAATACCTGTATCCCAGAGATCCCCAGGGATCCTCAGGGAGCTCTCAGGATGCCCTCAGGGACTCCTAGGGATATCTCAGATATCTCTTAGAGAGCCTAGGATTTGGCCCCAAACCTAGGAAGCCTAGGTAACCCAAGCTGCCTAAAGTACCTGAAGGTGCCTAGGATTTGGCCTATTTCCTGGGAGTCCTCAGATTCCCTCAGGCTTCCAATATTTGCCTGGGCTTTAGGTCATTTTCCTGATGGTATAGGTTAGAAAGGGAAGATAGAGAAATAGGGGAGAAAACCAAGAGGTTTCTGAGAAGGGATAGAAAACCCATATGCATATAGAAGTATAGGGTCAAATAGCTAGATAGGATATAGTATAGTAGAGCCAATAGGCTTAGAGGAGCCAAGTGACAAATAGAAGGTGGGATATTTAGACTTATCCATTCAGCCACTATAGCAGTGCTGTCAAAAGTTGTCAGAAATAGGTCTTTCTCTATGTGAGAGTTGACCAAAGGGAAAATCAAACCCTTAGAGTCCCTACCATCCTTAGACAGATTCTGACATACTCTGTATTTAGATGGCTTGTCAGGACCTTGAGACTGTTCAACAACAATAAGGGGGGAGGAAATAAATGGACCTCTGAGGATCAGTTCAGCTTCAGCTTTAGTGAAAGGTCCCAACATTCTACCGGCTTCAGCCTCCTCTGCAATGTATGCACAGACAGCCTCTGAAAATCTGAATGCTGAAGAATGGTTGGGAATAACAATAGTTTCATAGAGAGGGGGCATGTTGCCGAGGGGAAATCTGCTGAGGAGGCTGTCAACTAGCTTAGGGTACCTGTCCCACAAGCTGCAAGAAATCAGTTCAATGGTGAAGGCGCTGGCATCGTACAGTGTGACAATCTTGTTATAAATGTCAAGGAATTGTTGAGGCATATTGGGAAGAGGAGCACATGTGAGGATGGCCTCAGAGAAATCATGGAAAGAAAGAGCTGGGCAAAGATCAGTGGGATGGAATGGGTCAATTACAGTTGGGGCAGGAATCAGTGCTGAGTGTATAATGCTTGTTACTGCCGCAGAGGGAGCAGATTCTGGTCCTGGAGGTGCAGTCATTGTGGATACATCTGCTGTAAATTTTAAATGTAATACATATCTTGCCACCACTTGAGGTGTAGATGTTGCCATTGGGATTGCCAATGGCATATTTGAAAGGTTCATGTTCCTCCTTATGGTCTTGAAGTCTGTGGCCTGATTTACCACAACTGATGCAGCGGGGAGTGGCCTTGCCCCTGCTGCCATTCGGAAAGGGCTGTGAGGTGGATGTGGGGTAGGGAGCAAAACAAGAAATGGCCATATTGGAAGCCTGTCAGGTGTCTGAGCAAGAGGGAAAACCAGAATGAGAAAATTTCCACTCTTTTTCCTTGCTCTCATGGGCTTGCATAGCGGCAAGTACAAGGGTACAGTATGGGGTGTAAGAGTGGATGTTGAAGGCAGTGTTACAGTCGTAGTGTTCTTTCCAAAGCAAAATCTTATAACCTAGCCAGAAAGGGAAACTCAAACTGGCATTGTTTCAGTCCCAGAATTTGTAGTGTTGGAGGAGGAATTGGGGGTGGGCAGTGTCTTCCTTGCGGTAGACCTCCACTTTGAATCTGAGGTAGTTGTCTGAAGCTAGCTGCCACTGAGTGTAGGTGAGGTTCTTGTCCTTTGAGGGGCCAGCTTTGGAGCACTCATCTATCCTCCTGGAGACATCGTCAGTATCAAGAACCTGAGGTTTGTCCTTTATATGTGTAAGCTTGACTCTTTTGAATTTTTGGATATTGGCACTAATCCATAACAGGTTCTTTGGGGTGAACCAGGCAAGTGGAATAAAATAGTTGTAGTCGGCAAGTTGCAAAAGGTCTTTGGGAAATTTCATGATTATGTCAGATTGGACATTGATAGGATCGATGAGGACAATATTGGCCTTGGGCTTCCTACATTTGCTGGGCTCCAATACCCCATCTCCACTACCACTCATCCCTGCTTTGCCATCACCTACTCCTCCGATGACATCTTCTCTTCCTCCCTGGTTGGCAGTGGAACTACTCCCATATATGCTGTCAGGTTTATTGAAAGACAGAAACTTGTTGCCCAAAATGTCCTGGAGCCATTTGATAGCCATCTGAGGAAGGAATTTGACAAATATGTGAATGAGGGAAGGGTCCTTGGCCATATTCTCCATCTCTTTGTCAACTGTGAGGTAGGATTCAACATTGGAAATGGGTGGATCGTCATCTTTCCTGCTGAGGGCCCTGACTCAATGGTTGTCGTTGCGTGCAGTTACTGCCACGTTGTACTTAAACTTCACAAGGGATGACATTTTAAGGATGGTCAGCAGTTTTTCGCAGGCATGAGTACGGGAAATGCAGTCTTCACACATGAAAGAGCTTTCTAAGGGGTAGCAGTGGGGTGCTTCGAGCTGGGTCATCAAGAGATTTTCTTCCGAAATGCAACTGCTTGGGGCGGCGATGAGGGTGGAAGGTAGAGAGAGATGCCGGCGCCTAAACGGCACCGTGGGTGACTCATCGCCGCCCTTGCCTTATCCTCCGGTAAGCCGGCTAGCCTCGCTGACGTTGGGTGTAGCTTGCCGAGATTTTCAGCGGAAATTGCCGATTGATATTTATACTGTATCTACTCCTTCTGTTCTATCGATATATGTTATTCTGAGTTATCTAGCATTGTTCCATTGTCTTACGAGTGCTGCTGGACGCTGCAAACGATCTGGAGCAGCTAAATTTTGTTTGATTCCCACGGTGGCCGAGTACGGTCCAAACGCCGGTTTGAGACTCGCCTCCCGAAAATATTCACTGCGACGTCAATTTGTGTTGTAAAAATCTGAAAAAGATCTCAAATACGCGCAAGAAGCCATTGCACCCAAAATTATTGTTAACCCATTGAAGGTGAGGAATAGCAAGCATAATTGTCCAAATACACTTACGTGGCCGAGTAGCCTGTCGTTGATAGTAGTTTAAAGATGGATATCGAACGAACACTTGTATGACTGGAAAAATTATGTCCAGGCTGGAAGAACTACTTTGTCTATACCGCACAGACCATATATACAAAAATTCACAATATCAGCGGCACCTTCCGATAAACCAATCTCGAAACTCCATCCTCCTGAAGCACAGATTCTCTCACCAAACGATATCCCTTCTTCTTCGGAAGCCACTTGACCCAAAAGAACCAATACGCTATTCCTATCGCCGATACTGAGAACGCAACAACGGAATGAGACTATAAAGTAATGAAAACGCAAAATCATCGAGAAGAGATCCAGGTTAGTATTGAGAATCAAAAAATCCACGAGAAAAAGGAAGTTTCAACTCACCCAATACGGTAAATGCTCGTACGTCCTTGATCCCGATGCCGGAGGGATAAGAGGGACCGTCACCAAAAATATGTTCGATATTGCGAAAAGCACGATAACGAACTTAGGCGCGTGAAATGGTGGATTCCAATCGTACGCTCTCAGATACGATGTGTAGAGTAAAAGTAACCCAAACGATACAAGCGTGTTGATTAAAGCGGCACAGTAGGAAGACACTGAATATCAGGATCAAGCGAGTAAGTTGGGTCCTTGCAGGTGCGCAGAAGAGGATGCTTACAGCTGATCATGAAGAGATACGCATCACCGGGGGGAGGAAGGATAACAAAAGCGACAGATACAAGATATTGTGTGAATAGCCCGGCGAGTGGCGCACCAAATGGTTTGTTCGATGCGAAAAAGGCAGAGAAGGGGAGGAGGCCTTCCCGGCCAAGTTCCTGAACCACTAAATGAAGTATTCAATCAAGACGGAACAAGAGAACGCGAGCACGATACATACCTCGGCCATGACTAAACTGCCCGGAAAGGAGGTTGCCCAAGGTCGATAACGCAATAAACACACTCAGTGCCTGCAGCGAGGCACGGTCAAAGATAACTCTCTAGTAGCACACTCGATGATACTCACCCGTTCCATTTTCTCACCAAATAAGTTGCGAAAGAAGAGGGCGCTGTCAGATGAAGCATAAGCCCTGAAAGAATGAAACGAAACAGGTTGAGACTTACGCCACGATACGTTTACTGCCCAAAATGTCGTTTTTCGACACAACGGCAAAGTAAGCTATATTGATGAACATATACACGGCGGTGACAGCCAACATGGCCATAGGTACCGCGCGCTTGATCGTCCGCACCGGGTCGCGAACTTCAGAGAGTGCGTAGTTGGCTGTAGAGTACCCGACAAAAGACCTTGCAAGATAATATAAATAACAGGATCACTCGAAGTATCAAGCCACATACCAGATGACATTATACAATCCAGTCACAAAAGCATTCGCATCACTTCGACTTCCCTCCCACATCTTATCCCATTGAAAATTATTCGGAACTTCGTAACCTGGCCGGACTGCGAAACCATCTACACCGGCGAGACTCAGTAGTCCAGATAGGGCGATTGCAGAGAGAATGACCAATTTGAACATTGCGAGAGAGTTTTGGAGACGTAGACCCCACTTTACCAATGACCCATGGATAAGTAGAATGAAGGTTAAACAGAGGAAGGCGACGAAACGAGTGTTATACCGAGATGGTTCTTTTCCCAATGCATGGATTACATCTATCACGATAACTTGAGTTAAGATATGATTTTGATATTCCAGGAAGACTCACATTCGCCAAACACGACGCTATTCGCAGCAGCGGAACCCTTCAAATTTAGTTCCGTAAATTCCTGAACTGGTGTCCAAGTGCAGACAGCTTACAGTGATGACGGCGTATATTGAATATGCACAAGTCACCAGAAATTCTGGTCTTCGGTAAATGAACTCTAGATAATTCTTTTCTCCTCCGCTTCGAGGAAGACCCTTGAACCTGCCATAGTAAGCAGACGAAAAGTCACGACCAGTCGTAAATCATTTACAGTTCCAAGCTCGATGTAGACGGCAGTGCCCATTGCTGCAATAAGCGCTCCGAGGATCCACATTATGAATGAAACACCAACACTGCCGGAAGTACGAAGGATGACACTGGGAGTAGCGAAGATTCTATAGACATGCGGAGAAAATGTCAATAAGAAGGTTGAACAATTTGACCGATAAGAACTCACCCAGTCCCAATGACGCGATTAAAGACTAAGAAGAAGGCACTGAACAGTCCTAGGCCGAATATCAATATCCCCAAGTCAGGTCACGGAATTCCTCACTGACCCAATTGACGTTTGGCCTGAGGAACGTTGTCGAAAGTTTCGCCGTGGCTCGCTGGCATTCCACATTGGTTTAATGCAACGATGTTGATGTCGGTAACTTACAGTCTCGTTCATCTGCATGCAAGGCTTTCCTGCCAGCTACTGAGCCCTCCTGTGATTGATCATGAGTGCTCTGTAGAAGGGGTGTGGTTTCGGAGTCGTAAGATGGCATTCGACGAGATAATTGAAAGATTATATGGCAGAGCTTGTGTCAGCAAAGCCTTCCGAGCTTAATGGTGGTGATCCGGAAAGTACTTGGCCTGAACGGAACGAAGTGGGAAGGAGTAAAGAGGACTATCGTACTCGGTCTAAATTCGGTAAAGTTTAAGTTTAAAGTTACGAAATCAGTCGCGATACACGTGCCCAATTGAGAGTTACGCGCAACTTTTTAATTTTGTACGCGTTCGTGATCTTTGAATACGCCCTAATCATTTTCTTACTAGAAAAACATAGTAGATTCTGCTCCAGCGTTAACAGAATCGTGCCGGTCAGCAGCTTCATCAGTTTTCCTGCTCCCTTACGATCTCTCAGGCCAGGAAACGTCGAGAATACTACATTCTCTTTATTACTCTGTAGAAAAACTCTTCTAGCTCTTTATCCCATCTGCCTTCGAAACATCCTGCATAAACGCAACAACTCCACTCTCTTCCAGGTTGAACTTGTTGTTATTAAACGCCAAAAGCACCTTCTTACTCCCCTTTTCCTTCACCTCCCCCATCTGCAAACTCTCCGACACCCATCCCTCAAACATCGAGAGCCCACCAACTTTGAAGTCAAAGGACATTCTCTTTTGCCCATTGGGTTGAGCTACGAGTGCGGGTTGAGTCCTCCCGGGGCCTTGGACTTGGGGATTGAACGTCAACAATTGTTTTTGCGGTCTTTTATCGTGGACGTTTTTCAGAATTCTTTCCAGGGAAGAGGTTACCAGCTGTGCCGCTTCTGATTGCTTTGACTGGGGTAATGGTTTAGAGCCAGCTTGGCTGACCCACTCCCAACTGAAAGAAGGGCTTGCAGGAGCTCGGGTGTCCCACTGATGAGTAGAATCGAGTGCTCGAGCCGTGGCCCTTTCAGAACTCGAGATCAAGTCATGCCGAGGCTGCAGAAATTCTGGCGTTAGGAAATACAACGGAATAGCGACATGATACAACTTACGGAAATCGGTGTTGCCCTACACACAAGAGGGAGAAAACATCCAAGGGCGAGGGCCAGATAGGTACTGGTGATAGCGGAAGTGAGTCGCATACTGGAAGATGGATACGGAAATAGAACGATGGAGAGCTAGTCGAATGAGAGGCTTCCTTTGACCGGCAAAGGATACTACTTGGCCAGCAAGATGTAAGGGGTTTAAAACTCTCCTCGTTTGCTTTATGTACATTTGAAAAAAATTTGAAATTTGAATGGCTAACAGCCGAAGGCTGCGTTATTGCCCATGGTCCAGAAACGTGGTCCAGAAACGTATACGCGACGTATCAATTTCCTACTGAATATCTGTACTGGTGATTATATTAAATTATCACGGGCAGTTGTATCGTTGTATCGAGGCAAGAATGATCAGCTTCAATCATGGCAAAGGTCACTGTCACTGTCGACCTACTACTTATGGTAAAATAAAAAATAGTGACCCTGCACCGGCATGATGTAGGTACGCGAGAAGAAATTTGAATCTGAGTGGCTTGAACGAAAGTCCCAGAAGTAGAAGTCAGACTCAAGCAAGGCGGTAAGAACTTGAATATTCGGAGCGGTGCTGGATGTGAATACGTACGCAGATCCTGGGCCTTTCTGGGAATATTAACATAGCAGCATCTATCTGTGGTGACAACTGAAAGGCACCAGGAATTCGAATGCTTGCCGCAGAGGGATCGGCAATCAAAAGAAGTATGCCCGATCAGTCTGCTTGCCGCTCTATCCATTCCACCGACGACTTGCCGAGCAACTGTCACCAATCCGCTTTGCTCGTTCTTTTCTTTGCCAGTTACCACGTCCTTCGACGAACTGGATATCTACATTCCTTTTATTTTTCACTCTCATTCTTCTCAAAATTTTTTACTCGGCGTTCACGCACTTAGGAGGTAAGATGGCCTAGCGTCTTTTTTTGCGAGCGACCCTTCAAAAAGAACTTGATAGGAATCTTTCATGTTCTTGACTATTAGCAACAATTACTATTCCTTGCTCTGAGAGTTGGTGAACTGAATTGGAATTAAAATATACTTCCAAGGTGTGTACAAGATGCATAGCAGCTACTAGGGTGACGCTCAGCTCTACGTCTTCATTCTCTAGTCCCCATGTCAATCGAAATTCCTAGTAACAATGAGGGCAGTCGAGATAGCACGGCCAGCAACCAAAGCAGCGGCAGTGGCTCAACCATCAGCCGAACCAGTGTCAACAGCGTTGAAACCTCTTCTATGACTCCAGATACCTCCTCCGCTTCCATCGATAGCACCAGAGCCTCCGACCCAACCCCAGCTGCTCCTCGAAAACAAAAATCTGGAGGTATACTCAATCTCGCTCGAACACCGAGCGCTTCCCGCCTACGTTCAGCTTCTTCCCCTGCGGTACCGCCGGTCCCTGTCCCTCCGCTCCCCACTGAGGAGTGCAAAGTACCGAAATCTATTCTTGCTGCATCCTCTTCTTTACCTTCGCTAGACAACCAAAATCCAACTTCACCCATTCTACACCGAGCTCAGTCGGTCCAATTTGCGCCCCTGCCGGAGCTTGCGCCTAGACGGCGAAAATCCTCTGTTCCTCTCGGTATTGCTGCCAGAAGTCAATTGATGCAGAGGAGAAGGAGGAAGATCGTGTATGGGGCCGCAGCTGCTACCTTTGACGACCCGAATTCTGACGACGAAGGCGCGGGTAATGCCCGGAAAAAGGATCGGTACGTTGCGGATGGAGGTGGGATGTGGACCAAGGAGGAAGCTGAAGAACATTTGACCCGTCAACTTCGTTCGAAGGAGAAGGAAAAAGAAAAGTTGTTGAAGAAACAGGAGAAGGAATTAGAGAAGGAAGCTGCGAGAAATCAACAGGGTGGGGCGCCTGACGACCCCTTAGTAGTGTTTGGCAGGATGATGAAGGATGCGTGGAGGAAAGTTGGAAAGAAAGATAAGGGGAAAGCTGCTCCGGACCCTCAGACCAGGACACAGGCTCAGGTCGAGCTGGATCCTTCCACAGTGATACCAGCGAGTGTTCTCCCGCCCCTGTCAGAGTCAGTTGATGCGGTGGTACCTGAATCGGGTTCTCGTGCAGCTCAAGAGACACAGCCAGCTGAACTGCCCAAGGAAGATGAAGTTCTTACTCTAGAAGAGGACGAAGGGAAGTTTGCAGAGATAGATGCAGAGATAGACCCGAACGAAGTGGATGTATCGAAAATCAACCCCCTCCGGCCTGGTTCTCCTCCTCCTCCCGCTCAAGCGTCTGAGACTTCATCAGTCGCAGATACCGATGGGGAGGCCGATAGTCCCGACACTGATCCTGACGGTGACCCTGATTCCTCTGACACGGACTCACTTGGCACCATGATTTCTCCGACGGGGACATCACCCACCGAGACTACGCCGACAGCGAACAACTTTGCGTCTGCCCAACCCTCATGTCCTCAAGATTCGTCCATGAATGTACACGACCTTTCGCTTGTAGGACCGCAGGTCGCATAGCCTATACTTTTTTGCCGACCTGGAGAGGAAAGGAGGGAGCGCCGCTCGAACGCGAAGGAGGCGTCACCAGCGGAGCGCGTTTCGTGTACATGTTTTTTTCTTTTCGTTCGGAGCGACATGGACTCATGACAAGCAATTACTGATTTACTTTGACGAAGAGAAAGTTTTCTTTTTTATGTTTCTTTTCTCGGTTTGGGATTTCTCTCTGTCTCTTTCCCCTTCTTTCTTTTGTTGTTGGATTGATCCACGCTTACAGTAGGATGTTCGATTATTTTTTAAGTTACGTACGTAGAATTTTGCTCTCTACTCACTATTCGACTCCACTCTCTCTCTGTGCTCATGTGCTTCGGTATTCGTACATATCATCCCATTTTCAAACCTATCTTTATGATCTCACTTACCACGCAATTGCTGCTATCTACCTAACGCTACAGTACTCCCCCATCAATATGTGCTTGCATTTTTTTTCCTTTTCTTTCCTCTCCTCTCATCTCCTCTCATCTCCTCATCCTTACTTTTACTTGTTTCGATTAATTTCTGGCTCTGGCTCTAGTGGATCGCTCTGGTATTCTACAAGGTTTTTTTTACTTGATTGAATGGATCTACAGCACGCTATTCTTGATGAGAAGCTGTGTAATTGTATAACGTGTAAGGTACAGATGCTATTGACTCTCGGTATGGAGTTCTGGTATGATGCGTTTAATGAAACAGTGGGTTCCGAGATTGTAAGCGAAAGTCACGAGAGGGTTGTAAAGGAACAGGAGAAACGTCCGATTTCGATTTAATGGTCCAGTAAAAGAGCCTTGTAGTGTTTGATCAGCTTTGAGGCGTCCGCTGCGTTCTGCGTAAAGTGGCCAGAAAAGGGGGAAGAAATCAGCTCGTACTTTCTGCTTCTGAGAGATGAACGAAGAAGGAAAGAAACACGGAGACTGACGATTTCGTTCTGTCTACTGCGATCGAGTTCCTGTCGAGCGTCTTCGAGGAAATGGCGTAAAGCTTTTTCGCGTCTGGATGGGTTCGTTCGGACTATGTAGGTAAAGTGATGTCATTGAGCACGATGGAGGGACGGCAGATGAAGGAAGGAGAACGCACGCATTCCACTAGCGTCGTCCATAGCTTGAGATCGACGGAGGAATAGGTCGTTGATTCCGGTCGGGTAGATGTTGTACAGAGATGCGAGGGATGCCTGGAATTAAGTACAGCAAGTATGAGCTGGGATACATTTGGTGGGAGGGAGTGTATGCGATACTTCTCGGTCCTTCCACAACGGAGCGAGTTGGTTGAGGTACCATTCGAATGGGACGCGCTCTCTTAGGGGTTCCAGAAGCGTAGCTTTGAGGTTTTCGCTAAGTGAAGAACGAATGAGAATTTGCTTGGTGGAATTGAAGACAGACATGTACATGTGAAGCACGCCTTCCTGGCTCATTTCCTTCGCTTGCTTGCGTATGTCGGCGTACAGAGCCTTTTTCTGATTATCGAACGCGGTAGACATTATGGAGTTCTTCTTTGCTTGGCGTTCTGTCGAGTGAAAAGATGGAGCGTTGTTGGATGTAAATATTCGACAAACGTACTCTGGATCTCCTGCATAAACTTTCCAAGGCTCAATCTGCGAAATGCCAGCGTATTAGTTTTGACATGTAGAAATTAAGCATTACAATTACCCGACATCAACTTCTTTTTCCCGCTTCTCTTCGTCAGAGTCGATGATCTCGTCAGAGTCATTCTGGATATTATCAGAGTCGTTGTCGTTGGTGGTGAACGAAACGAGAGCACAGCTTCTTGCTGGTCGTTTGGAGCCTGGAGCTTGGGCATTTGGTTTCTCTGGGAGACAATGAGGCCAGATTGAACGCATATAAGGTACTTACTGGGTGTTTTTGCCATCGATGAGAATGAGCCAGATGAAAGAGATGTACGCGACTCGCGTTGTTTGGTTCCAAAGCCGGTAACAAACACATGACTGGATGGGCGCTTAAGACCAGAAATCAGAATCTCATGCGGCTGCAATGGATTTGTGAGTTCCTTTCTGCTCGTCCGACTCGAAAATTGACCCCAAAATTCAGTCTAGAGCTTAATATACATCAGCAGATCTTGGCCGACATTGCTTCCAACGTCGGCGACACTCCTGAACAAATTCAACATGCCAATACTTTGATTGCCTCCAATGTTCAGACCCGGTCGGATACAGGCGAAAATGTAGAGGGAAACGGTGACGAGAAACAGAATAAGATTCCGAGAGTCTTCATGGTGTGTGTCTTCAATCTATTTGATTGGGCTGTTGTAACCTAGAACGATACAGTCTGCATCTCGCGTTCACTGCAATATTGCCTTTGGAGAACTTGTCGTCAATTTTCCAGACAGCCATATATCCGAAAATATCGATACCCTGATGCCTGTTCTCGTTGATGTATTACGAGACGTCCCCCACATTGATTTTGACCCATGTCTTTCTTGGGAAGGTACAGGGAGCTTTTGATGAGGATTGGATTACGGTGTACTGAAATATTTCACAGAGTGGGCTCTTCCTGATCAACTCGTGTATTCGACCGTGTCGGCTCTTTTGAGGATGGCAACTTCGCACCCCAGGTACAGTCAAGCTGCGACCGAAGCTATCTGTGCCTTCATTTCGGACGTGGTTGATAATATTAAGAACGGAGATCGTAAGCCTAGTCTTTCTCGATACTCCTTTCCCGAACTCAACTCCGGAATATAGCCCTGGACGTCCTCACTCAACTTACACCGGCCCTTCATGGAATGTACCGAGCCATTAGTTCCACCTCCTTTGCGTGGACCCTTCAGCAGTGGGAGATGCTTGCCAACCGACTCAACTACATCTGCTCAGCGGATATGGTTGACCGTCTCAATCACCTCATCACCGATCTTGTCCAATCTGACCACCTCGAAAGTGATACCCTCCAATTCATATCGACCTTTCTCGCTCGCTATGTTTCTCGAGGCCGTCCTCTCAGTGGATATTTTATCGTCTGCTGTGTCATTGAGACGTTGTGGACCGTTCTGGCGCAGGCCCTGGCTCCACCTCCTCCTACTGTTCCTGGAGGCGTGACCGAGGCTGCGGCTGCGAATAAAGCCTGGAATTCGCTGATGCGACAGGCTGCTGTGGAACTCGATATTTCTGACAAGAAAACTGTGACTGCACTTAATCAAGCGATCAACTATGCCATGCAATGCTTCACTGATCTTCTCGTACAAATTGAGGAGATGGACCAGGAGCCTTCGCTGGATACATATGCCTGGGAGACGATGTCGGAAAGTTTGGTGCGTTATCGTTTGGTCTTGGTCTACGGTCTCCATACTTATACCGATATTTAGAAACTCGCTTCGGTCTGCTCTGTCGTCCTTCGTAAAGTCGACGAAAAGTTGTTTGCTCGACTTCTTCTCTTGCTTAGCGACGAGGCTCCTATCTCTGACAATCTCGTTCAAGAAGCAGCTTTGAAAGCCACCACTGTGGTTGTCCAAAAGTAAGTCTGACTTTGATTGCTAGTCAGGGCGAGTCTTGAATGTTTTTCTAGTTTCCCCGGTAAAGCTGCTCAGCTGGCGACTCATCTTCGACGATTTGTCACATCCCCTATCCCGATCTTCGAATTCGAGTTTGCATCTGAATCTCGAGCGCCTCCACCACTGGCTGCTGCTGCCAAATGCCTAGCGTTGTGCATCAAAGTATGTGCTCTCAGTATGCTGCTCACTCGTTCACTGGTGTTGACTTTTCATAGCTTGCACCTGGGGACGATCTCATCATGTCCAACATGTATTCTCTGCTCAATTACATTGCAGCGACAAGCAAGGAGATATACGAAAGCTCAAATACCTCTCAGCTCATGAACAACCCTCTCTATAACGGTCTTGACCGTCATTCAATGGCGAATGTGGAGACTGGCCTCCGAGGACTATCGGATGACGAAAAGAGGTTTGTCGGTATTAGTACGATTTCGGTTGTGACGAGATTGGCGTTGGAGTTTCGGATGGAAGAGGTGAGTGCTTTCGTGGTAGTGTCATGCCTCTTGTAGACGTACGCCGGCTTTCAGGTGACGCGGTTGACGATTTCGATGTTGCTGCAACGCTTGCGGTCTGCCGAGCCAACTGTGGAAGCAGCTATCGCTTATAACCTTGTCGATCTCGCCTTGTCCGCTCCCGAGAGTTCATTCGTCGATATCATTAGAATGTTTTCAACAATCAACCGATCAGCCAATCCTGACGATCCAAGGTTTTCGAATAATATGGTAAATACGTCACTTTCTAAGAGATCTTTACTTAACGATGAATAGATTCTTGCCGCTCAAACTCGTTTGGCTCAAGAGCTGCATCGGCGACCGGAACTCTATGAGATTTACCTCGTGGAGCTTCTTACTTTATTTGCCGACAAAGGAGTAGCCATTCAAAATGTGAAGACGGAGAATCATCACATCAAAGTTGGTCTTACTTCCAATTGATCATTCTCTCTCTTCACTCAATCCGCCTAATTTCAGATCGATGATATGATTGAACAATTAGCCTCTCTTCTCCTTCCTATCGATGCTCTTCTCTCGCACCAAGACTTCACTCCACACGTCAACGACTCGCCAACCCTGGTCTCACTTTTTCGCAATATGTGGTTCCTTTGTGTGCTATTCAACTTTACCATAGACGACAAGGAGGCTACGGCGATGGAATGGCAGAAACCCGCCCTCGCTCGAATTGCGACGAAAACACCTCCAATGGTGTTGGAGGAATCTCATGATTCGGTGGCCAGTGATGTAGAGTACAATTCGGTCATTCGACAGGATTATGCTCATACGGTAAGTGCTTTGCGGATTCTTGGCAGAATAATTGAGTTGAATGTTTATGCTGTGTAGGTGATATCCAAGCATCGACAATCTCTGACGAAACATATTTCACTTCGGAGTAGTGACATTCGGGGACTGTCGTCGGGGCAGATTATCTTCTTATTGACTATGCACGATATGGAAAGTATGCGCTCCGCCGCTGGCCTTACCTCTTCTCTCGTTTCGTACTTTGTTAACGAGAGCTTGAACAAACATCCTGCTTTGAGTGCGTGTATGGAATCCATCGCTGAGAAGGTTCGAAACTTGTACCTGTCTCATTTTCTCAATAGCTCTCTAATTGGCTGGTTTGAGCAGGTTATTCGAGGCTGTATTATCGACCTCAACACTGAAGCGGCTCAACAAGCATTGCCTGAGCAACTTTCTTCTGAATTGCAAGCACTGCTCGTCGGCAGCACACATCGTATGGCCAAGGCTAGGGATGTGGCCGCGAAGTTTATGAATCGTTTAATATCCTCCTTCCCTTCGCTCATGTGTGACCCGCCACTGGTCTTCGCTATCCTGGAGGTCTTGACTCTCCTTCGACGAGCTTGTGATAACGAGTTTACGGATGAGGTGGGTGCTGGCGCACTCTGTTCCGACTTCTAAGCTAATTCGATTTTCTCTAGTTCAACCCTGTCCACGAGTTCGAATCGAGTCGCACGGGTATCAAGCTGCAGTTGACGGATAGTTATCAAGTTCGAAATGAAATCCTCGTCCAACTTCAACGGAACGCAACCTCTTGGTTCGAGCTTGCATTAGGGCGTGCTCCGGTCGAGCTTCAGTCGACTTTGCAGGTAAGGCTTTGTCGGTTTCATATTCGTTCGTTGCGGGAACTCAGATTTGATAGAAATATCTGGCTGTCAGTCAAATCGCCTCCGATTCTTCGGAGCTGGGTGCTTCGATTGCTGAAAAGTTTGGGAGAGCGATTGGGCCTGTTCAGCGACAGCTCAGTATGTTCTTTCTTGGTTCTAGTTATTCTGGTAGGAATTTGTTTCTGAGACTGTCCGTTTATTTAGCGTCGTTGGCCAAGTTATCCAATTGGAAAGCTGACAAAGCGAAGGTTCTTTCCAGCCAGATTGCCAGCAAGGGGTACTTTGCGGGGGAAGCAGCTGGTCTTCGTTTGGCAAGCCGTACCGGTATGATTAGCTCCATAGGGTTTTGTTATTGTTTGTGCTTATTCTGCTGCAGCTTCCGACAAACTTGAACAGCTGCCCCCTCAGGATGCACCGTCCGGCGAGCTGTTGGCATTGAAGAAGAAGCTTGCAGACTCGATGAAGGAAATACAAAACAAGTCGAGTACCCTCACTGTACAGGATCTCAAGCGTCTTTTGTTCCGCTGCGCTGCTACTCTCATCTCATTAAATAAGGTGAGATTTCTGGTCCAGGCCGTTCAGGAATGCTTTCTGAGATATATTTCAGAGCGATCATGAGCTGTTACACTACCTGGTGTCCATTCCCTTCGAGGTATCGACTCCGTCATCGATTTCAGCTGCTACTGAAGTTTGGACGTGGGTTATTGCGGAGAAACCAAGTATTGAAGTAGCGCTCATGAGCGAGCTTCTCTCCGCCTGGATCGATACGATTAAGGATGAAAAGGGCATTTTCTCGACGTCTCTTAAGTGCGTGTTTTTGGCTTTCTATTTGTTCGCAAAATCTCATATGCCTTGATGTAGTTATGATGATCCCTTTTACCACCCTATCAGCTATAGCCCCACTGACAAAGATACCATTGACCTCGGGACAACCAATGCACGTCGGCTCCTCACACCTCATGCAATGGTGCTTCAGATGCTTTTTAGTCGTCTTCAGGCTGCTAGATATCGTCGGCCAGGTGTCATGTTCCTACTTCAGCATCTAGTACTTCGGTCGGCAAGGGCCCACCATTCTTTTAGGTGAGTTGCTTTTACATTGAATGATCTTCTTTCTCATAAATGTTTGAATGTCACTGTAGCACCCATGCCTTGGCTCGCGAGGCCAGATTCTCTTTCCTGCTCTTTGCATTCGAGACACTAAGAAGCTCGCATCTTGAATCGTTCTGCGAACATACACTGAGGGAAAGTCTGTACGGTGTTGCGTACGCTTGGTTCGCTGTACGGCCGCAGTACGTATCAGGTCCATTTTTCGGTAGAGTATGCTCATCAATGTTTTAGATGGTCTTATGGAGCCAATCGAGTGCAAGTGGAGGCGGACGTCAAGGTGCTTTCCGAATTCCTTTCGTATCTCCAGAGCGATACCACTCGAGACGCTCTCACCGTTTCGAGCCTTGCTCCATCTCAGTCTGCTCCCCGTGCTACATGTAAGTGACTCTCGTTCACTGCAGATTTTCTTCTAATGTGATTTCCAGACTATGCTTCGCGTCTGCGGGATGTCAACTATCCTCTCCGACTGTTGGTCGAAAATGAGATATTCCGACTCAATGTTTGGGCGAATCCGATGAATGATCCGAAACGGGGTGTTGACCATGTTGGAACGACTCTCATCGAGGTGTGTATGTTTCGATGATCTTGAGGGTATGGATATCTGACCCCAGTGACAACCAGAGCTCGTGGCCAGCAGTTATACGCACTGTTTGGCAAATCAACCCAGCCATTGCAGTTCATATGACAGAGCGCTTCAAGTTGACTGTGATTCGCAATGATGTCACTAAGCTCGTGCGATCTTCTACCCCCGACGTTTTGGACATTCCGGAAGCGTTGAACTTTTTACTTGGGGATGGTATGGATTTGAGCGTTCGTCGAGATTTGAAGGTATTTCCCTTTGTGTTTCTGTTAAGTGTTACACATGTTGAATCTGGTCTGCGAAGCTTCTACCTTTGTGGGCACCCGTGCCTCCAGTGACTGCCAACATGTTCTTTGAGCCAAGATTCAAGAGCGATCCGCTACTGTTGCAATACGCTCATCGAGTTTTGGAACAACACCCCGTGGAACTCACGTTTTTCTTCGTACCGCAGGTCGTCCAGGCGCTGCGTTATGATGAGCTTGGTGAGTGAATGTTGCCTATGTTGTTATGCCCTTCATGTTCTTCTCATGCTTGTCTATTTCATAGGCTACGTCTCTCGATTCATCTTTGAGACAGCGAAAATATCGCAGCTTTTCTGTCATCAGATCATCTGGAATATGAAGGCTAACTGCTTCAAGGATGATCTGGCTGAAATTGTAGGTCATTTGTTGCACAATCGAGTTTTGGCCGTGCGTTTATACCTTCGATGTAGGAAGATCCGTTGAAACCCACACTTGACCTTGTGATGGACCGGGTGGTAGATTCCCTGTCTGGAGAAGCGCGTGGATTCTATGATCGTGAATTTGGTTTCTTCAACGAGGTCACATCGATTTCGGGTAAGTTGAAGCCCTTTATAAAAAAGACAAAGCCGGAAAAGAAGGTACGTAAACTTTCTGTTGATGCGAATCCAATTGAAGGGAGATCTTCTAGGCCAAAATCGACGAGGAGATGGCTAAGATTGTGGTGGATGTCGGAGTCTATCTTCCTAGTAATCCTGACGGAGTAGTCGTCGATATCGACAAGAAGTCTGGACGGCCTCTTCAGAGTCATGCCAAGGTTGGTCAATTATCTCTCTGTCTTATTGCTTCGCAAAGTTGAAGCACATGTTATTAGGCTCCCTTCATGGCGACATTCAAAGTTCGTAAAGAGCGTATATCCATTGAGAAGGACCCCGAGTCTCTCGGCGACGATGGTATTGAGCGTCGTGTAGAGTATGATGTGTGGCAACAAGCGATTTTCAAGGTCGGAGATGATTGCAGACAGGATGTGCTGGCGCTGCAGATTATTGCAATGTTCAAGAACATTTTCATGTCGGTTGGGCTGACACTGTATCTCTATCCGTATCGGGTTACGGCTACTGGTCCTGGGGTGAGTTTCTACTGTAAAATCTTTGACCGATTCATTAACGCGTTCCTGAAGTGTGGTGTTATTGATGTCGTACCCAATGCTACGTCTCGAGACGAGATGGGTCGGGCCAAAGTTAACGACCTGTTGGATTTCTTTGTCGCAAAATATGGGGGTCAAGATACTGTCGCGTTCCAGAGGGCAAGATTGAATTTCATTCAGTCGATGGCAGCGTACTCTGTTGCGTGTTATATCCTACAGATAAAAGACAGACATAATGGGAATATCATGATTGACGGAGAGGGTCATATTGTTCATATCGGTCAGTTGCTTTTCGTGGACGAGGCTAATGGCTCATACTCCGGAATGTAGACTTTGGATTTTTGTTTGATATTGGCCCAGGAGTAAGTCGTCGATTACTATGCTGTGAGGACGACTAATATAGACCTGCTGCAGGGTGTCAAATTCGAGCCGTCGTCGTTCAAACTGAACCACGAAATGATCCTGCTTATGGGCGGCCGAAACTCCCAGGGATATCAACTCTTCCAACATCTCACTGTCAAGGCTTTCTTGGCTATCCGCCCGTTCGCGGACCAGTTGGTTGATACCGTAGCCCTGATGCTTGGCACTGGACTTCCGTCATTCAAAGGCGAAGGGACGATCAAGCGACTGAGGGATCGGTTCGCTTTGGGGTTGAATGAACGACATGCGGCGGAATTTATGATGGGTGTTATCAAGAATGCTCACGAGAATGTGAGGAGTACGGTTTATGATGAGTTCCAGAGGTTACAGAATGGTGAGCCGTTCTTGAAAACTAGCTGGCAAATTGCCGATACTGATTCTTTTCAGGAATACCATATAAATGATTCACTTGAAGGGTGACATTTTGCATAATGATGGGAGTACCTTATCTTCGAGTAATATGGAATAAACACAGTTAGATATCGCTTTTTGGAGCGATGGCCTCGGGCTCTGGGACAATCAATTGCTTTTACGTACGCCAACTGCCAGCTGAAGTTGAGACGTAATTGACGTGGAAAGAAACGCACTTGAGGAAATTGAGCCTCAATGTTGGCAAAAAAACAATTGATTTCAGGAGGAACGACCCTCAAAAGTGGAAAAGCATACCATTATCGCCGATCGGGTTGTGCTGTCCTGCTACGCGGTGTAATTCGCCTTATCAGTACCAAGCGTTTCGAGTGGAGAAACCATTGAAGAGCTAGTCGCAATATATAGAAGGCAAGTCAGGACCAACATAGCTTGAAGCGGTGGTGGCAAAGAAAAGAATCAGTCACGTGGCCGCTTTTCCCTCGCGAGAACGTGCAAAACACGTGCTCAAATACCGCCAAATAAGGGAATCATCGGTCACGGTCCCGAACTGAAATAGACGCCCAAAACGTCACCTTTGCCGCTGCCTCTGCTGCTCTGCTCAGGCAGTTAAACTCAGATTCACATTAACGGCGCTGCTCGCTGTGTTATGCCTTCAAATTCACGATCTTTACAGGCTTCTCAATCATTTCACCCATCGGGTTCGAGCTCGAGGCCATTCCTGAATATGTTGAATCCAATGAACAGACAACACCAAGGTTATATCCAAGCGAACCAGTCTTTACTAGAGGAGGAAGAAGATGGAAGTGGAGATGAGAGGGATGTGGAAGCCGGAACACCTTTATCTAATCTCTCCAAGTCGCAGGGCAAGCGGAAAGTTTCTTGGGATGCCAATAGTGGTAATGTGGTGCGGCCCAACATACAAAGCAGGGACGAGGATTCGTCAGATGGAGAAGTTCCGCAAGATTTCATGATTGAGGCAGCGACAAAGAAACCGAAAAAGTCACCACCAAAACGAAAGCGGCAGCAACCTTTACATTCAGCTCCCAGTAGCAGGAAGTTGCCACCACTTTTACCTACGCATGCTTCGGTGTCTATCCCTCCTCGACCGTCAGAGGTTGAAGAAGAAGTTCGAACACCTCGGGCGGACACCTTCAACGAATCTCCGAAGCAGATGCGGGGTCTTGACGCATACGAGCGGGCCTTATGGAACTGGGTCAATGTGTACAACCTAGACGCTTTTTTGCAGGAAGTGTATCATTATTACGAAGGGAAAGGAATCTACAGCATAGCTTTATCAAGGGGACTCAATCTCTTGTAAGTAGTCGTGCGTTCCTTTGAATGTGGCAGAATACTGATTGGACTGTTCAGAACAGTCGGCTTTGTCATTGGATTCTCCACTTTTCTTTTAGGTTGTATAGATTATTCCAAAATTCATCCGGATAAGCAAATGAGACTGTCAAACGCACTAGTAGATCGCTGTGTTTCGAGGTATGTGTTTGTGCTATCTACTCAGCTAAATGTTGATTCGCCTCAGGTTCTCTGGATTCACTCTGCTATTCTTTATCCTCTTTATGGCATTTTACGTATGGCAAATTGTCACCTTCGTCTTGGGTGTCATGCGTCTGGTTGATATGTACAACTTCTATACCCACCTTCTCAAGATTCCAGACGTGCGTTCTATCACTCTTCTTTCCATGAGTCTAATTGATCTGATCCCTCTAGGCCGATATCCAAACAATCTCCTGGCCAGAAATCGTCCGTCGGATAGGCTTAATTCGCGAAGAAAACCCCCTCACTGCAATATCTTCTAAACGTGCTGGTAGCAATCACGATACGAGCACCGCCAAACTTGATGCACACGACATTGCCAACAGAATTATGCGGCAAGAGAACTACCTGATAGCGCTATTCAATAAGGATCTTTTGGATTTGAGGGTACCCTTGCCTCCATCCCTCGAGAGATTTGCATTAGAGGACAAGGGAAAGGGCAAGATGTTGACACAAGCGCTCGAATGGAACCTCCGGTTTTGCTTGATGGAGTACCTCTTCGACAGACATGGGAAGGTGCGGAAGGTGTTTCTGAAGTCGAAGAATCGGGCCGCTCTCATTGAGGGGTGAGTTCCGGCTTATCGCGACTGTTCACTCAGTTCTTATGCTTCTGTTCTAGACTAAGACGGCGATTCATCTTTATGGGCATCTTGAATGCTATCTTCGCTCCCTTCATTGTCCTATACCTCCTGATGTATTCCTTCTTTCGATACTTCGAGGTGAGCTCACCCTCATGTTGATGCGAGGACGTCATAGAACTGATTACAACAGGAATATCACAAAGACCCTTCCACCATTGGTGGTCGGCGATATACGTCATACGCTCAATGGAAATTTCGAGAGTTCAACGAACTTCCTCATCTGTTCATTCGACGATTGGACGAGAGTTACCCGCTGGCGAATATCTATATTGGGCAATTTCCAAACGAGAAGGTTACTTTAATTATGCGGTCAGTTCCCTTTATGTGCCGCTCTCGCTCACAGCTATTGAACGCTCTTGCTGCAGCTTCGTCGCGTTCATATCTGGATCTTTCGCTGCCGTACTATTCTTGGCCACTGTGTTGGACCCTGATGTCTTTGTGCACCTTGAGATAACTCCTCATCGAACTGTAGTATTTTATCTGGCGCTTTTTGGGTCTGTTTTAGCTGTTGCTCGGGGTATGATCCCGGATGACAATCGGGTTTTCGATCCTGAGATGCTCATGATGGAGGTGATCACCTACACGCATTACATGCCGGATCAGTGGAAGGGACAGCTGCATAGTAAAAAGGTAAGCGCCACCTTCACCTTGCGCACGCACACAGGCTCACAATCGATTTTCGTAGGTGCATCAAGATTTTGGAGAGTTATTTGCAATGAAAATCTTGATCTTTGTAGAAGAGCTACTGTCGGTAGTCCTTACGCCGTTTGTGCTTTGGTTTTCGCTACCCAATTGTGCTGCTGCCATCATCGACTTCTTTCGGGAATTCACTGTACATGTGGACGGACGCGGATACGTTTGCAGCTTTGCCGAGTTCAATTTTGAAAGACATGGGAATGTCAAGGTACGGCTGCTGCTACAGTATTGGCCGTGGCGTTAACCTGTCTTTTTCTATGAACAGTTTGGTGCACCGAATCAGATCGAGGATCATCGAATGGTATCAAACGATGGGAAAATGGAAAAGAGTTTCCTCAACTTCAAGGTAAACCTTGATCGATAAGAAATATTCTATGTTTTACTGAGCCTTCGTCTCTAGGCCGCGAATCCGGAATGGACTCCAGATCCTGCGGGCTCCCTGTATCTCAGCCGTATTCAAGACTTTACCGCCGCTCATCCAATCAACTCCATGCTTCGCCGTCGACATATGGAAAGTTCGGGATTATCACCGTTCATGGCCAACCCTCCTTCTTCATCGCCAGTTCGCAAGGGGGACGGTGTGCTCGCAGACAAAGCGCAAGAGTACGATCGCGCGCTTCGGCAAAGCCAGTACGCTGCGAGGAGACGAGGTCCGGGTGGGGGAAGCGTCATGGGTATGTCGACGCTCAACCCTAACGCGGCACCTTCAGCGTCGTCGATATTCGGGCCGGGCGCGATGGCTGTAGCGCAGACTGCGGTATTGGGTGACTCGCAAGGGAGCGTGATGCCTGTGGCGGGTGCTGGCTCTGAGGATGGAGGAGTGGGTGCTGCGATGTCGGAGGAGATTGAGAGTTCGAGGATTGCGGGGATACCGGATGAGGAGTTAGGACCGGATGGAGAGGTTGCGAGTGGACTTGGCGGGTCGTACGTTGATGGAGCGAGACGTCCTGTTAAACCGATATACGAGGAGGAGGAGGAGGAAGGTCTGGATGATGGAGGTGTATTGGGATTGTTGGCGCAGATATATGGACGGAGAGATGGACCTAGATTGGGATGATTTACGATATAGTTATGATCTGTAATCTTGTAGTTTTTCTAAGTAGAGGAGCTTTTATGCTTTCGTGAATACCTCACTCAAAGACAGCGCAAGTCACCAAACGTTTCAGACCATTGCGCGTAAACTGTTCAAGATTGTTCAACCGTGGTCCCGGACTACATTAGCTCAGGCGCGATTTTCGCGACAACCCTTAGGCTCTAGCTCTTCGTTCGACGTTGCCCTTTGGCGAAATAGACAGCAAGATATCATTGCACGACATGAAATCGTATTCCTTTTGAAGTACCTCGTTCAATCTCGACTGAGAGATGGTTTTGGGGATATAAATCGCCTGTTTCAGGGTTACCACAGTTCGGTCCTTCTATGACAATTTCAGGTCCACGTGTGGCTGGCTCTGATAGCGTATAAAAGCAGGGCAAAAACTACCAGCTCCCCTATCTTGCAGGTCAAGCATCTTTTGCTGGTCAAAAGTAGCCTCTTTCATTCGCACTTCAACAGGACGTGGCATTTCTCTTTCCCCGACTCACTCTATCTCTCTCCATCTTTCCTCTCAATATGCGGTGCACATTCGCTCTTAACACCACCTACCTTACCCTTTTCCTCGGGTGCTTATTGCCTACCTTGTGTATGGCGAAACCAGTTATCGTAAGTTCACGAATTATTACAAACGATATTTTGCTTTTCGTGACCCAAACCTCTACAGGCTCGGAATGACTTGAGCATTGGCTCTGATAGGATCGCAGGTCGGGCTGTAGAACCAGTTTACGAGTGGGACGCTCGAGCACTGGAATCTCCCGAGCGCCGTGCGGGCACCCCACAGGCGATTTGGCTCCAGATAGCGCAGGACAAGCAATTGGAAGCCTCGAAAATTCCACAAGCGGAACAAGCCGCTCGAAAACTGTTGCAGGAAGCGATATCCAAAGGCCACCTTAAGGCATTCAATGTCAACAGCTTGAGTTTTGGGAGCAAGAAACCCTCACTTAGGACGCGACCTAACGGACAACGCATGCTGGCGTTTGGGTTTATGCCTGCTGACAAGTCCGATTCATTCTTGGGAATGGTGGCGGAGAGCTTGAATGCGCATGTGTTGATGGAGTATAACAAGGAATCGAAGCAGTTTGAGCAGATATACGGATCGAATTCGTTCGTTTTAACGGCTGAAGAAAAGCAAGCTGTTGAAGGATTGATGACAATGAAGTCGGGTTGAGGATTCGTAGAAATGTTGGTAGAATTACAACCTGAGAATGCGAGTTCGTGCAGAGGATGTGTTGGTGATTGCATGAAGAGTTTTGTGCATTTGAATACTGGGTTACTTCATTTGAGGCTGCCTCGCTCACAAACGGGTAAGAGGTGAATTTGAGCAAGATGATGGTGGCGCTGTCCCCCACTTGTGGAGGCGCTATAGCCAAGTGGTTACGGCGACAGATTAGAAATCTGTTCCTCTTTGAGGGCGCAGGTTCGAATCCTGCTGGCGTCGTTATCGATGTCAAGGATGACTTTTTACTTACAGCAACGAGACTTTAGGGTCAGTTCGTGACTTCAGACTTGCCTTACACTGCTTGCGTTCACCCACGTAGTCAATTTTTTACTGTGCTCGGCAGTTTGAAAGTCGCAAGGCCCGGCATCTCGGCCCGATTGCTGCTTTGTCACACCACATTGAAGGCAGTCTGCGCGGGCAAATGCAGGCGGTGTTATGTTATGCACAAGGATCTGTAGCGACGGTTATCAGTGATCGCTGAAATAAAATGGTGGAAGAGTTCGGTAATACCGGGGTTCGGATCGCATCATATTCTAAACGAACGAACGAGCGACAAGAACCTTGCGTGCACGGAGGCCGCCAAGTTTGAACAACTTGAAGACTTCATATCGTGTAACTTTTCAGCTTGAACAAGCTCGACTTTACACTGAAGAATGTCTTTGTTATTTTAACTTATGTATTGCTCAACCCGACTCTGATGCGAAAGAAGGCATGAAAAAAAAGGATTGGAAATTGTGGAACAGCGTCGAACAACCCTTGATAAGGATCATATGGAATGCGCCGGGTTCTTATGCCGAGTCTTGCGCAAATCGTATAAAATCGAAACAGAAATTTTCGAGCCACCCATCTTGCAGGTCAAGTATCTTTTGCTGGTCAAAAGAAGCTTCTTCCGTTCACTCCTCTACCCAATCTCACTCTGCCCAATCATCTCGCAATATGCGATTCACATTCAGCACCTACATTGCTCTCATTCTCGGATGTTTACTCCCCACTCTGTGTTTGGCAACGCCAATCGCTGTGTGTTTTCATTTTCATTTTCTGCCGCTCCTCTCTGATACAAAAAATTTTATAGGCACGAAGCGATTTGAGCGTTGGCTCTGACGGTGTCATGGCTCGAGCCACCGAGTCAACTCATGAGTGGGGCGCCCGAAACGTAGAATCTGTCGAGCGCCGTGCAGGTGCTGTCGTTGCTTGGATAACCAGAAAGAACAAAGTGGCAGAAGCGGAACATTTGGATCAGACAAAGATCCTGGCTGCCCAGCAAAAAGTCCAGTGGTTTTTGCAGACTGCAATTCGAGAGGGTCACATCAAAATTACAGGGGCAACACCTGTTACAGGCTTTCAAACCAATCCACCCTCGCTCGCTCCTGAAAAGAACGGCCAGAAAGTGATGTGGTTCAGGTTTTCTCCTGATGGTACCGAACAATTTAAAGGATATATTTCGGAGAGTTTGCAGATGGGATCGCTATACAAACATGAGGGAAGGAAGCTAACTGGACTCATCGGATTCAATCATAACCAGTTGACGCAGAACGAGTTGGACGCTGCGGAAGCCATGAAGCTATTGGCCGCGTCGTCTTGAAAGGCTGCATATGATACTGTTTGTAGTCATCATTAGTAGTAGTTGGTAATGCCTCGAGGAGTAGTCTTGATATGAATATACTGTCGCAACTCTGAAGCAATCCTTTTGCCGAACATTTCCATTTATGGCTTTGGTCGGCCGTGCTCACTGCTGATACGCGACTGTACAGCCACCAACTGGAATTTATATTTTTCTGTTTTCCTACTACTACTACGACGACGAGGTTGGCTCAAGCCTGTAATGCCTCTTCCTTTACCTGTAACCCTCCTGCTCGCTCTCCTTATTTCCCCTCCACTACCTTCCGCTCTCGCCGTATCGTCGCCAGCAAAAAGATACTATGATACGCACAATTATTATGTGCTTGAACATACCAAAACGTATTCATTACCGTTAGACGAGATAACTCGCATTCTCGGCGTTGAAATAGTTGAGCAAGCAGGAGAATTGGCGGATCATTGGCTAGTAAGGGTACCAAAGCCGGAGCTGGCGGTTCGAGAGGAGACGGATCCGGTGCTGGACACGTATGGACATATGAAGACTAGGGCAAAGGCGGACCTTTCAGAACGCGATTCGGAAGCTCGTCTGTTCGCTTCCTCCGTTAAATCTCTTTCTCGACAGGTTCTCAAGCAACGAGTTAAGCGGGCTCCCATTCCGCTTCCCCAAGATTCTTCCGAGTCAACTTCCCCTTCCCCTGCCCGAGCCGCCGCCCAGCGTCTCGGAATACAAGATCCTCTCTTTCCTGACCAATGGCATCTCATAAATGACGATTTTCCTTCTCATATGATGAATGTGACAGGTGTCTGGGAGGAACTAGGTT
The DNA here is from genome assembly GCA_000827265.1 of Collybiopsis luxurians FD-317 M1. Classification (NCBI taxonomy): domain Eukaryota; kingdom Fungi; phylum Basidiomycota; class Agaricomycetes; order Agaricales; family Omphalotaceae; genus Collybiopsis; species Collybiopsis luxurians. The sequence continues at coordinate 269,653 of KN834786.1, read as the reverse complement.
TAACTGGGACGGGCGTTATAAGTAGCCTCGTTGACGATGGTCTGGATTATGACAGCGAGGATTTAAAGGATAACTTTGTGAGTATACGTCTCCGTGTCAGGGGACCAAAAATGCGAATTGGCCTTTCTCTAGGATGCAGCGGATTCCTACGACTTCAACGACCACGTTCCTCTCCCAACTCCCAAACTGCCCGCCGATCATCACGGCACCCGCTGTGCAGGTCAAATTGCTGCACAAAAGAATACTTTGTGCGGTGTTGGAATTGCATACAACTCTCGTGTATCCGGCGTGCGTATCCTTTCCGGTCCCATCACCGACGTAGATGAGGCGGCCGCACTCAATTACGGGTTTCAAAACGTCAGTATATACTCATGCAGCTGGGGTCCCCCCGATGATGGAAGAAGCATGGAGGGTCCTTCTACACTTATTCAAAAAGCTGTGGTCAATGGGATAAATAATGGACGTGGCGGGAAAGGAAGCATTTTCGTCTTTGCGTCGGGCAACGGAGCTGCTCATGGAGATCAGTGCAACTTTGATGGCTATACGAATAGCATTTACAGTGTCACCGTTAGTGCGATCGACTACAAAGGACTGCACCCGTACTATTCAGAACCGTGCGCTGCCAATATGGTGGTGGCGTATAGTTCGGGCAGTGGAAAGCATATTGTACAATGGTCTTATTTGTCGTCTCCAATTCCACTTACCGCCTTTCCTCTCATAGGTGACAACGGATAAAGGAACCACTACCTGCGCTTATACCCACGGAGGTACCTCTGCTGCTGCTCCGAACGCTGTCGGCGTAATCGCTTTGGCTTTGGAAGCTAACCCCGATTTGACGTGGAGAGACGTCCAGTATCTGTCTATTCTCACCGCACGCCAGGTTAACCCTGACGACCCAGACTGGGAAGAGACGAAAGGCTGGGTCAGAGGCGTAGAAGGAGATGGAAAGGTACGTTCGAAACTGTGCTCAAACTTGAACCAAGCTGATGGGCAATATTCGCAAAATTTTGCTTTTTCATAGACACCTGCCAACGATGTTTCGTCGGGCATAAAAGGCAAACCTTATTCATATAAATACGGATATGGCGCTATGGATGGGTACGAGTTTGTCAAGGCAGCGCAGAACTGGAAATCAGTCAAGCCGCAGGTTTGGGTTAGGACGCATTCGGTCAGTAATTGGGCTGCGTTTACAACTCGTCGCCGGAACTAACTGTTGATCAATCTTTCCAGGTACAACTCAACAATGGAACCTTCAACGAAAAGCAAGAATACAACGGTGGCTTGAAGATCCCACAGGACCCCGCCCAAGCACCTTCAGCTTCTTCCTCTCACCTAGGCGACGGTGCTGAACATGATTCGGATGCCAACCGTTTTAGCGTTACCTCCACTCTCGAACTAACCTCGGACGCGCTTGCCAATGCCAATTTTGACCCTCAGTACCTAGAACATATACAAGTCCGGGTGTGGATACAGCACGCGCGGAGGGGGGATGTTGAGGTATCGATTACGAGTCCGCAGGGAGCTGTTAGTGTGCTTGGGGCTAGGAGGGAGAAGGACGAGGATTCAGATGGATACCCCGGCTGGGTGTTTATGAGTGTGAAACATTGGTTAGTATTTCGCTGGATGATTTCTGTGGAATTTCTTCGATACTGATCTTCTTTCTCGTAGGGGTGAAAACCCAACTGGAACGTGGACAATTCGAGTGTCGGATCAATCGAATCCGTGAGTAGCTTTCTTTGCTACTGATCTTTTTATGTAATTTTCCACTCGAACAGAAACAACACCGGCTCCTTCCTAGGATGGAATATGGTATTTTGGGGTGCAGCTCTCGATGCTTCAAAACCCACACCAAAATATGAAGTCCCTTCTTACCCGAATGAGTCCGACCAATGGATATTCCCGCCTCCCGAAGACCGGGATTCAACATCTACCTCTGGCGACTCACCGTCAACGACCCGATTACCTACCCGGCCAACAGATCACCTCCCAGGCGATCATGGCTCCGCCGAAGGAGAAAACACCAAGCCTGCCTTTGGCGACGGGAGCGCCAGGCCGTCTTCAACGCCTACACCAGACGAAGGTTACTTTTCCGACCTGTCCAAGCTCTCCTCGAATAAAAAATGGTTCGGAGGTGCGATTGCGCTGGTTGCCTTGTTCGGTCTGGGTGCTGCCGTGTTCTTCTGGAGACGAAGGCGGAATATGCAGAAGTCTAGGATGGCGTATGAGAGTTTGGCTGCGAATGATGACATGCCGATGACTGGGTTGGCGGAGGGGCAGGGAGGAGGGTTGATGAGTGGACGAAGGAGGCAGAGCGATAATGGGCCACCTCGGAGTGGGAGGACGCGGGAGCTGTATGATGCGTTTGGGGAGGTGTCTGATGATGATGATGAGGATGAGGATGCGGATGAGGGTACTAGGTTGAATCCGAATAACAGTGGCTCCAGGGGCGGATTAAGAGGAGGAAGGGGAGACGTGGGCGGGAATGAAGTGGGTTTCCATTCGGGGTTTTTAGATGATGAAGATGAGGGGGGTGTATCGCCTGGAGCGAGTAGGACAGATTTGAGGCAAGGAGCGTATCGTGATGAGCCGTAGGGTGCGGTTGGTGCGTATCTACAAGTGTCTTTCTAAGGGGAGGAGAGGATGCAGGACATTGTGGACGACGGTATGTATATGTCGTGAAAAACTGGTTATACAGACGCTGGTATCAAGAGTATGTGTACTACATAAATTAAAACAAATATCTCGGTTTCTATAATTATCATTTCCATATTATTGGCTTGTATAACTTGAGTTAAGGCTTATTGCTGTAAAGAACGGCGTGCACTCTGAATACTGTTTTGGGCCTTGGGGAGCTCTCAGCTATTTGCCTTTCTGAGAATCAATCCACGTGGTATCTTATCTCTTTCGTTTCTTACCGTTCTTAGCATCTATGGTAGAGCTTGGGTGTAGTCCGGCTGAGCTCAGAAAATGGAACGTGTCTTCAAGGCTGTTACCGCTGAGTAGCTGCATCAAGCGTCAAGCGCTCATCAATCACTTGCTTCTCCTTGGCTCCTCCAGCTCCCCCACTGTAGCGAGGAAGGAAAAACCAGGAATGCCATACGGATGTAACCTGGGTCCTGGCGTTTGGGTCAATATAACATACGACGTAGAGTAAAGCTCATTCGTCCACCTCTGAAGCCTTGGATGGGGATCCGGCCTACAGCCGCTTCAGCCGCATCATCACGATACCAAAAAGCGCGGTCTCTATACATAGTTTTATTCAACCCAGGTTGTTTGCCGTCGTCCATTCTCACACCCAAAGAGACTGCCAGCATTCGTAGCCAACAATATGTCCTATCTACTCGATTCCCTTCGTCCTCTCGCGGTCGTGCTTGCTAGTTTGCTCATTGTACATCCTTTTGGATCTGTATTGATTCGATACCGGGCAAACTACATACTTAGAGTACCAGAAATTCAAATTGAAGGTCTGATACCAGCGATAGTTCCAGGTCACTCGTGTTCATCTTCACCAAAGTCTATCATGTTCTGACTTGTTCGGATAGGGGATTTTGGCTACTTTGGGATGATGAAGAGAGTTAATGCTGTCGAGGTTCGTCCACGTTTTGGAAAGTTGATAGTAATCTCATTCTCTGATTAGGGCTGGACTGGGTTCTACAAAGGTTTCAGTGAGTAAGCTTGCAGCGTCAATGGGGTTAGTTGTCTCATCGAGACCCAACACTAGTCCCCACCTTCCTAAACCTTCTGGTCTCTGGCTTGATCTCATCGGGCTTATGGTTCGGTAGAATATCATTCCAACGCGGGATGCTACCTTCCAGTCTCCCTATACTCGGCACCGGTTATGGTATTCCTTCTATACTGCTCTCTTTGCTTGTGGGTATTCCATTCCAGATCATCATCAATCGGTAAGTATCCAGATAACTATAGTCATCTGAAGTAGAGCTCAACGATCGAAGAGCTATTGTTACGCCTTATAGGCTCTCTATCTTTGGACCATCTACTTCCCTAAAAGCATTGCTAACGCCACATGAGCGCCGTCACCTCTGGGTACTCTACCTCACCCCAGGCCTTGTAGTGGGTCTGTTACTTCAATGGGTGATGCTACACGGCTATCTGCAAGTCCGACTACTGTTCCTCGCTCAAAAAGGGCCTTATGTCCTTTTATACATTGGCAGCCTCGCTATAGCGATTGTCTTTGAAATACTCTGTGTACCCCTTCAAGTCACGGTTACAAAGCTCTCTGTCCAACGTAATTTTGGCCTCGAAGAAGCAAGCTTTGTGGAGGAAACTGAAGGTGCCTACTTGCAGGAGTATTCCACTGTGAATGTAAACAGGTACGGACTATTTCCAGGAACGCTGTTGGCCGTCGGAAGTTTGATCTTTTGAATTTAGAACAAGGGTCGAAGCCGAGCCGTATACCGGATTGATAGACTGCGCTTTCAAAATAATGCGAGAGGAAGGAGGACAGACGTTGTTTCGAGCTTGGTGGATGAATCTGCTTCCTCACTTTTTCTATCAATATTTATAGATTTACCAATGCTTTAATGAAAACGGTTGCTGCCTTGTATTTTGGGCGCTGAGATTGTTTGTCAGCAGCGTTTGAAGTAAACACGGTCACCGTGTAGACGCCCATTAACACGGCCTTTCTGCTACACGTTCACTGTTCAGTTCAGTTTTCCAAATACCCACTCCTTCAGAGCTTCATTAAACCTGAGCAGCTCGAATGGATTCGACGGCGAGCCCGGTCACTGCTGACTTTTCCTCGGCCCCTCCAAAGCGTACCAAGATTGTCCTTCTTGGGGATCAGAGTGTTGGAAAGACTAGTCTAATTACAAGGTTCCTGAAGATTTTCACTCACTGGATGGCTAAGCCTAACCGCTAGATTTCTTGTGCTCAAGATTTATGTATGATACATTTGATAATACGTACCAGGCGACCATCGGCATCGACTTTCTGAGCAAAACAATGTATCTCGAAGACAGGACTGTACGATTACAGCTATGGGACACGGCCGGGCAGGTGCGAGATACCACACGGAATGTTCGGCTCTCAGTGCTCACTAGACTCTTCTTAGGAACGATTTCGGTCGTTGATACCGTCGTATATTCGAGATTCATCAGTAGCCATCGTCGTTTTTGACATTACAAGTGTGTTGATCCTCAATCTCAAGCTCGAGTGATATATCATTTATACCATTCTCAGACCGACAATCATTCTTATCGACTTCAAAGTGGATAGACGATGTACGTTCGGAGCGGGGGAACGATGTTATAATTGTACTGGTAGGGAATAAGGCAGACCTTTCCGACAAACGGTACGTTTTTGTTCCTAGCTTTTGCAGTGACTAGCAATGAGCATAGACTAATTTTGTTTGATTCATAGACAAGTTACACTAGAAGAAGCTACCGCAACCGCTACAGGTATGAACATAATGTTCATGGAGACTTCAGCGAAAGCTGGGCATAATGTGAAGAGTCTTTTCAAGAAGATTGCCATGTCATTACCGGGGATGGAAAAGGAGGGTCAAACAGAGGCCAATGCTAGTATGTGACGTTACCTGTTGTTTTTCTACTTTCGAACTGACAACTGCTATTTCTTTGGTAGAAATCGATGTGACAACACCGTCTACGAATGAGGTCCCGGAGGCTTCACAGTGCAATTGCTGATTAGCTGTTGCATCGTACATACTCTCAGTGTACTACGAGATGTTATTTCATAATATGACACGCTTTAAAACCGACTTGACGACGATCGACGGAGTTAATTTTCCCAACCAATGCGGTATGCCACGTACGCTTGTTTGCACGATAGTTCTCGTAAAAAGTCAACCTATAATTGGTCCTGGATTCGTATGTGTTCTTCTCGATCAACACTCCTCCCTGACCATCTCGATACCTTCAGTAGAGACGGCTACTCACGTTAGAGGTAAAGTGACGGTACAACGAATTCGTCTGCTTTGTACAGGTTTCTTCATCTCTCCGAGAAACGAATTGTTCGACGGCCAGGAACGACGAAGAAACACTATAATCATGACCAGCGGCTATTTCTGTAACATAACTCCATCTGCCGCAGAACGGTTTACATACTTTGATTTGGATCAACGGCTGTAGCTCCTTCAAACGCAGAACACTGTTCTTTGCCCTCAATTCAAGGCGGCAAGTACTCCGTCTGGCGATGAGTCAGAAGCCATTAGAATACTAATATAGCTGTGAACCGTTCACGAGTCGTGGATCTACATCCGATATCCTCTGGCCTCAAAGTCGGACTTTGAGTTGACCTGGTAAATCGGAAAATCACCGCCACGAGTCACAGACCCATTTATATGGTATCCATCATTGTATAAAAAGCCTCGCGGTCTTTGCCTGCAAACCCCAACAACATGTCTTCTAACGAACACACTAATACTTTTCTGAAACTCAAGCTTGATATTGCTTCTTCTTACGGTCCCGATTTCCGCGCACGTATTACTAAAGCTTGGGCAGAGATTATCGATGAGCTGGGGAAGGTCTCTGAGCGTGTTTCGGTGAAAGGCCCAGAGGTTCGTAATCTTGTTTACTTGAATAGCGCCCTCGACATTACTAATAGCTTCACAGTACATCCCGCAAGTCAAATTTTCGGAGCTCGCATCTCTACCCCCAGAAAGGGCTGATGAAATTCGACGAATCGGAACTGTCGTGATTAGAGATGTTGTGGACGACAAAGATGCTAGAGGATGGCAAGATTCCCTCAAGGAATTCGTCAAAACGAACCCGGATGTCCCAGGCAGGTCTCTCCGTATACCCCTACGCTCTATCTCTAAAACAATCGAAACAGGATTCCCTGCGAAGGACAAACAATTTTTCGAGCTCTAGTGGGTTTATCATTCGTTATTAACAGAAAGCTGGTACCATTTCGTCTCTCGTTCTAGTTGGACAAAACCTCAAGTCGAAGCTCGATCACACCCCAATGTTCTGGCTGCGTCGGCATGGCTCAATAACCTTTATCGAGACTCTTCCCCGTCGCCTATGGAAGGCGTCGATCTTTCAGCTCCACTCACGTATGCAGACCGCTTCCGTATCAGACATCCGGGGGGAGGATGGACGGCATTCTCACCTCATATAGATGGTACGCTTCGAATCAACATGCTGGCCTGTACGTAGCTTTGAAGGGCATCCTAGGTGGCTCAATCGAACGATGGCAAGATCCGGCATTCAGATCTTGCTTTGACGATATTCTTACGGGCGATTGGCAAAAGCACGATCCTTTCGCACTTCGTGGCCGTTTGGAAGCTCGGTCCTCCCTGTACGATAGAGCTAATCAGGTTCGTAACCTAGCATGCGTACGAGTTCTATCTGACAGCGTTTTTGGATAGGCGTCCGTCTTCCGGACTTTCCAAGGATGGCTAGCCATGAGGTTTGTTTGAATTCGCTGTAGTACCTACCTGCATCGTTGACGCGTCGATTGATAGTGAAACTGCTCCTACTGAGGGGACACTGAAAGTCTTTCCCGACCTACTTCTTTCCAACGCGTATATAATTCTTCGACCATTCTTCCGTCCATTGGTGCCGGTTAATTCTCCAGGAATACTCGATTCGAAGAATTGGGAATACGGCAAGTAGCTCTCCTCTTTCATATCGCGAACGGTAAGCTGAACGCGAGCTTGAATATGTCCAGACATATCGTATGCTGATTTTCCCGGGATCTTTGCCCTGGACAAAGGCTTTGGTGGCCCGCGGCCCACACCTGAATCGCATCCCCACCTGATGCTTGAGCAGACAATGACCTCTGTCCCCAAAGTCATGCCCGGGGACACAGTCTTTTGGCACTGTGATGTTGTTCATTCGGTAGAGGTGGATCACACCGGCCAAGAGGATTCAGCAGGTGAGGTTTTGAAAGTTTCACAATCATTATATGAACGTTGATCCACTTCCTCCCTTGATTCTTTGGGTGCAGTGATGTACATTCCAGCCGTTCCGACCACCCCAATCAACAAGGCATACGTTGAAAAACAAAAGGAAACCTTCCTGAAGAGTACAAGTCCTCCGGACTACCCCAAATGTTCTCAGGCCTTCGCAGGGATTGCTCGGGAGGTTGGGGACCTTCTTTCCCCTCAGGGAGTGCTCGCTATGGGTTTGACTGCTGGTAGTTAAACTTCTTTAATTTTTGTTCGCGGTCGAATAGAGTAAGGATTAAGGCAAACTTGCAAGTATACAAAAAATCATTATATTTTACTTCCATTTTACTTTGTCGGAAGTCAGAACGATGTCCGACTTGATGAAACATGATAAGATAACAAGCTACTCCGCGGGAATTCCGATTCCGCTCCCTTTCTCATCGCTTGATCATGTCAACACACGACCTCCATCGTCTCACAGCGTCGGAAGCCCTCCAGCTTATTCGTACTGACCAGATTTCAGTTGAAGAATATGCGAGATCACTCTTGAAACGCGTCGAATCGAGAGATTCGCAGGTACAGGCATGGGCATATCTCAATCCCAACTTGATTCTTTCTCAAGCTCGAGCATTGGACAAAGTTCCAAAGGAAGAGCGAGGGCCATTGCATGGTATTGCGATCGGAGTAAAAGATATCATGTATACAAAAGGTGAAAATGAAAAACAGTCGACGTGAAGAACGATGCTGGAATGATCTCCGTACTAGACATGCCTACGGAACACAACTCACCTTTGTATAAAGGAAGCCTTATTCAAGTCGACGCCAGTCCAGTAATGACACTGAGAAACTCCGGAGCGTTGATATTCGGTCCTTACTTATTTACTGTATCCCTCCAATAGGTACTGATTCACTATCTCAGGAAAAACTACAACGACGGAATTCGCGTCAACCACCGTTGGTCCGCAAACTTCCAATCCCTATAACAAGGGTCGAACTCCAGGGGGCTCCTCCAGTGGTTCTGGTGCAGCTGTAGCTGACATGCAGGTGCCTATCGCTCTAGGTACCCAGACGGGAGGCAGTATCATTCGGCCTGGCTCCTTCAATGGCATTCTGGGATATAAGCCAACTTGGGGTGCAATTTCAAGGGAAGGAGTTCGAATGTATTCCATCAATCTTGATACAGTCGGGTTTTATGCTCGAAGTGTCCAGGATTTGCAACTTCTAGCAGACGTCTTCCGTCTCCAGGATGACGAGATTCCGAAACCTTTCATATTGCCTGGAGCAACTTTTGCACTATGCAAAACGGAAGTTTGGCCTGAGGCCGGCCCCGGGACGATCAAAGCAATGGAAAGGGCGGCGGAGCTGTTGAGAGCGGCCGGAGCAGAGACAGTCGAGCTGGATCTTCCGGAAGATTTCAATGGAATGCAGGATCTACATCGGAGAATATCTCAAGGAGATGGGCGAGCTGCTTTTTTGGGCGAGTATACCACTGCTAAAGACAAACTGGATACTTTTCTCGTAGGTCAGGTCGAGAATGTCTCCGGCATTACGCGCAGAGAATACCTGGAAGCATTAGACGTTGTTGCTTCGCTGAGGCCAAAAATTGACCGCATTGCTAGTCGGTACGCGGCTATTCTGACTCCCAGTGTTCCAGATGAAGCACCTGAAGGGATTGAGAGCACTGGTTCCGCTGTGTTCAATGCTATGTGGACAGTACGTATTCATTTCTCCGGAAGAGTTCACAGCTGAATCGCGATACGCTTTTAGGCTTTGCATATACCTGTCGTCAATATCCCAGGCTTTTCGGGTAGCAGTAAGCTTCCTATAGGTTTATCACTGGTTGCTCCGAGGTACAAGGATAGGTACCTTTTGAATGTGAGCGAGGAAATAAGCAAGGTTTTCGGGAATGGAGGTTGGCAATCAGACCTATGAGGACGAACATGAATTTGGTAAAATCCTAGTGCGCCTCTTTTCCTAGCGGTGATAGCATTGTTGTGCGGGAAGTGGGGAATACACTGCACTACGTGTGTGTGTGTAACGGAACGAGGAGCAGTATGACTTTTTGCTCCATAGAGAAACTGCTGTTTTATTAGCTTGGTCCCCGTGGCTCCATTCCTGCCTCCCGCGTTCCTGCCTCCTGCGCCTAACCTCGTTTAGAGTAACTCACATCAGCATGTACTTGAAGTCCTAGTGCTAACTGCAGCTCCCAAATCCAGTTTCGTATCCGCCTGAACGACACTCTTTCTTCACTAGCCAGGGTAAACGGCCCCAGAAGTGACTTGGTTCATTAATTACGCTCGCCTTGAGTTCTAGCACCGTGGTGGTGTTTATAGTGTACGCGATACACAGCTTTGACTTGTTCTGTAATACTACACGCCTCTTCCCTCCGGATAATCCCTATGTTCTCAGGCCCTCTTAGACTCAGAGGCTGCTCGAGAAATCGAATTTCTTTCGCGAAGTACCTATTTTCGGGAAGAGTGGCAGCTAAATTTCCTTCGCTTGTCGCTCACGAGTCAAAATTTACAAACTTCGTACATAAGTCAACAAATGAGTCCATAACGGTTCGTTAGAGCGACGTGTGAGTATTTTCCACTGTAAGATACACAAGAGGAAGGACAAGATACTAAACCGGCATCTCCGCGGGAATTCCGCCTCAATTCCGACTCGGATTCTGCTTAAACCTTCTCATCGCACAGTCATGTCGTTGCATAGCCTCCATCGCCTTACAGCGTCCAAAGCTCTCCAGCTTATCCGCACTGACCAGATTACAGTCGAAGAATACGCTAGATCACTCTTGAAACACGTCGAGTCGAGGGACTCCCAAGTACAAGCATGGGCATGTCTCGATCCCGACTTGGTTCTTTCCCAGGCTCGAGCATTGGACAGAGTCCCGAAGGGAGAGCGAGGACCATTGCATGGCATGGCAATTGGAGTCAAAGATACGATGTATACAAAAGGTGAACATGAACAATAGTCGATGTGGTGAACATTTGGGATGATTCTCCTCAGACATGCCTACGGAACACAACTCTCCTTTATATAAAGGAAGCTTGATTCAGGTTGACGCTAGTCCAGTAATGACACTGAGAAACTCTGGAGCCTTGATATTCGGTCTTTAGCTGCTTAGTGTATCCCTCCGATGCCTGCTGATTCACAATGTCAGGAAAAACTACAACGACGGAGTTCGCGTCAACTACCGTTGGACCCAAAACTTACAATCCACACAACCAGGGTCGAACTCCAGGAGGCTCCTCCAGCGGTTCCGCTGCTGCAGTAGCTGACATGCAGGTGCCTATCGCTCTAGGTACTCAGACGTTAGGCAGTATTGTTCGGCCTGGCTCCTTCAATGGCATTCTGGGATACAAGCCAACTTGGGGTGCAATTTCAAGGGAAGGAGTTCGAATGTATTCCATCAATCTTGATACGGTCGGGTTTTATGCTCGAAGTATTCAGGACTTCCAACTTCTAGCAGACGTGTTCCGTCTCCAGGATGACGAGATTCCAAAGCCTTTCATATTGCAGGGAGCAACTTTTGCACTATGCAAAACGGAAGTTTGGCCTGAGGCCGGCCCCGGGACGGTCAAAGCAATGGAAAGGGCTGCGGAACTGTTGAGAGCAGCCGGAGCGGAGGTAGTCGAGCTGGAGCTTCCGGAAGATTTCAATGGGATGCAGGATCTGTATCTGAGAGTGTCTCAAGGAGATGGACGAACTGCTTTCTTGGGCGAGTATACCACTGCTAAAGAGAAAATGGACAATTTCCTTGTAGGCCAAGTTGAGAATGTCTCCAACATTACACGTAGAGAACAATTGGAAGCACTGGACATTATCGCTTCGCTTAGGCCAAGCATTGACCGCATTGCTAGTCAGTATGCGGCGATTTTGACTCCCAGTGCGCTTGATGAAGCGCCTGAAGGGATTGAAAGTACTGGATCCGCTGCATTCAATGCTATGTGGACAGTACGTATTCATTTCTCCAGAATTCCCAGCTAGATCCTGATACGCTGCTAGGCCTTGCATGTACCTGTCGTCAATATCCCTGGCTTTTCGGGTAGCAATGGACTTCCTATAGGTTTATCATTGGTTGCCCCAAGGTACAAAGATAGGTACCTTCTGAATGTGAGCGAGGAAGTAAGCAAGATTTTTGAGGAAGGAGGTTGGAAATCAGAGTTATGATGACGATGGAAATAATGGTGTGCGTAGTGACGTACTACTTCCGACAGTGATATAAGTAGGGTCAAAGGTCCCAGAATTGACTTGGCTTCAATTATACGACTCCACAGTAATCAGTCAATAACATGAATGACATCCTACCACGGTAAGGGTAGTAAGCGTTGCTCATTTTCCTTACCAAATATGGCATGCGACGCACAGCTTTGACTTTGTATGGTTACTGAAGTTATTCGTTTCAGGAACACGCCTCTCTCCTCATGGGGATTTTGACAATACGTATCAATCGGTATGCTCCAAGCTGTTTCGTTACTTCGAAGCTGTCGCGAAAATGCTCTAAACCTTCAATCTTGCTGAGTCTAACCAGCCACAATCAGCCCACCAGTTAAGGCTAGTGGCGAAAATTCCCAATTTGACCGGCAAAGTGAATTGTATTGGCCATATTCTCCTCGTCATATATAGACAGGTCATAATGGAACGCGAGTACGTGTTATCTACCATATATCCATCTATCATACAAATATTTATGCCCTCGCTGACAGTCATCATGATATCAGGAAGATCGGTGGACAAATTCGAGTTTTATGTTGACGCTTTCAGTCATTACGCTGTTATCAGTTAAATTAGGTCCATCATCAGAGATAACTTTACTCACTTTACTGCGACGGAAATCACCAGATGATTGGCGAGACACTGGGCTGGAATTTTTGGATTAAAAGTGCACAAGTACAGCCGAATGGTTTATCTTCAACGAGAACTGATGTTTCATTGCCAAAATTAGACAATCAAGCTTCATTTCCCAAAATACGTGTGTATCGAGTCGGCGATTGTGCATTTTCAGGAATTATAAACTACTATATACAAATCATATGTAAGCAAGTAAGACAGCAGCGATACAGTATGCACTACATATGATACAAGATCGTCGAAATGGGTGGTAATATAATCAAAGCAGATCGATTCTACGTTCTCGCGAATCGTGGTTCATTGAACGAGTGAGACAGATTAGGTGGGAAGGCGTTGAAAGTAGCAAGATGGATTCAGCAGCGCCTGTGAGTTTGAAAGGTTAGTACGGACACCTGAGTGCCGATGAGGACAAACTCACGGGGAAATATCGAGGATGGCCATTGGCCCAAAACATGGAGAAAGCAATAGATTATAGCAAGATGCGTCATTAGCAAGGATTTGAAGCAAGAAAGGATCGATAAAGTTAGAGCCACAGTCGGCGGATTTTTAGAGTTTATAGCATCGAGAATTCCGAGGGAATGACAGTTGCGAAAGAGAGAGCGAGCAATTTGATTCTATGGGAAGCCCAGCGGATAAGGTAGGCAGGTCTTTTGACGAAGAGAAGAAAGGCACTGACCAAATTGACATGGTGGCGTTGCCACAATGTCCTCACTTTTTTGTCTTCGAAAGGTTCAACCCCTCCTTTCTTGTCGCGAGTACCCCATCGCCACAAGGGGGGGCGACCTCATCAGTGGCCCCGGGACCGGCATACTTTGGGGAAAAAACAATGAGGGGACATACAAGAATCGACACGGAATAGACTTACCTCGCTAAAAACAGCTTCTACCTCTGCACAAAAGTTTAAATAGTCCTGTAAGTTCTCTTCTCCCATAATGGGCACCTCATCCTCCCTTTGGGCCTTCGACGCGGCGATCTGCAATGGCAAAGGACTGGTCAGGGTAGTGTCTGCACAGAATCCAAGCGGGCTGATTTACCTGAGAAAGCCATCGCTTAACCTTGCCTTTGGCCATGGCCGCGAACAGTGGCACTCAAGGGCAGTGAGATGAGATAGAGTAAGGAAGGGAGGAAAGTAATTTGAGGAATTTCCATATTTGAGCCTTGCTGCGCAATTCGCCGCAAAAAAAAGGGGGTGGAGGGGGGGAAATATTCGAATTGATTCGAGAATGGCTGAGCAAGTCACTGGTCGAAAAGGCGCGTATGTAAGCATCGCTCACCTTGCTTCTTTTTATGATTTATTCTTGGATAGAATCAAGTTTGGCAACAGAATTGGAGGCGGTAAACATTGAGCAAGACATGGAAAGAGTAAAGTCACGGAAGGGGAAAAAGTCTTGTCAAGTCTATGGTACATGGAGGAAGATCGTCAGGAAATTAAATGGTTAGGAAAGAAATAGATTATGGAATAAGCGTAATGGGGCCCGTTTTGGCAATGTGAACGGCGTTCTTCTCTACCGCGACATCAAACAGCCCTCCAGTTTCGCCTAGAGACTACATCGAATAAGTCGTTGGATCTAGCTGACCAAGAGCAGAAGCAGAGGTTCGTCAAGTCTAGCCGTGTCAAGCCGTTCGAAGTTGACCACCTAAATCAATTTTCAGGTTGAATTCCAAGACTACATTGGACTTCCAACGAGGCTCTGATACCTCCCGAGCCATCTGAATCGGAGAAGGCGCTCTTAGAGTAAGGCCACAACATCTTCCAGAATAGTAAAGTCACTTCGTGGGGTATCTGAAGACCATTCATAGCGTTGACATCGATTTCGAAAATAGCGAGATTTGGGACTACCACGATCACTGTCATATCATCCGCGGTTTTCACCTAGCATTCTACTCCCTATAACAACCCGTAAAGAACCGAATGAATTGCAAGACCTGTGTCTGGAATGAAACCCCAATTGCAAGGCGTACCGCAATCACTGACGCCAATTATGTTTCCAACAGAAAAGCCGACCCCCGATACATCAGAACAACGTTCATGACAGGGTTTAAAGACCGAAACTCGCAGTGAGTGACTAATTCTGAACGAATTGAGGATTTAACCGATGTATATAGAGTCTTTCCTCGGTTGAGACAGACCGAGAGAAGCCAAATAACTGAGCAAGTCTATTCCAGAGAAGCTCAGGAAAGTTACGATCTCTTGACTGCAGGAACCTGTTGACGTTCATTAGCAACATACTGAAAAGCGCGAACTCTGAAGGCCGGAGCACGCGGTGAGTGATTCTGATCCAGTCGAGGGTTCATCAAATGCATATAGAACGAACCGACTTTCCTCGGTTGAAATAACGAGAGAAGCTAAATCACTGAGCCAGTCTATTCCAGAGAGGCTCGTGAAAGTTACGATCACTTGACTGCAGCAGTCTGTCGACGTTTATTGCAACATACTAAGAAGCACGAATTTTGAGGACTGGAGCACGAGGTGAGTGACTGATTCTTAACAAGTTCTATCGGATGCGTATGGAGGGAACTGACTTTCCTCAGTTGGGATAAGCCCAGAGGAGCCAAATTCTTAAGCAAGTCCGTTCCAGAGCAGCACACGGAAGCCACGATCTCTTGAGTGCAGCAGTGTTCATTCACGGCATACTAAAAGAGCGCCGGGGCCTCGGTATGTTTTCTCCTAGTTGAATTCCTGCTCAGGGACCAGGTGAGTAGACGAAAAAAAAGAAAAAATACCATAGCCATTTCCTTCGATTCCGTGATGGAGTTGGCGGATATCACGTGACATAAACGGAGGACGTCCAGTAGCATTTCGAGCGAAAGACGATGCAGGAACTAGGACAGAGTGTCTGAGCTGAAGCAAGATGCATCTTGAACTTCATGGGCGTGTTAGGGCAATCAAGCCAGCCGGCGGCACATTCTGGACGGCGAAAGAAGTTGCGGACAGACTTCGGACGCTATGCAAGTTCTAATGAATTAAAACGATTCAGGACGAAGATTAAAACTATGTGATAGGGACCAGAAATCCATTGGTAGGCTCTGAACACGAGGACATTCACAAAAGCTATAAGAGGCTTTCAATTTCCTCGTTAGAATTCAAGGTGAAATTTAGCAACACACCTAGTTTTCATAAGCTCGCATTGAGTGAGGAGATCTCCAGATATCCCGGTGATATGCAGCTGCTGTTCCCAGGCTGCCTAATGCCAGATGAATTTGTTGAAGAGTAAGCGTAGAAGAAACACAAAATGTAAAGTTGTCGGTTCCAATTCCATAAAATTATAGCAACCAGTTTCTGAAATATTTGAGGTCAAAAGCGCTAACCGTTATCCTTTCAGAACATCCACAGGTCGGCGAGACTGGTTCGAGTTGGAAGAGGAGGTTCAAGGTGACTGGTAAGCTAAAAGGAGACTTTCCCACCTGCTCAAGCTCAAGCCACCACAACCATGAGCGCTTACTTGATCTTAGTCCCAGACGATGGTGGCAATGATTTCGCAAACCTGTAAGTCTGACCATATCTTCAGAACGAATAATTAAATAATATCTTCCAGTTAATTCTGACTCCGGTGATGACGTTCTCGCTTGTGGTCGTGGTGGCTTGAGCAGGTAGGAAAGCCTCCTTTTAGCTCCTGTGGATCCTCTGAAAGAATAATAATCGGCCCTTGCAACCTCAAATATTTCAGAAGCTGATTGTTATAATTTTTATGGAATTGAAACCGACAAGTTTACCTTTCATGGTTCTTCTATGCTTACTCTCCAACAAATTCTTCCAGCCTTAGGCGGCTTGGGCACAGCAGCTGTGTATCACCGGGATATCTGGAGATCTCCTCGCTCAATGTGAGCTTATGAAAACTAGGTGTGTTGTGTTGCTAAATTTCACCTTCAATTCTAATGAGGAAATTGGAAAGCCTCTTAGCTTTCATCAATGTCCTTGTGTTCAGCCTACCAATGGATTCCTGGTCCCTATCACATAGTTCTTTCTGAATTGTTTTGGTTCATCAGTACTTGCATAGTATCCGAAATCTGTCTGCAGCTTCAAAGATGTACTCGGATTTAAGCCTGGAGGCTTCCCCATCAGTGATATAGTAACTGGACAACGAGCCTATCCGTCTGACCGAAACTTCAAAGGTTCTAGAATATCTCTTTGCTTGCGTCTATCCTCGTAGACATCCTGGACCGGACAATATAGATTTTTTCTCCTTTTATTGCCATCGCCGAAGCAGCTGAAAAGTATGAGATTTCTTTTGCGATGAACATATGTCAAATGCGAATGAAGTATGTACCTTCAAGTCCTCATATTCGATGATTTTAACTTATTATTTTTGTCTTATCCAGAGACTACCTACCTCAACACGCTGCAGAAGTTTTCGGTTCTGCGGGCAAACACGATTATCCGCATCTGATTGCTGCAGTTGCGCCTCTCCTTATCGGGAAACCCGTCGCTGATGTAGTTCACTTACTACCCATGCACATCCTTGTTCCTTGGGTAAGCCCCGAAATCTTTGGCTCGCAATGACCTGTACTATGCCATCTGTAGGCTATCTATCAAGTGCAGTGGGCGGTATCCTTGACAAAATCGTTGAGCCTTCATCCGAACATGCACAATGGCAGTTGGGTCGGTGATTATGACACTGAATGCATCCAGAAAATTTTTCAGGTGCAAGCTCAACTCCCCAAAAACATCTCGTTTACAAGTAGTCGATACTCTTTTCCAAGAATTTTGTGATAGGGAAAATCGGTGGCGCTGCTGTCATTACTGTAATTCGGACTTTTACAAATGGAGGGATGCTATCAAAAACGAGGTGGCACAAATTCCGGATTTCTTGACATTTTGGAAGAGATTCCGTACTCAAACGTAGGATGAACCAAGTTCGTACTTTATATAAAAAGGGACTCAAGGCTCCGTGCATATTGAGATGGAATTATAATTATCAGCTTCGTTGCTCAAAACCGTGACCTCAACTCTCATGGACATCGCGGTCGCATGGCATGGTATGGCAAGGTCTAAGAAACCTTCGGAGAGTCGCTAATTCGGACATTAGGTACAGTGTTCTTACTCGTGAGACATAAGTTCCCAAAGTTAGATGCTGCAAAGCGACAAAGAACTTGAAAATGCAATCAGAACGGTTCTTCACTGCTGATCTATTGCCAAAATCTCCTCAACTCGCTTCACCTTCCCTTCGTTACCTGTTCCGGGCGCGATTTCTCGGTCTATGCGAGTGCCGATACGGATGTCTGTAGCGATGCGGGGAGCACCCTGCCCGTGAACTGCAAGATGGCAGTCGTGAATTGCTTTAGTAACTTCGGACCATGGTCCTTCTACAGGTGACAAATTTATGACAAAGGGAGCGTAAAATACCCAGTCAGCTCGAGAAAGAAGGGTAGTGATTCGAATCACAGACCCAAGTTTGTTCCGTATCCGCTGGTACCGAAATACAGTGAGATACTGCCCCACTTAAAAGAACAAAAGAGTCGTCTTACTGCATCTGGGGGTTGAGCGAATCAGACAACTCCGTGAACGTTGAGAGCAAATTCGCGGTATCTACTTGCCTTGTATTGGAGACCCGACTTCTCCAAGATTCTTTGGCACTCAGCTATGTATCCCGCAACCTAGGTATAACGTAGATAAACATCAACTTAACTGCTCCTGCGGCTCGACAGCCACGTACAGATGGCTCTCCAGTGCCCATCGGGATGAGGCAAAAGTCTATACTCGATGGGCTGAATATATCCAGCATAATCCAAAGAACAACATACCAGCGACTGCGTACAAATCGTCCGGCATCGAAAGACGGAAAGAAAAGGAACAGGATTTGTGACGTCACACCATCATATGCATATCTTATCACGCCTCCATCTTACCTTATCATTCTTACTTGCTAGAACCAGCTTTGACATCGGATTTGCAAAACAAAAGTCAAGAACGTAACAGAAGTCTCATCTCTTGGATCGATTCAAGGCTATGAGGGGATAGTGAGCCTTTCTATCTGAACTTGAACCTCCAGCATGGATTTGCTCGTCCCACCACAGTTCTCAGCAATCTGTTATATTCAGTAGTAAGCATTGATATCGGCAAACATCCGATGGAGAGGTAATTCCCTTGATACAATTGTATAGGCGGTTCGTTTCCATTTTTCCGAGAGTAGCCGTTTTCCTGTCCAGGATGTCACGAGCAATCATCTAGCAGCTGTATAAAGCAGCGAGAAACTGGGTGAATCGTAACTCAGAAAGATGTTTTTCCTCTCTATTCTGCAAGCTCGCAGTAGTGCTTTGGACCTCACTCTTAACTACTCCAGCCTCCTACGAGGTGTATTGGTTGCTGTACTATCGGCAAGCCTTTGGAGTATATTCTTCAGCTCGAAGAAAAGCAGGACCGCGTCTGAGTTGAGTCAGCTTCCAGGTCCAACCTCCATATCCTGGTTCCAAGGCGAGTACATGTACTTTTCAATTTACTCATGACTTCATCCATATTTCAGGCAACCATTCACAGCTTTTCAACCTTAGGAACGGGTGGGAATTCCATAAACTGCTAGCGGTAAAATGTACGCGGAACTCCGTCTCTTATTTATCATGCAGAATTAATAACCATCGATCAGATGGACCCGCCATCCAGGTCAGGAGTTTTCTGAGGGTAAATTTAGACCGCGTACGGGAAGAGGATACATTTTCTGAGTTCTTTCCCAGAAAAGACAATTTTATACTTTCGATCCCAAAGCTATGCATCATATTCTAGTCAAGGTATACTCTTCGCAATGATCTCTCGAGCATTCATTACAAAACTCACGGTTGATCTATATTAGGATGGCCTTTCTTACGAACCCCTTCGCATAGGGTACGCGAGGCTTCTTTCTGTCTCGAGGTCTTAATCAATAGCTGATTTGGCCAGGTCTGGAGCTGTCATGTTCGGCAAGGGCCTTCTAACCACAATTGGTGGTCCTCACCGTAAACAGCGCAAGCTACTCAACCCCGTTTTCTCTATCGCTCATATGCGCTCTGTTTGTGAGTCTTTGGCGGCTCTCCTACAGACCGTGGTTGACATCCGCGAATAGTGCCTATATTTTATAACGTGGTCGATCGGGTAGGCTGGCATTTATCTTTCGTAGATGGAGGGCATTCCTTAATCATCCTTCGACGATAGCTGGAAAACGCATTGTCCGAAAGAGTACGAAATGGTCCTCGAGAGGTAAGTGTAGCTATCGTTGTTTTCCTTCGCAATATGTATGCCTTTTCATCGATGCGGCAGATTGATTTACTAGCATGGATGGCCCGCACCGCGCTAGAACTTATCGGTCAATCTGGGTTTGGATACTCTTTTGACGACATGAAAGACGACGAACCGAAGGACAAGTATAGCATTGTTATCAAGAGTCTTACGTAAGTATAATAACGAGAATTCTCATGAATGCACGATAACTCACAGAAATGATGATACTCTATAGGCCAGCATTGGTCAAAGTGAGCCTCGGACGATTCTACATCGTCCCGTTGGCCATCAAAGTCCTGCCTGTTAGCCTTTGCAAACTAATTATGAACGTCACACCTTGGAAGACCCTACACGACGTCAGAGATATGCTCAATTACATGTGGACCCTATCCGTGAAGATATACGAAGACAAGAAACGCGCTTTGGAAGAAGGAGATGAAGCCGTTTCGAAACAGATTGGGCAGGGGAAGGATCTCCTCAGTATCATGAGTAAGCTAGGTCATCTTGATATGGTTTTTTTTTGTCTTAAGCGTCACTCTTCACAGTGAAAGAAAACATGAAAGCCGAGGACGAAGATAAACTGGAAGAGGATGAAATTATAGGACAAGTTAGTTCTTTGACATCCTCAACTATGCCTTAGCACTGATCCCTTGATGTATAGACTACGTGAGTTTGAAACGGTAGCTTCGATGGAATCTTCTCAGACTTTCTTCCTCAAGGACATTCGTATTTGCAGCCATGGACACTACCTCTGTGAGCACTGAGCATCCCTTGCGAGAGCTAGTAAACGCGTCCTAATCGTACGCCCGCTGTAAAGAACGCCATGTCTCGTATTCTCAATCTCCTGTGCCTTCATCCGAATGTTCAAGACAAGCTACGAAAAGAAATCGTGGATGCTCGAAAGGAACGAGAAGGCAGGAGATTGACGTATGATGAGCTGGTCTCCCTCCCATATTTGGATGCCATATGCAGAGAGACTTTGCGGTTGTGCGTGTATCTATTTGGTGATCCTTGAAGTTGTTTTCATTCCAGCTCTTCGGAATAGGTATGCGCCCGTATCTTCAATGTTCCGCAAGTATGCTGCAGTTATGCTCGTACTCATGATTATGGTCGCTCATGGTTTCTTTCAATGGTTCAGGTGTACCGACGACGTAATAGTGCCCCTGTCAAAGCCAGTACGAGGTGTCGATGGGAGTGAGATCACGGAAGTTTTCCTTCCGAAGAATACCTCCATAGTGCTATCTGTGAGTATGGTTTCCTATGAAAGGTCTTTGCTATTGACGCGTAGTTGTTCTCTTTCCTTGTACCAGATCTTGAATGCGAATCGATCTGAGGAACTTTGGGGCCCGGGTAATACTTGTCCTCGACTGGTATGTATGAACTACATGTGCTGATTCGTGATCGGATGCATCCAGATGCGCTGGAATGGAAACCCGAACGTTGGCTTGAATCGCTCCCAGAGTCTGTCACCGAATCAAAGATTCCAGGAGTTTATTCCCATCTGTGAGCCGTACAGCCTTATTTCAATCTAGGAATGCTGAATACTTTATATCTCTAGGATGACATTTAGTGGTGGAGGCCGCTCCTGCATGTAGGTTTACTGACCCTCATTCTTCTATTCCATCTACCTTCACTTACCGACTTGATGATCTAGTGGATTCAAATTCTCTCAACTTGAAATGAGTACGTATCTTGCACAAGGTTCCTTATCCGTTCATTAATCCATCGATTCGCAGAGGTCGTCATCGCTATGCTTGTGGAGAAATTTAAATTTTCGCTTCCGCAGGACAAAGAGATATTTTGGCAAATGTCGTCGATATCGACTCCGGTTATTGTAGGGGGAGACGTGCATCCTCAGCTTCCTCTTGTGGTTGAGTTGGTAAAGTAGGTACTAGAAAGAAGTGAAATGCGAATGTACGCATGATTTTGTGGCCGATAATTAATTATGCAGGATCCGTGGTGCACACTTGTCGCTATGCAAGCAGTGCTGTTAAAAAAATCCCTTTGACATTCTTGAGCGAGATTATAAGGGTCATGCATGCAAGTCACAGGGTAAAAAAATGCTACACATCTCGGTGAATGGACAAGTCCGGATTTGAACCGGAGACCTTTCGCAATATATCGTCATGAAGTTCGATGCAAAGCGAACGCGATAACCCCTACGCTACATGCCCATTACAAATTAAGCGCTGTGCAGCTTTACCAGAGCTCTTTCAGTGTCCATCTTGCTTCTCCCTCCCATGTTCAGATTTCCTTCCAAACGTTTATTGCGTAATTTCTCAACGACTCATCGACGGTTGGACGAAGCAGCAACTGAATCCAAAGACTTTCGACCGCCTTGGGTTTACACGTTCGCCAGAATCGGATCGAACGCGTCAATACTCAGTGATTCTTCAAAGAGTTTTTTTTTGTCGGATTTTTTCGTGCTCAGCAATTCCTTGTAGCTGTGTTCGTTTACTCTATCTTTTTCTACGACTTTGGAAACGACGACCATGTCTTTCAACCCGTGTGTTGGGCTATTTATGCTGTCTTTCGTTTATTCATTCAGCTGCTTTTCTTAGGTTCGGAAATGGGCTGCCCAACATACAGCATCTTTATTCTCTCTTTCACCAGCTGAAGAAAGACTGATTGACTCGGAGAAACGCAAAGCTGAAGCTAATGGGGATTCTAAAAGCGTGTCATAGGGTGTACGAATGTAGTGAGTATTTTTGCCAACTCCGCCTGTGCCATCATAACACCCTTAGGTATCCTATGTCCGATGATAATCCATTCCGCTCAAAGCCCGAAAATGTGTACGGAAATCGTTATCCATTCCAGACTCCCGGTATGATTTCACAAAAGATGGTTACAGAACTCGAACCAAGGGCAAAATTCTTCGCCGCAGTTCATTTCAAGTTCCCACTGAGATCTGTCTCTTGCTCCCGATGAGAAGAGGGTCATCATGTAACTGTTATCTAAAGATAATTTCCGAATGTGACAATGGACTGTATCGAATGCTATTTCCGATGTAGTTAGGCTGCGTTATACGAAGGCTACAGCTGTGAGAGAACCTGTTGAAACCGTAGAGAATGTATCGCTTCGAAGGCGTATACATCTAATGCGCCGAGTATGTACACAATGGAAGGAATTTAAGCTGTGAACTGGCTGCGGTTGCGCTGTGGAAGGCTCATAGACGCCCAAGGGCTACATGTCCTTATCTTATCTCGTACCCACGGCCCCTGAACCAATTTTTTTTCAGCCAACAGCAATGTTTGCTCGAGTCAGACGCCACCATACACGCTCCTTCTCCGTTACCTTCACGTCCCCCACGTTCACTTAACGTCCTACCAGATTTAAAGGTTTCTCTTCTTCCCTCACCATGAACAAGAGTGTCAAGGACGTTGCTGCCGGAACCGCTGGGGGTATTGCCCAAGTTCTCGTCGGTCAGCCATTTGATATCGTTAAAGTGGTGAGTATAATTTCCTTTGAAGCTCTACGATGGGAGTATCATATGTTCAAAGACATTATCATCGTGTTTCACGCTATATTGAACAATGAAGCGAATGCAAACCGCGCCGAAAGGAACTTATTCGGGTATGGTCCACTGTGCCGGAGGGATTCTCAAGAACGAGGGGCCGTTGGCCTTTTACAAGGTATTTCTATTTCCGTGATTTTAGCAGAAGCTTTTTGAACATTTCCATTATCCAGGGCACCCTCACACCCCTTCTCGGAATCGGAGTCTGTGTCTCAATCCAGTTCGGTGTTATAGAGTACATGAAGCGTCTCTTCACCCAACAAAACCTCGCTGCTGGAACCGGTGGTCCAGAAGGCAAAGACCTCAACGCTGCCCAGCTAGTTGCGTCAGGTGTCGCCGCAGGATTAGCAAATGGTTTCGTGTCAGGTCCGGTCGAACATATTCGTATTCGTATGTCTCTTCCTTGTCTCTACTGCGTTGCGCTATTAACGCGGATGGATTGATCAAAGGTCTCCAAACACAACCCTCCGTTAACCCACCTTATAACGGCCCGTTTGACGCCATGAAGAAGATCTACACTGCACATGGCATCCAAGGTATTTTTAAAGGCCAAGGCGTGACGTTCCTACGTGAGGCTACCGGGTACGGTGTGTACTTTTTGGCATACGAGAAACTCGTGCAACGCGAGATGCGGGTGAAGGGGATCAAAAGGGAGGAATTGAGTGCAGTGAACGCAGTGCTGTATGGGGCTGCAGCCGGATATGCTGTATGTATACTTATATGTGTTCTATTCCTCGACTCGGAGCTGAACACACCAACAGCTATGGGCAGTCATTTATCCCATCGACATGGTAAAATCGCGAATGCAAACTGATGGCTTTACCGTTGCGACCGGAAGGAGATACGCTACCTCCCTTGATTGCGTGAGGCAGGTGTTGCGAACGGAGGGTCCGAGGGCGTTTTTGAGGGGTTTAGCCCCAACGTTAATCAGGTGATTATCTTTGGTCTTCCGTTTCGCGAAATGTTCCTTATGGTAAATCTCGATGCAGGTCACCCTTCGCAAATGGCGCAACCTTCCTAGGGTTTGAGATGGCCAACCAGTTCTTAAATTCATTCTGAACTTTATGAATGCTTCTCGCTGTGAACGATGATAGAAGGGACTTCCGTATCTAAATGCCTATCTGACTTATATCTAGACCGCTTTAGATAGTTTGCATAATGTACATTCTATTTATTGTTAGAGTTGACACTGTCGAGTGCAGCGCCCGGATAACCAATGCCACTCCCTTCTGGCATCTCCATGACTGCCTGTGAGCAGGCTGTTGCTAACACAGAATTAAACACTTGTACGGCTGACCGCCTTGCTATACTCTAGGTTTGTCGCTCGCACAAAAAAAGCTTCAGTCTTTAACACACAGTTCACATGTACAAGCGCATGGTGACGAGGAACCGCCATGTATGCCCCAACAGGCTCAGCTTGACATGTTACGACACTACCTCAATCCCCTCCGATCTATCTACTACTGCTTGCTTGCTTTTCCCTCTTCTACTTGGCGGTACGGGTAATTTACAGACTCTTCTTTCATCCGCTTTGCAGATATCCTGGGCCTATATTGGCAGCGGTCACCGGATAATACGAGGCCTACTACAACATCATCAAAGGTGGAGGACTTCTAGTTGAAATTGAAGTACTTCATCGACGACATGGTTAGCGGCAACCCCCTTCCTCTTATGGCCAACCAGCTAACTTGCAAGCTGCAGGGCCCGTGATCAGAATCGGTCCAAACACCGTGAGCATCAAGCACTTCAGGCTTTGGCAAAAATGTTTTATATGCCGATTCTCTTCCGCGTATGCAGCTGCATTTCAACTATAGACAGGCTTTCCATGATATTTACACATACGGATCGACCTTGACCAAGGATCCTGAATTCTATCTTGCTCTTGCTGCTCATGCCTCCGAAAGCATCGTAGCTCTATGTGATCCCCAAGAGGCAAAAGACAGAAGAGCATTGCTAGGACCATTATTCTCTCGTAAAGCAGTGGCGGAGCTCGAGTACACCATCCAAGAAAAGGTCAGAGCTTTTCACGATGTATATCGCACCACCTGACATCCGTGCTAATTTTGAAGTTGACAAACTTGTGGCAGCACTTGCGGAACATTACAACTCCAAAAATTCTGCTGCTGCACTAGATACTGCGTTCCGAGCTTGCACCACCGACATTATCACAGCTTAATGTTTCGCTGTGTCAACCGACAGTCTCGACGTTCCAAATTTTGCTCACGAAGTCCTGATACTACTCAAGAAGGTGTTCATAAATGCATGGTATCAACGACATTTCCCTTTCATCTACACCCTCGCCAACAGCGCGCCTACAAAGTTCATTTTGTGGCTTTTCCCCGAGTTCCGAATTTATCTCGAATTGAGTGCCAAATTCGGGGGTCAGATTGACCGAATTATGAAGGACCCCGAGTCCGTTTCGAGCGCTGAGCATAGGACTGTTTTTCATTACCTTCTGGAGCCAAAAGTTCGGAAACGCCTATCCAAGCGAACCCTCACTCTTGAAGCCTTCCTTCTTGTCAATGCCGGCAGTAAGACTGTGGCCAGTACTTGCTATGTAGGGACATTCTACGCTCTGAAGATTCCGACCATTTGCAAGCGCCTTTTTGATGAACTCTGCGAAGCATGGTCTGATCCTGACAGACCGATACCTTACGCCACGCTTGAGAAGTTACCATATCTGGTTCGCGAACAACAGCTTTGACTTCATATTTGAGTCAGTGATACTATCTATCCTTCTACGCAGACTGCATTCATCAAAGAAGCTCCTCGATCTTCTATTAGCGCCGTTCATCCACTTCCTCGTGTAGTTCGTCCCACAACTCCTTCAATAGGTGGATTGAAGATCCCGCCAGAGGTGAGCATCGTTCAACTTTTCGTAGCTTCAAGTTCTGTACTCATGCAGGGTTGTGTTTTTTTTTTTACAAGACTGTCGTGGAAATGAGCCAATTATTTCTACACATGAACCCTTCTGTGTTTGCTGACCCTCGAAATTTTAATCCGGATCGTTGGTTGGCTGAGGATACCACTGAAATGATGCTCGATCTAAGCCCTTTCAGTAAAGGACCTCGGATATATGGTACGCAAAACCTATTGGGTTCAATCGATAGTTGATGGCTCACCGTAAATATTTCAGTCTAGGGCTCAAGTACGTTCTCCGCTCCTTATCGAGAATTGAATCAATTCACTAACTCTCGAGCTTAGCCTAGCATGGTTTGAGTTGTACCTCATTTTTGGCAACAACTTCCGTAAGCTCGATATCAAGCTTGCGATTGATAAGGATATGTATGTACCGTTGTTCTGCCCCCCCCCCCTCTCTCTTCCTGCGATGTTATGTTGACCTCCAAACGTTGCAAGATTGAGGATTTCAGTCGAGATTGCATTAATCGTTATGTACCAGATTGGCGAAAAGGATATAAGGCGTATGTGGAGAAGGTGCATGGGTACGACTAAGGCAGAAAGCGCCACTAGGAACTTGATGACAGGTATTTGTAACAATCACTGAAGTGTACAGAATGCGAGATCCGAACGCCTCGTAGGAGATGAGGATGCGGAAATCAGAGTGCGAGTGTTGTGAGAGTGCGGTATAACGAAATGTATTGATAGCTCCCAAGTTGGTCGCGATTAGGGCAGTTGTACAGCTGACCACTTTTCTATACTCCTGAGTCTATATCTGTTCGCTTCAGTACTTTAATATGTACTTCAAAGGTAGCCCGCATGATGATGAGGAGCCACTATATAAGCGCAGTGTAGACTGTAAAGCACGCTAATTTCCACCTAAATCCCCTTCGATGTATATCCTGCTTGCTTGCTTTACGCTCTTCTACTTTGCGGTCCAGGCAATTTACAGACTCTTCTTCCATCCGCTATGTCGATACCCTGGACCTGTACTGGCAGCGATCACCGGATGGTACGAGGCATACCACGACATCATCAGAGATGGAGGACTTGTAGCTGAGCTCGAGATGCTTCATCAACGACTTGGTAAGTACCAATTTCTGGACCTCTCAAGACTAATCAGCTAAAGTTGAAGCTGTAGGGCCCGTAATCAGAATCGGTCCTAATATTGTGAATATCAAGCATTTTCGTGTATAGCTGCTGTCAATTCAGTACCATATACAGCTGCATTTCAATTACAGACAGGCTTACCACGATATTTACACACATGGATCGACATTAACCAAAGATCCCGAGTTCTACCTTGCTCTCTCTGCTCATAACACCGGAAGCTCCCAAGCATTGTGTGATCCCCAGGAAGCAAAGGACAGGAGAGCATTGTTAGGACCTCTATTCTCTCGTAAAGCTGTGTCGGAACTCGAGCACACTATCCAAGGAAAAGTACGAGCTTCCAGCATTGAATTCCCACGCATTTTAACCTCCGTACTATTTTTCAGGTCGACAAGCTCGTAGCGGCCCTGGAGGAACGCCACAACTCTGAAAGTTCCGCTGTCGCATTAGATATCGCATTCCGAGCTTGTACCACCGACATTATCACGGCTTATTGCTTCGCTGAATCAACGGACAGCCTCGATGTTCCTAATTTTGCCCATGAGCTGTTACCACTGTTGAGGAGCGTGTTCACAAACGCATGGTTCCAGCGTCACTTTCCTTTCATCTTCACCCTTACCAACAGCGCTCCGCAAAAGATTGTTCTATGGCTTTTCCCCGAGATGCGAACTTACCTGGAATTGAATGCCAGATTTGAGCGACAAATTGACCGGATAATACAGGATCCTGATTCTGTTTCGGGCTTCGAGCATAGGACTGTTTTTCACTACCTTTTGGAGCAAAAAGGTCGAGAGCGCCTTTCAAAGCAGATCCTTAATTTTGAGGCCTTCCTTTTTATCGGCGCTGGAAGTGAGACCACAGCGAGTGCCTGCTATGTAGGAACATTCTATGCTTTGAAATTCCCGTCCATTCGCAAGCGACTCTTCGAAGAACTCTGCGAAGCATGGCCTGATCCGGACAGACCGATGCCTTATGCCGCGCTTGAGAAACAACCATATCTGGTTTGCTATCAACAGCTTTGACCCTGACTCGTTACTGATGTATATCTTCGACTTCTCCACAGACAGCATTCATTAAAGAGACTCTGCGGCTTGCTCTCGGCGTTATTCACCCGCTTCCCCGCGTTGTTGGTTCTGCAACTCCTACCATAGGGGGATTGAAGATTCCGCCGGGCGTGAGCATCGTTGAACCATTTTGCTTACACCTCTGTACTCATGCAAGCTAATTTTTTACAAGACTATTGTGGAAATGAGCCAACTGTTCTTGCATATGAATCCTTCTGTTTTTCCTGATCCTCATGATTTCAACCCGGATCGCTGGTTGGCTGAAGATACTACTGAAATGATGCTTGATCTGAGTCCTTTCAGCAAGGGGCCCCGGATATGGTGAGCGAAGTTCATTGCGTTCAGGCGACACTTTTCCACCTAAACGTTAATTATTCAGTCTGGGACTCAAGTACGTGCTCCTTATCTAGGCTCAAAATCAAACACTAACTCTCCGTTTTCCGCCTCCTTTACCCCTGAAGCCTAGCATGGTGTGAACTTTATCTTGTTTTCGGTAACATGTTCCGCAAGCTCGATATGAAACTTGTAATCAATGATGATACGTATGGACCTTTTTCTTGTCTCCATCCTCAAATATTATGTTGATGGAATGCTGTAGGATTGAGGATTTCAGTCGAGATTACATTGACCGTTTTGTCCCGGATTGGCAAAAAGGATACAAAATTTTTGTCGAGAAAGTGCATGCGTAATGAACACTTGGATACTATACTATGAATATACTTGTACCAAAATGCAGGTTTACTTATCCGAAACCAATATCCAAGGCTATTGGATTTGAGCATTCGAGAAGGGCAAGAAATAGAAAATCCATTTAGTGAGCTTCTTGAGGCTGTTCTCTGGCAAAAAGAAACTATTACCTCTCAAGGAGGATCTAATTTACCGACAGGCAGGTACTTTACCTTGCACAATTTTCGTGATGTGGTTAAGCACCTTGAAGCCTCTTTCAAGAGGAGAGCCAAGAAGTGATAGCGGCAAGAAAAGAGACTCGCGTCAACAGCACTTGCAATGTCCTGCATTGAGCTATTTATAGTTTTTTAGAACATAGAAAAGTATCCGATGAATATGATTCTAGATTGATGATGTTATCCAGGAAATTATGAGGAAGTCTCAGCCTCATAATAGTAATACTGAGACAGTTTGGGGAAGAGCCCAGCCTGAGTGGATGCGGAGTTGACCGGTCTGGCAATCAAGAGATAAGCAATTGACCTTCAAAAACAATATTATTAAAGCTTGTATCTGCCAAAATTAGTTGGAACAAAGTGAAGAAATGATGCTGGAATGAAGTGTGAGGCAGACAAGAATATGGAAAGTTGTGAGCGAGGCCACGATCGGAAATTGATCGAAATTGGTTTCTCAAGATTTTATAAGAAATCTCGAGGCTCCTGGGCTTCGACATCATTAATGCAATCAGTGCATCAATTGAGCGGAGGCGAATGGACCGGCCCGGGGTCAATTCTATGAAATATTGTGAGCTAATCTCTTCAAGAAGTTCTTCATCCGGGAGTTTTCAAGTATAATAAGTATTAGTGGCGAAATGGCCAGCGGATCCCCGACTCAAGCCTTGACAATGTTTGGGTTAATGAAGGTCTCTGATTCTGCTAGACTGAGTACTGGAAGACAGACAGTTATCTGAAGGGCTGCTATGTATCGAGCAGATTCTGCTTAATTTCTCTAGTTGTCATTCAAAACTTAGATAAACTTCCGTGATTTGTCACTGATACCGTCAATTTAGCAGATGTAGCCTGGTATTGCTTTTCCTGGTACTTTAACTTCGGGGCTATATGCCTGGTACCGCCACTGATCGGCCTCCAGATATAATCATATATGCATCCGTGTATATGAGGAGTCAAGCAGAAGTTGTGGTCGGCATCACTTCCCCGGCCTACTCAGGAAACCAAGGCCCGGGAGTACTCATCTCCCGTTTATAGCGGCGGCAAAAGAAAATGACCTTTGACTTCGAAACTAATGACGCCTGTTTGAGGGATGGACGTCGATGGACGTCGGAGACATTACAGATGGGACAGGTGAAAGTGAAGGGAGTAAGAAGACAAGTCTGAGTACAGACTATACCGCTGTCAGTAATAGATTGACAAGGAATCCGTGCAAGGAATGTGTCCAAAGTGTGCGGGTAGTCTTACCGAGACATGGTCCCGAAATCGTTTTTGCTGAAACGTACCAGAGTTGAAAGTTTCTTACCACAATGGTTTTCGAACGCTGAATAGCATGCGGGTTTATAAAAAGACGATCGGAATGATGTATGTGATATATTACAATTGCATTCCTATTTCGATAAGCTCCCACTCTTAAGAAACAGGCTGTAAACGGAGGAAAGAAACTACTAGTATACCAAAAAAAGGAGAGAACACTGTTATAACAATTCAAAATACTTTTCTAACGAAGGTACTTATTTAGATCTGAAAGGTAAGGAATGTGAGGCAGGAACCAGGAGGTCAAAGTACGTCAGCAGAAGAATAAACTCGATGATAACGATGGAGGAGATGGGAGACCGAAAAAATACATCCGCAAGTGATTGAACTACTCCAGGAAATACTAGGAATGGTCTGCATAGATCAAGATATTACCGTCAGAATTATCAAGAGAAGATCATACTAGGCAACTTTCAAACTCGGTGAGATCTTTCCTCGCCCATTTATCTGATGCAAAATAATCGCGTATCTCACCCCAATCGAGAAGACCCTCGAGTGTCATCGAACCGATTCTTCGTGGAAGGACGTGATCAGCCTTGTCACAGCAGGACAATCGATCCAGGAAGTCCATAAAATTCACGTGGTCCTCGGTTTCGATGTGGAGCAGACGCAAAGAGCAGAAGGGAACTATCGCTTCCTTGACGTTGTTCATCCAGACCGGGGATACAAGAGCTCTCAAGGTTGATTTATCCGGATCGAGGAAGCTGAGGTGTGTGACTGAAGTGCACTGCAGGAAGAACGACAGGAGGACAGGAACCCAAGCGCCCTGACGCTTCTCTCGAAACGAAACGTCGAGCTCTTCAAATTCTCCAAATGGGAAGAAAGGCGATCGGAGTGCGAGATGAGTAAGTTGATTTAAGGGCCAACGGTGAATCATAGCCAGGTAGAAATATGAGATCAATATCTCGTCCATGCTCTGCGAACCCGCGGAATCCAGATGGTTTTGAGGAAGTATGTGGTAAATCTCCAATTGTTCCAGGTTGGGAACGTCCAGAACGTAAGGAAGGCAAAGAGCAGCTTCGGGAAAGGAGAAGCCGAGGGACAGGGAGTGCAGATTCGGGAGGGTAATCTTCTGGCCCATTTCAATCGGCATCGCTCCCCACAACGTTAACGATTCCAGGGAGAATTGGCTGGCGAGCAAAAGAGCCTTCAGCTCCTGATATGTTGGCCGACAGTTGAGCGGGATATATTTCAGATCGATTGCGCGCAGATTAGATGGGGTGAATCTAGTCCAGTCTTGAAGAGACCCGGACAGAGAGAGGAAACGGAGAGAAGGGAACATCGCGGTGGTGTACTCCTCCATGGAGACATTGATTCCTCGGGGAGCTTCAAGAGCAGGCATAGTCGCGCCTGGCTCGAGACCTGAACAGAATGCGTGTCTCCAGCGAGGGTTTTCTCGATTCACGCTCCATTCCTGGAGCAAAGGCATCTGGACGCCAATGAGACAAGTTCCAATGTCTTGAAGTGGCCGCCAGATTTGGGAAGAGATCGTAACACTGTATAACTGCGATGCGTAACGGGTAAGAATTCGTGAAAGTACAACGGAATGACTGTGAGTCCAAAAGAAATTCCGCTCGGACTCGGACTCGGACTCTTGGACTACTGGATCGAAGGAGTCGGACCACAGCTCAATCACAACGTCAAGTGGCAGAGTTTGCGAACGTCCGAGAACGGTTGTCACCCAAGGAAAGATGCTGGCCTCATCGACGAGATGAGGGTCCTCCATAGAGGCCGTCAAGTCAATTGACTTTTGAGAGATATAAACAAACTGCCAGAAAGATGGTTCAAGGGCGAGGTTGCGCCAGCGACGGCATACCTGAGAGACGCAGCGGATGCTATCCTGCTGGTCTACCTGAACTTCGTCGCTGAATCGCACCGCATCAAAAATCGAGAGAAGTAGTTCGTTGGGGAGAGAAGAGATTGGAGACAGTGACGGGAGTATGTATCCGAGAGGCCCGGGAGAAGGCGAGTCGCTGAGCGATCGACACAGAAAAAGTATTATAGTTAGACAAAATCTCTACGGCATGAAGGAGCGAGGAAACTCACTTTTCAAAATTCATCAGCTTTAGACCGCACGAGGTAGAGCGAGAGGGATAGTGGGGGCGAGAGAACCAGCTCTGAAGATGGCGTTTTATGTCTCGACGCAAGGCATTGTTACCAAATTTGTATGCTCGTCGGGATCCAAAATACTAGTTTCCATAATGAGTAGGCCAAAGAAGTGATCCGCTGTCCTTTGGACCCTCTTTCTGTATTCACTTGGTTCGAGCGTATTGTTTGTTCAATGTTCGTAGTGGTCCAATGAATTGCTATTCAGCCACACTTCTTTTGATAAACAAAATTTCTCGGAATGGGAAACAAATGGGTTAGTGCGCACTGCGCACAAACAAGAAGCCTTTTGTCGCACGCGACGCATCGCGAAGCACATGATTTACGAGTGACATAACCATTTAGCGCCAAGTAGGCGCGCGCTACTTAAATATGTGATTAACTAATGATTAATTCCACAAGTAGTAAGCTAAAGACACCCCATAGGGCATTTGTCCCTATCAGACCGCAGAAGCGACCATAGTCATCTCCCCATCATCATCATTATCAACATCCATAGCTGTATCCGCCTCCCCTTCAGCATCGGCATCAGCGTCGATGTCAAGCGTATGTTCCGCGGAAGTGCTTCGAGAGTCCTCGCCCATGCCCAGGCTTCCGCTTTGACCCTCCTCTGTATTTTCATTTCCACTATTCGTACTTGCAACGGAAGGACTCCCACTACTTTTACCCTCATACCCGATGTTGTCTCCGCCCGCTTGCGCTTGTGCCGCCTGTGCCGCCTTCGCAAGCACTTCCTCTAATAGCCTAGTTTGGTCACCCGAGAGACCGTATGAAGATAGCGGAAGGGAATGACGAGAGAGGAGGGAGGAGCTGGAGCCGGACGGTTTTTGATGCTCTGGTTCCAATTTAGTTTGCACTGGCAAGGAAGAAGGTTGGATCGGTGCAGGTGACGCAACCGCTGAAGTTGGTACAGCAGAAGCAGGTATAGACGACGACGAAGCATGCGAAGACGATGACAACGGCGGAGCAGGTGGTCCCAGAGCAAGTACAGGCCCCGTAGGCCCCGGGACCATGTCAAGGACAGGAGTCGATGCAGACGTACTTCGAGAGGGAGTCTGCGTCCCTCCGGCATTCGCAGGGACATGTGTAGGCGGATAAATATGCGGATACGGATATGGGTATAGGTACGGAGAAGATCCAAGCGCAGCTGCAACTGCTGAGGCTATATTAGGATGAGGGAGTCCTGGGGCGGGAATTGGAGATGTACTTTGGACGTCCGTAACTTTGCCGGTTTCACTGGCAGATGCCGGGGGAGTTGACGTAGAGGCGGAGTTTGCAGGAGGAGGAGGAATGGTGGAGGTCGCATACGTTGAAGGGGTGAAGGCACTCGAAAGAGGAGGCGGCACGGGCGGAAATGTATATGTCTGCGTCGGAGTCGACGAGGATGTCGAGGGGGCAGGAGCACCCAATGTCGGACTCGCCTGCGACTGCGCACGAGCAATAATGCCCGCAAGCGTTGTTGGCGGTGGTTGTGCTGTAGAAAGAGTAGGAGTGGTAGCGGCAATGTGCCGTATTTCCATTCCAGCTTTTTGTTCTGGTGGTTGTGGCGGTGGCGCGGTGGCAGACAGGGTTGATTGTGAACTCGACGGATCTGTAACGGTCCCTGAGGTTACGGAGACAAGCGGTATGTGCGCCCCAGATGCCTTGGCCACGACAGCCCTAAGGAGAGGATGCAACTGCAGAATTACAGCCTGAGCACTATCTATCATCGACCGAGGTATCTCCCCTTCTTCTTCACCAGACAAACTCGGCTCCTCGCCCTCTATCTTCGGCCTCTTCGCATCTGGTACGAAATCATCACCATCCAGAGTATAATCATCAGCCTCGTCCCCGCCGTCAACTTCTACGATCTCGGACTCATGACAAAGAGTGATAGGCTTCCCGAATTGCCCCTGTTGGGGAGCCTTTGCCAGAGTGGAATCTCGATGACGTTTAATCGCGTCTCTGCGCGAGAACGTCTTGCCGCACCCTCCGCATTGATACGATTTCCGTTCGTGAGTGACTTTGACGTGTCTTTTTAGATCGTGACTTCGCAAGAATGAAGCGGAGCAGGAGGGAAAAGTACATGGGAAGGGACGATCATATGTAGCTGCGACGGGTGGGGTAAAAGGTGTAGCTGGCTGAGGATGAGATTGGGGAACTCGGCCATGATTGGGTTGATGTGTGCGTTCGTGGGTACGTAGATTGGATAGTTCCATAAACGTCTTGCTGCACGAAGGGTCTGTGCATGGGTGCACCATGGTGCTGAGATCCGTTGTGGATCCTGTACCATGAGTTGTGTTGACGCCGATTTGAATGCCGCTGAGAATGCCTAAAACCTGAATTAAACCGCTGATCTCTTGTAATATGGCTGTCGTAGATGTCGGAGAAGGACCTGCTGAAGAGGTCACACAAAATAAGAAAATTTGATGTAAGGCTTTTTGTATAGAGGTGATGAGGGCGGGGTTTATAGAAGAGGATGTATGTAAAGCATGTGTAACAACATGAACAGCTTCGGAAACCATGTCTAGAACCGAGGGTTCTTTTGGGGGTGGATCAGTGGCCGGAATTTCCTCTCGCTTCCTTTTTCCTAGTACGCCTAGTCTTGAGTCCTGCCCTTTAAGTGATCCAAACAGCACCTCTGAGGCGGCGAGACCGACGACGGACTGACTCAGAGCGGAGGCGGTCGGTTTTGGTAGTTTTCCAGCAGCAAGGATCTGTTTTAGCGCGTCTATAACATTGCTGAAAGAACTATTAGGAACAGGTGTGGATGCGAGAGTACTGTGTGCGACGGGGTCATGATTCAAAAGAGCCATGATGACTTTGATAGTGACCAGAGCTGCTTCTTCTTTCTTAGATGGGAGTGAAGACGCTGGATGTACCGATGCTGATTCTGTCTCGGGCTCGGGCGCAGAGTCAGGATTAGCTGTAGGAGCTGAAGAAGTATCTGGTTCCAAAGAAAATAGCTGCTGGTTTAGCTGCCGTGCCATTTCCAAAGCCTCTGCGTCAATATCATCGTCTCCGTCGTCCTCATCATCGGACTCGCCCTCGTCGTTCTCATCCCATTCGTCCTCGAGGTCGGCGATTGCAGGAGCACTTTGGGGGGGATTTGCTGTAGATTCTGACATATATTCTACTGAATAGTATTAGAAATTGTTAGAAAATATGGATGCCGAACGAGAACTTACAAATTCAAGACGAAGCATGTCAAGGTCAAAGGAAAAGGTGCAATGGGCGCTAAAATATTCATGGGCGTCTATTCGTGTCTGCACGTGGTCAAGGTACGCGTCGCCCCTTCACTAGCTTCACTTCTAACTTCCATCTTACATGGCGACTGCTTCAGTATACTCGGGTGCTGGCTTCGATTTCTCTAACCAGATACGGTCAGTGATCAGCCAGCTCACTATCTAACCTTATTGATATCCTTTAAAGCAATCACTTTCTCGCAGAGAAAGGACTACCTCTACCGAAAGCTACCAGCACCGGAACAACCATCGTAGGATGTATATTTGAAGATGGTATCATCCTCGGTGCAGATACAAGGGCA
Source organism: Collybiopsis luxurians FD-317 M1 (assembly GCA_000827265.1). Lineage (NCBI taxonomy): Eukaryota > Fungi > Basidiomycota > Agaricomycetes > Agaricales > Omphalotaceae > Collybiopsis > Collybiopsis luxurians. The sequence continues at coordinate 233,315 of KN834786.1, read as the reverse complement.
ACTGAAGGTCCTATCGTCGCTGATAAGAATTGCGAAAAGGTACGACCGATATCCAGTCCGTACACTCTCCGATCTGCTTATGCTGCCCCTCCAGATTCACTATATAACCGAATCCATCCGCTGCTGTGGAGCGGGAACCGCCGCCGACACTGAATTTGTCACCAATCTCATCTCTTCCAACATGGAAATGCATGCTCTTACTCATGGAAGGAAACCCCGCGTTGTTACAGCCATGACAATGCTCAAGCAATATCTTTTCCGGTATGGTATATTTACGTTGCTTCTATTAATGCTCATCGAATATCATCTAGATACCAAGGTCACGTCGGCGCAGCCCTTGTACTCGGCGGTGTAGACTCTACCGGCCCCAATCTCTTCACCATTGCACCTCACGGTTCAACAGACAAGCTTCCCTATGTGACCATGGGCTCTGGTAGTTTAGCTGCTATGGCCGTATTTGAGAGTAGCTGGCGGCCGAAGATGTCTGTGAGTAATAATACCTCGGCACTCTTTCTGCTCTCTTACTCAACCACCTCATCTTCATAGCGCGCCGACGCCCTTCAGCTCGTCAAAGATGCCATCTCCGCCGGTATCTTTAACGATCTTGGCTCCGGATCCAATGTAGACGCGTGTATCATCACCGCCAACCACACCGAAATGCTGCGAAACGTGGAGATGCCCAATGAAAGGGTAAAGAAGGAGAGGACATATATTTTCCCCAAAGGCACTACAGCGTGGAAGAAGGAAGATATCAAGAAGCTCGTCTTGACGGAGGATGTGACGCCTCTTTCCATCGAGGCTATGGATACGTCGTAGACAACGAGATCAGATGTAGAAGATGTAACAATTGCTTTCTCCGCGAATGACGTGCTTTATGACAGGAAGGAATAAGATAGACGCAAAGAAATATCTTTCGCCAAGTCCACACCCAATCTATTGTTACTCAATTTACACGTTCCAGTGGCGGAAAGAGCACAAGGAAAATGATTTTCCACTAAAAATTTCAGGATATAACTTAACCATGCAGTCATTGGAAAGTGTTCTCACTGACAACTTTGGGATGTCGAACACTTATACACCACCATACCTCAATGAATGTTGATTTTCTATACTTCACGGGACGACAAAATCACTCAATTGCGCGAGAAAGTGTCAGCGACGCTGCCTTGATCGTCCTCCCCACAACAGTGTAAGGATATAATTTCTTCATGCCAAGTTCCATTGACTTGCGGACACTCCCTACTAGAGCGAAATGATCATCCCCATCCCTCTCCCTCTCTGTCTCTCCTTTACGGCCTACCGTTTCCCCGTGCTCAAACACAAAGTCCAAGTAGACTTGGACAGCATACTTGACCAAATAGATTTACAGTGGGCTTCCAAGTTACGATGCAATCTACTTTTTCGACTAACTACTTTATTATCAAAATCCGCAATCTGACATCTGGTAAGTTGAAATCATACTTGGGAGTAATATCGTCCAGGTCAAGAGACTAAACACTTTCCTATACTTTGTTCTGACCCTGCACGTTCAATACCGATTAACTCCTGGCTACAAACGGAATTTCACAGGTTTGTCCTTCGACCTCACAAACCTAAACCTCTTTATAAATGACAGGAAATTACGCCCATAGTTGATAAGTAATAAATATTTTGTTTATCGCGCTTTTCAAGTACGAAGCAACGAGGGTGTATTACGGGTTAAGTACAATTACTCCTACCCATAAGTTGTCTTCTTATAAGTAGCTTGTCGTTCTGGACACTGGTGTAACCTGCTGTAAGACAACCCATTATCATATAGTAGGATTCGTGTTCAACCAGTTATCAATATTCTGTACAACGCCATTGAAGTCGTTGTCTCCATTAGGGAAGTCCCTCGTATTGACAGTCAGGGCCCAGTCAATATTGTCCCACCTGCTCTCGATCCAAGTGCTCGTTCCAGGAGTACTGCCTGAACGAGCGTATCCAGGTGCACGTCCTCCATTGCCCCAGGCAGCTATTACAACTATTTAGCGGACTCTTAGCGTAAACTTGAGAAAACACAGCTTACCATGTGTATTTATGAACTTGGCTAAAGATTGAGCACTTGAAGCAAGCGATGCACATCCTAGTGCTGAATCTTTGTACTCTCCATCACCGCCGTAGATGTCAGCAACGTTATATGGGTAGAGTGGCTGCCGAGCACTCAGCCCTGTGTATTGGGACTCTTGAATGACATTGTCGGACACATGGGTAGCGGGATCAGTGAGCCAAGGTCTAACGTTAAGGCCTTCCGGGATCAAGAAAGTGTTCTGAAGGTAAGTGAAATATGGCGTGTTAGTCGCGACTTCGACAACATAGCTCAGCAGCAGGTAGCCATAGTTGGAGTATTCGTCGCCTTCCCCAGGTGTGAAATCAAGGGGTTGTTGAAACACATAATCCACAACATCCTTTACTGAAGCAGGCCGCGAACCGCCGCTTTGAGCAATGGCAATATTGCGCATGTTATACGTAGGATCGCCTGACTGGCTAGTGTTGTAACCACCTTCGTGATCCAGCAATTGCTGCACGGTTATGTCGAAACGACGTGGATCACCAGAACTGGCACTGTATCCAAGGAAAGGGTACACTGTCGTGGCCGGAGTGAGCTTGCCATTATCGTACAGCGACTGCACCGCCGCTTCCAAAAATGCTTTGCTAACACTAGCGAGCAGGACAGTGTCGCTCACTTGGGTAGTGGGACGTTCTGCCTCGCTCCATGTATAAGCCTTGTCAAGCAACGGCACCCCATTCTTAGCAACAGAAAGCTGGACTTGACGCACACCTGTGGCCTGCATAAATGACTGGAGGATTGCTTCCGACTGAGCTTCAGCTGCAGCATTGTTTGAAAATCCGACAGCCGCATTCCCAGTTGTACGCCAGGTGCGAGATGAAGGAATATCTTGAGAAGCAAAGATCGCTGCGTAGCGAGTGTCAGCACCAGAACCTCCACCTGTGAGTTGGATGATATAGAGGCCAGCGGCGATCCAGGCTTCATACGCGGACTGCAGGTCCGCTGCAGTCATGTCATGGCGAGCAACCCATGACGTACCGATACTGGCGTCGGTGAACATGGCCGCATAGTTTTGATCCTCAGAGATGGAGAGGTAGCCCGGACGCCAGTATGGCTTTGTTGTCTCGCTGTCGAATACCGCTTGGTAGTCGGATGCTGTCATTGGAGAGTTGAACAAGCTCGACTTGTCATAAGTCGGGTTAGCATGCCACACAGCACAGTAACGACGATCAGAAGAAGTGCCATATTCACGGAACGATCTTAGGATCTGGCGAGCGCCCCTGGCTTCTTGGTCGTTGTTATTGAAGTCGGAAAGAGTCATATCGCACCACTGCACCCACGACGTGACCGAAATCTGCTCCATGACCCCAGAATAAACTGCCTCTTCGCGCGGTCCAGTCACGGATACAATGGTCGAAACATATCCTTGCGCACTGTACTCGTCGAACCAAGCCTGGTAAGCAGTGGCGTTGGCATTGTGAATAGCAGACCAGCTTGGTCCTGAGCGCTGGACCCATACTGCTGCGTAGAGGGCGGATGAGGAGCTGCCATAGGAGCTCAGGGAGATTAGTCTGTAGCCTTGGGAAGTTAGATTATTGAAATTGGATTGGTGAGTTCCTGAGTCGACGCCGTAGTAAAATTGCCATGGGGGGATGGAGCGCTTGTGGATGCCACTGGTGACAAAGTCATTGTCTGCGCTACTGGCTGGGAGGGCCGGAATACGATGAGTAAGATAGAGCAGAAGAGGGACGAGGATGGACAGAGACGGTAGGAACATGTCGAGTAGTTCAGCTGTATGCCTTTCAAACTTCAGAGAGTTTATATATGGCCAGCTCCGTTGACCATCGCATGTAGCCTCTCCTTCTCCAACTTACACTGTACAGTAGCATTCGGGGATGTCCCTAGGAACATGCCAAAGGTCTTGCGCACTACGAAATTCCGGTGCCATCGTAAAGAAGTTCAAAAGAAATTTATTCAACAAAAATCAAGGCCCGCCCGCTACCCATTATTGCGTCCACGAGGTGACCGCCTACAATTGAATTTTAGCCTCGGAAAGAACGGCAGAATCTAGGCATAATCATTGTTTGTTGCGAATAGTGTTGCTTTCAGCTTGGCGTTCGGTGGAAAACTCCGCCGCCACTGCACAGTGACTGCACAGCTCGCTTTAGGCTGCGGTGCTATCAGTCCGGTAAAGGCCCTAGATTTCCAGATCCTAACGAAATAGGATGACAGCTCTCCCCCTAAATTTATTGTTTCGCCAGTTAGTAGTAGGATCCGCGCGATACGGCTTAATTGAGTAATCAGTAGTCTTCAGTACTCCAATAGCCAATGCACTTAATACCGCAATGCCGCAACTCCGCAATTAAACATTCATTCTAGCGAAGGGACTTGAGATAGAAGTTAACATGTTACTTATCCAGGCTGGGAGCCACCTTACATTCAGTTATTCTCCCACGCTCTCTTATTTCGAAACTATGATGGCGGCATGAATTCCAATGCATTCTCCCCTCCAAACCACCCTAACTTTGTTCAATTAGGGCTCCAATCTCACCCTGCTCTTATGTTGACTCGTCACTGGGGCGCCCCGCTTGAATTCGCCGACTCAGCTAAAACCATCTTGAACGTTTATTCAAGTCTTGTGCCGGAGTGGATGGGAGGAAAAATCTGCATGTTTGACAGTTACGAGTCCACGAATGAATTCGTTGATCGCCTTCGGAACTCCAGCGGTAGCTTAACTGTTGGCAGTCCTGGTATTGGTGCGGCCAATGTTATAGGTTTTCAATTCATTTACTGACTACTAGCGTTGTAGGTAAATCCACTTTTCTACTTTACAAACTGGTTCGCAGGCTGTCAGACTGCCAAGAAACTCTTTACTATGCCGGTCAAGATTTGTTTCTTTTCAACAAACAAGGGGCCTTTCATGTTCAGAATGGGCCTGATGACATCTTCACTGATGATCGCTGGAGGGGGGTAATGGCCCTTGTTGATGCAGAAGCTGGTGTTAACCCCCCGCCTAAGATTCTATGGACAGTCAGCGCACAAGTTACGATGGTATTTGCAACCTCTCCGCAAAGGGACAGATACAAAGAATGGCTGAAGCAACGATTTGTTGACAAAATTATCCCGAAAGCTCCAGACATCGATGAAGCCTTCGCAGTGTAAGTTTCAGATTTTCAATTCGCCGTCTCTCATTTGTGGATGGACAGATGGAAATTGTTTTATGCACCCGACGCATATGGTACTGTCAAGAGCTTGCAGAAAACATTACTTGAGGCATGGCAGGATTACGGACCTGATCTCCGCCTTGGAATCAGTATCCTAAAGTTCGGGTCCGGTCAACTCAAGGAACATCGCGACAAAGTTGCAGGCAATGTAAATGAGTTGACATCTGATATGGTTACTCAACTTATCTCCAAAGGCAAAAGTAGTTGCACTATCATGCATTCCATTGTTGAAACAATGCCAAAAGTCTTCTCAGGGGGCAAGCAAGCCATGTATAGCTGTGTCTGTTCGCAGGCAGTGATGAGACTCCTGATAGCGCAATATGCAAAAAAGACTTGATGAGTGTTGTAGGTTGTATATTGCATTTGCTAGTACCACTTGCTTGGGCACTTCCCTTGGGTGGCTCTTCGAGTTAATGGTCATTGACAAGCTCTCCAATGGTGTCTTGGGCCAAAAGTTACTTCCACTTGCACCAGGTCTCAAAAAAATGTCTATCATGTGGCCAGAATGTCCTGTTGAGGTCTTCCCTCAGCTGATGGATGGCCAGTTTACCAAAGATGTCACCAAGTTCTACATCCCTGCTGAGGGGAACAACAAAACTTGGCATGTGTATTGCCTAAGCATGAGAAACTGACATACCCTAGGCTACAGTTTGCAAATGACTGTTGGATGAAAACCCAAACTGAATGTGGAAGGCCTTACAAATTTGAGTTGATGATTCAAAGCTGCTGGAGTGGACACAGAAAAATACTTCTTCATTTTCATCATGCCAGTCAAGTATGAGTTCAAACTTCCAACTAACATCAGCCCAACAAACATGCACAAGTGGAAATTCTTCTGCCTTCCACTTGAGTTGCCAGACATCGGTCCCGATGGTAAGGTAAACACCGAAACACTGGACATTTCTTCGCTGACCATGCATATCTAGGCAAGGGTCTGTCAACTCGATTCAAGGAATATGAGGACATTGACAAAGACGATGAGTACGATGTGGAAGATGAAGAAGAAGACCCAGAATAAGTTCTGTTTCAGTTGTACAAACTGGTGGCGGCAGAATTTTCTTAATAAATTGTTTGACAATTGGAAAGACAGAATGAATTGGTACTACGGTAACACTACAAGTTTCATTCCTAACACATGGTCACATGGTCACTTGGAAGGACGCGATGCATCAAGTAATTGGTCACCTTTTTGCCTTTTGATAATTCCCTTTGGATGGAATGAAAAAAACAATTTTGTGGCTCTCGAGGCCGTTGCATCATCGATATGGTAGAATGCAATTGTCATGTCATGTTGCCCGCATCCGAATTTCCCAATAAATCAGACACCTTCTGGGTTTCGTACACGTGGACATCAGAATCTACTCAAAGAGACTTGATCTTTTTAGTGATTCAGGTGACAGTTAAGTTATCTCATCAATCAAGCGAAGAATGCTCGATGTTCGCTACTGACATTAGCAAATTCGGTGCCACCAGTCTTGTATGGTGGATGCATATCAAACATGCCGCTCACTGCCCCCTTTCATGCAAATGCAAGTATTCGATGCTGGACCCTCAAGTTTTCCATCACTGGTCCAAGATAGACAGAATGCACCATGTCAAGTGAGCTTCCTCCTGGAGTCTTTCTCTCATCTCAAATGTGTGCTTGTACAAATAAATCATCCAATGCAATATAAGTAGGTTTGAAGAAGAGTACATAGTACTGCTATCCACAGCTAACATGGTGGACAGAAAGAAAATGGACAATGCACCATATGTGTCTTTAATCTTTAGATATTTGAAACCCCAAGGTCTGGACTTTGGTTTTCCATTTTGTTGTTCCGAGCATGCTATGGTTTCTTTTATGCAGAATTCTCATGGCTCAAGGGATCACGACGTGGTCTCCTTCACTAAAAATAGAACTGAGAATGGCTACCGGAGTAGGTGTTGAAACTGGTGCTCATAAAATTTTTTTGTTTAAACCTGTAACCCTCCCTTCTAGATTCATTTTCAAAGTCAGTATTGACGGACCCGGAGTCATAGAGAGTCAATAAGCTCAAATGTCACCTCATTTTATTGGAGCCATTGAGATGATAAAAAGAAAGAAGCCTGTTTGTAATGTGAGAGCAATGATTGTACAACATCTTTTATTCCCTTCATACCATACTAGAAATAAATGCCTTCAAGAGACTCTGTAAATTAAAGTACATTACAGCTCTATGAATTTGTATACCCAGGTGGTGACTCATCACTGAGGCCCAGTGCTTGAGCCAACTCTTCCTGATGCTCCAGAAACACAGTCTGCTCAAACCTCGACTGTTCAATTTCATTGCTGAGGTCCCTCATCTGGCATTCCAGCTCCTGCCGTTGCATCTCCCGTAGCTCAGCTGTTGGGTTCTGTGCCGGCATGGAAGCCTCTGGTAGTGAAACAATTTCGCGAGAGATTGACGGGTCCGAAAGGAAATGGCTGAAGGAGACTGGACCTAGTGAGGGAGAGTTCTTAGCGGTTGTCTGGATTAAATCCTCTTTCTTTCTTTCCTTCCTTTCTTTATAAATGAAAGGATATGCATGATTCTGTTGAGTAGGGAGTACAAATGCATCAATTTGGGCATGCATGTTGTGTTTAGTATGATGGCATTGGAATTTCTTGCTGAGTGCTTCATGCCAGTGTTTCTGACTTTGACAGTGACAGGAGAAGACAAGTCCAGCTATAATGGCACTTAGAATGACCAATCCCCCAATGACTGCCCCAGCAATTGTGCCCCTCTGTTCAGAGGAATTCCCTGAAGGGTCTGAAATGGAAGAGCTGGTAGAAACAATTGTAGTAGATGATAACGGAGTAATGGCAGGTAGAGCAATGGATGATGATGGGGCTGCCTCCTCAAATCTGTCCACCAGTTTTGAGATAAGTACAGTATGAACCTGAGACGTTAGAGAAAAGCGCATGTATACAAGGCATAGTCAAATTGACCCAGACATTTTCAGTAATCCCGGTTGTGCTAATGACCTAACAAAATAAACAAATAAAATTGACCAAAACCAAATGTCCAAATAAGACCAACCATTTGATGAGTGATATTCTCCAAGCCTGTTTTGAAAAATGCCAAAGCGCTTTGGCTAAACTGATAGGATGGAGCACCTGCAATCGGCAAGTAAATGAAGGTGCCGGCGAGAGAACCATCGAGAGTAAAGTTGGCAGCTGTGTTCCCCCAGGCAAGGATGAAGAAAATGTAGATGGCAGTACCTGAGTAAGTCTGCTGAAGTCAGAGCAATTTTCAGGAGCAGAAAAATGCTACCGTTACCAGTAAATTCAAATGTAATAGAGATATTCTTCAGACTGGGAACATATGATGCGGCAGTATATGTCCCATCAAAGCAATCTGAAGTAGGAGGTTGAAAAAAACAATGATTACAATTTTTTTTGTCTTGCCAAATGCCCATTGTTGAGGGTAGAAATAGTGGTTTCTGTCCGGTCACAGAGTCGCCCAGGCTATCATCAATAGACCAATTCAGAGGCTGACAAGAAACCAATGCGACATCTGAAAGAAAGACAAGAAGCAGAAGTGCACTGCTGGCCAGGAGTAGAGAAAAGTATAGTCCGCAATACATGTTGTCATTAGAAAGAGATCATTCCCAAACACTGGCCTAAAATATTGACCACAGTCCTAGAAGGCTAGAACAGCCATTTTGGATTGTCAGCTCACATGTCACTGCCAATTGGCTGCAAGATCTGAAACAACACCACGCAGCAATGTGCCTGAAGGTTTTCTAAGCCTTTTCAATTCCAAAGCTGTAGCCATTGGTACAGCGACTGCATCCCTAGAGCAGTTCGTGCGAATTGTCAACTCACTTTTAGCCAGGAATCAGCGGATGAGGCAAAATGTGGATGCATAAATATCATACTTACAGCATCATTGCCTATATCTCTGCTGCATATTAGGGACCATAATATACCTACTTATGGGTATGAAATTAAATCACAGTTCTATCTTTCCACATGCTTAGTTGTATAGGCAGGGCTTGGATCATCCAGATGAGTAATGGATGTGGATGTTAACATGACTTGGATATCTAAATGCCGGAAATAATGCCACAGTGTATCGGGACCTCGGGCTTTGATGAGCCAGCATTGCACAAGGAGCACCCTCACCGACGTTGTCAAGATCCTGCAGGGTTTATTGGATGATGATTTACTACCTTTTACTACCTACTCAACTGCTTGCGTAATGCATTTATGGTAGCATGATATTGGCACAAGAAAGCTGTCACATTCAAGAGGCTCTTTAGACCGAACTGCAAGTATGTTTATAATGAAAAGACAGCACTACTTGAAATTTCAAGATTCTCTTCATTTTGACTGCAACCACAAGGAATCAGACAAGCACTTTCCTGGCCATTGCAATTTGTACCAGCTTAAGGAAATGCTTTACATCATGGATAAGGATGGGAAGGAATACTTATGACAGCTGTGGTGAATTACTGTAGAAGAAGAATTGTGGTAATTAAGAGCATTATTGCATATGAGTGCGTGAGAACAAGTAGCAGATGAAAATTCCATCTATCATCCAGTCTTATGCATGGGCAAACATCCAAATACCCGTCCGCATCCGCCAAAATGGCCAATTATGTTTATCTATGAATAATTGGCATATAAGCCAGATCCTAGTCAAGTGAGGGTGTTTGGAAGAGGCAAGCGAGAACACACTGCCGGCCTTGCCTGTCGTAAACGAAGCTGATTTCTTCAGAGCTTAACTGCTGAACTGGGATTATCTCTGATTGTATCCCATACCCCTACTTCTCTACTAGTGAGCAGAATGCATTTGCAAAACAATACTCAATACACACGCACATACTTGACTCTTGAGGTAATTTATAAACCCTTGAGAGATGCGTAGGCTGAAGTTGATTTATGCAAGCCCTTTTCAATGATATTGCTTTTTGTCCATGATGATGAAGCCTCAGATGGTGGTCGGAAGCAACTTTAATTTGCATTCGGAAAATTACCAAATTTAGGATGCGATAACCAGCTTTGACCGATTATGGAGTGACTGATTTTATATATTTTTTTCCGTCAACGTCACGGTCGACCGCACGTATCATTGCCATACAGCTAGAGTTCTGCTCTTTACCTTTAAGTACTGGATATTCAAACTTGAAGGTTGAAGGGGTTCCATGTGACTTCCAACGCCGGGGCAACAATAAGTAGACCGGTACGAACTCCCACCGGCTGCAGATGAAACCTGCTACATCCCCTAGCCAGTCACAACCAAGACTGCTGATTTCGAGTGGAGATTATTCGGTGATTGCGCATGATTATCCTCTATTTTTTTGGGAGATGGCTTGATTTATTACTAGCGAATTGTTGTTATCAGATGTGTATCGAGATTTATTGGAAGTTCTGTGAGTTGAGATATAACGTAGTCAAACACTACGCTGCAGCGGATGGTACCATTACCGTGAGAACAATAAGATCATTGTATAGTACGTATGTAGTCTCGATATCAAGACACTAACCAAGAGATAAATATATAATAAATTGCAAGAAACATTCTGTTTCTGATTGATTAATCACTGGTATTATCCATCAGCGTTTAAGTCGTCAAAGTCGTCAAACTTCTACGGATCTTTCACTCCCCTCGTTCTCATCCTCATCTCTGCGGTCGACGTATGCAGACCCTTTCCGCTCACGCTCCTCCTCTCGTTCCCTTTCGACAACAAGGGCGTCTCCAAGAGATTTACCTAGTGCTAGGGCGAGAGGTACAGGAACGGCATTACCTATTTGCTTGTACGCCTGTAGACGATAGGACAAAAAGAGGTTAGAATGTGCATACGTGTGGAAATTTAAAACAGAGTATGGTAGCATACCAGATTAGCCTCATAGACTGTATAACTCTTCATAAATGTATATCTATCCGGAAATCCTTGAGCGCGAGCGTATTCACGGACTGTTAACATTCGTTTTTGCTATGAAGGAAGGATGAGGAACAGCAAAGTCTTCCGTCAAGAAAGAGGTTCCAGGTTTATATGCAGGGTACTTACCGAAAAGTGAAGCAAATACGAAGCCTTTGTGTTTGGCGCACAACGGGTCATTGCAGTCTTAAAGCATTCGTTTCCGTCTAGGCGGCCGTAGAAGACTGCGCTTGGATAAGAATCATGGCGCAGCAAGAGAAGAAAACTGACTTGGCTGTGGATCCTTCTTTTTCTTACGATGAAGTCGTTCCGGGATATCTGAAATGAAAAGGACCTCGGGTAAGACACACTGATGATGGCGCGTGAGAGTCGTGAATCAGACTCACCAAGATGTGAAGCCCGTGGTTGAAGAGGAACAGTCGTCGAACTAGTCAAATGCAAGCCTGTGATCAGAAGCACCCAGCCTACCGGAAGAAAAAAAGAACTCATACCATTCAATGATATGTTCACTAAACGTCGGGGTAACATGTTCCTTCACCTCATCCTCCATATCCTCCCGGACCAACTTTTGATACGCGTTCATAGGTGAGTGAGCATACTCGCACGTCTCAAAGCCAGGTAACTTATTCCTTGGACCAGCAGGAAATGAAGGAAGACTTTTTGAACGGATCTTTGCTTCCAGCTTGTCCTTATCGGTAGCTTTGATTGTTCGGTGAGGATTTTCCCTGTAGATGTCCGAGAGCAAAGAATACATAGGTCACGCTCCGTTGGAAACTGAAGGAGAAAATTAAATACCAGTCGAATCCAGCCTGAAGAAGGAAGACATCCATAAATCAGAACATAAAAGTACGAAATCACTAGGAAAACCGCGTACTAAATCACCAATCGCCTCGCTACAAGAGACCGTCCTGAACGGTGCAAAGGAACGAGAATCATCTGGGGACCGTGTGGGCTTGTAGAGTATCAGATCATCGTTTTCGAGCAGCTTGTGATTATTCGCGCGGAAAACATGCGTAGGAATTGGAAAGTCTGGAATCTTCAATCCTTGCTTTGCAGCCAAGAAGATGACACGCTGGCGACCTTGAGGAGCACCGTAATTCGCCGCTTGGAGGACCTTGACATGAACTTGATATCTAGAATGGTCGAATTGGATGTGGAAGACGGGAATATCGTTCCCACAGAGAACGCACCCTAACGCCATTAGCGTGCGCACAATCAGTTTGAACACGCCATGTTTAATCCCGCCGGAAAGTGACCGCCCCTTGAGCACTCCCCTCAGCCGAAAGTTCAATATTCCTACGACATTTTCTAAGAGAAAGTAAGGCGGAAGGTACATTTCGGTAAAAGAGAGTTGGCTGAACGGAAGCGTGGCCCTACAGCAAGCGTCACGAGGATCTCAATCAAGCGATATACAAGATGCACACCTTATGTCATTCTCTTTCTGTGATCCGTACAAGGGTTAGAAGACTGAGATAGACGCTCCACGGAAAGACATCATACCGGATGGTGATTGGCCATCGAAAACGCTTGACAAGGAGGACCTGCAGGAGGTGAATATAAGGAGATCCATGCTGACATTCAAGAAAGAGACGCGTCTAAATACCTCCGGAAATGAGATCGATATCTCCTGGTCTAGGAAAACGTCTCGTTTTCCCTCCCCGAGGAAGAGATTGGACATTCTCATCATTCGAAATGTCATGAAGGAGTTTGTTTACGTCTTGGCAAAAGACAGCGGTTTGGGGATGGTTGGTCCTAGGATTCAGGAATACGTCAACATACAATTCGAGGAGATCTCGAGCAGGCACCTCACTTGTATGTTTCCGCAGCATGCTTGTCCCATTCAACAGCGGCTACAGTTTTGACGTATCCTGAAGCATCGAGTCCACTGCCCAGTCCTCCCGCACCTACAAAAACGCAGAAAGCTTAGCTTTCAAATTTTGAACATCAAACGGAGTTATTACCACTGAAAAGTTCCAAAGCTCGTAAAGGAGGTCCGACATTCTTGCGTTTTTCAAGCAACTTTTTGTGGTCATCCAGGCATTGCGAACACTGAGAGAGCGAGGTGTTTTTATCGACAAAAAAGTGATCATCTTCCCTGATCCATTTCGGAAGTTTCTCCGAAGTTTGCGAGTAGCGCGCTACATAAAATTTGCCGTTGACATCCTCGAATGAAACTGTTTCTGTAGCTTTGCTGAACTCGAGAAGATGCTGGAATCAGGTACTAAATCAGTGTCTTAATAGTCGGGAGAAAGCTGAACTGCACCTCATCGAGATTCGACTTCCTTTCAGGATTATTCATCTTCCGTACAATGAGTTTGGGGCTACTGTTCGATCCAGGCGGCAAAATTTTCACAATTTGTGCTTTCTCCAATAAGTCAGACTGTTCTTTCCCAGAAGGACGCAAATAAATGAAGTCATCAACATGGTAGTCGATACCATAGTGTGAAACACAACCATTCTCCTTCGAGTACTGGACTTCCTTGAAGAACTCTGCTCTCTCCTCGAGTACACAGGAGTGACAGGCTCGGTAGGCAGGAGCGAATGCTAAATCTTCCGTTATCTGCTCTTCGCTGGGTAAGTCCAAAAAGCTGAGGTCTTTGTTATCATCCCAGACATATCTGAAGAGACGTGAGTAGCAATTGGGCTAGGCAAGAAAAGCAAGCTTACTGGCAAAAGAATTGATCTCCGTCAGAATCGTGATCATCTTCCTCTTCCTGTTCACCAAGCTTTGGAAACTTCACATCGCATTTACGGTAAATTGAGCTTAGTGGTGCATCTCCGCACGAGTTAGTGAGGTAAAGGGCTCTCGAATGAGAAGTCTGCTGGAGGAAGGTCTTGGAACCATGTTCGAACCACTGTCCATGAAACATCCGGAGCCGGCCAGATTTTCTATCGAATTCCTCATAAAAGTACCGAATGCGAATGAACCTAGAGCAGAGGTCTAGAGCGATGAAAGCTGGACTGACATAGAAAGACTAACCAATATTTATTCGCATAATCATTTACCGACTGAGCGGCATCGCTAGCAAAGTTCTTTTGGCGACCCTTGCGTGCATCTTCGCCTGGTTGTACCATCACGATATCTCCAATCTTGACAAAACATCAGTAAGCACCAGAAAGAATAGCTTCGACAACTTTACCTTATACCTTTCTCCATCTAGTATCACACTCTTATAGTAGACCTTATTATCCTCACTTTCCAGTTCGTTCTCGAATTCAACTTTTTCAGGATTTCCTTTATGAACATCGTATTTCATGGACTTCCATTGGCTTTTCCCTGGCTTCTTACCAGAGTCAAGCTCTGCTACACGAAATTTCAAGTTAAAGAAGCCTTGTACTACGCGATTGACAATCGGCGTAAGTGTTGGCTTCATGCTGTCTTTCGCTGCCGAGTCTTTGTCTCTGGAACGTTTAGGAACATCGCTTTCCTCGGAAGAATGCGAAGAATCAGAAGAGGAGTAATCCGAGTCTGAGTTGTCGTCTTCATAATATTGGCGGAAGCGAGTCGAGGCTGGAGTAGATAATTTAGAGGAAGTAGGTCTGCGACTTTTCGAAGGGGATGGAATCTTGATTGAAACATAAGAGAATTTCACAATATGAAATGAATCATACATACTGAGGGGGTCGCACTTTGGCTTTTGGGAGTTAATTGCTTTTGCTTTCCGATTGCCTTTTTCGACGATGGCTTCCCCTGACTGGACACGGGTATCACTACAGCCTCAAGCCTTCTCGACATTGGCTTCGAAAAACCTTCCTCCGGTTCCGTTTCGGTGCCCTCCTCATGGTCTCGAACAAAAGTCGCAGAAGAAGAACCAGATGGCATAGCCAACTCATGAGCACTTCTGGCATTGTCCTTGGTTTTCAAACTTCCCCCGCGATCCACTAGCTTTGACGACCCTTCCATTTCCCCCAAAGCTTTCGGCTCCACAAACTGACTCTCGTGGCTCCCAACATCCCCATCTTCTACATCGTAATCATCTCTAGATCGTTTCTGAGACGAACGTGAGCCCAATTCGCGAGAAGCTTTGCGCTTCAACTTTGGGCTGGAGACGGGTAGCTCAATATGAGACATTCTTAGAAGGGAACTTTTAGATGTTGAAGAATGTAACCTTTTTTTTTGGGATTTGGGCGAAGACAAACCGTGATTAAGTATTTCTGTGTCATCTAAGAGACCATCGAGGCTTTCCTGCGTCACTGGACAAAAGAAACTCGTTAATCAACACTTGTACCACGTTCTTCAGACGTTCTCATATGTACCTAGCCCACGAGCCAACAAAGTGGCTAAAAGCTCTTTCTGACCGTCTAGCTTCCCTCGTCGATACCTATCATCGCCTTGATCGTTGTCGTTACCATCTGCGTCGTCGTCAAAAAGTTGACTGGCAGATTTGGGAAACATAGACTCCCAGTTCGAATTCTGGAAGAATAATCATGATAATCACTTCAAAAAATACGAAAAAAAAAAAAAAAAATCCACAGCTTACCGTAAGAGTAGCTTCCAACCAAGGAAGAATGTTATTCAAAACTCGTTAGAGAGTCGAGAACGTTCGTTGAAAGAAGTGCTGGATGCGTTCACGTGGCATGTGTGAAAAACGCGACGTGATTTACCGCGGCACGTCGGACGCGTGGCGCCATCCATCACTGTCAGTCGAAAGAGAGAACAAATGGCACTCATGTGGTATCACAATACAAGCATTACATGGAAAGATAGATACAGATTATACAAGTTAACACGACAACAACAGAGAAGAGAAAGATTTGTTTGATAGTATCCAAGCCGGCGCCGCCCTCTAATCATCCTGTTGAATAAATACCAACTTGGTCCCATTCGCTTGCCGTTGCCAAATATCAATGCTTTCGTACTAAACGAAGAAAAATGTTTAGCAAGTCATACAGTTTCCAGCTCAAGAGAAAAACAAGTACCTCATGAATCGCATCCGTGAGCTGCGACTCTGTAAACCCAGCTTTCAATACCCGACTCCTCACATCCACCATAGAAAGACCCGACGAGGCTTCGTAGTCCGAATCGTCATCGTCGTCATCGCTGTCAACGTCCATGTCCCTCTCTCCAGCGGGTCCCTTCCCGAACCTCTTTTGACCCTTGGGCCTCCTCGCCTTTCCAGTTCCAGCCATGCCCTTAATTAACCGGAAGATCTTACTCGTCGCAGACCTATCGGGCTCCCTATCCTGATCGTTGTCCTCCATCAAACTCTCTTTGCTGCACTCCATGAGTCGCAACGCCTCATCGACATCCTCGTGTTCGACCGATTCGGAGAATCGCAATCGCGCTAGAGCTTGGGCAAGTCGCAAGATTCCGAGGAGCGTTCGAGCGGAGGTGTAGGTGTGCGAGTTGTTCTCTTCAACGTCGATCTTGGATTTTTTGCGGAGCTTGACGTACGAGTCTACAACATAACTCGAAACTCGCTGAGAAACGGTAGGTCGGATGTTTCGAGCAGCAGCGATGTAGTGTCTGAGAATGAAATTAATACAGTACAGAAGGCCAGCTCAGCAAGACCTACCTCATAACATTCGGCTGAACGACATCAATCCCAAGGTCAGGGTGTGTGTTGTGCATGTGGACATACGTGACGTGCTGCGCCAGACGTTCATCATCTTCCCGAGTGGGTTTATCAAGAATCAAAAACAGCAGGTCAAACCTTGACAGCAACGCGGCGGGAAGGTTGATGTTTTCAACAGGCGATAGCTTCAGGTTATATCGGCCATACAATGGGTTGGCGGCAGCGAGAACTGACGTTCGAGCGTTGAGAGTAGTTGAGATGCCTGCCTTCGAGATGGAAATGGTTTGCTGTTCCATGACTTCGTGGATAGCGGTACGATCTGATTCTTCCATCTTGTCAAATTCATCGATGCAGCAGATACCGTTGTCAGCTAGGACGAGAGCCCCTCCCTCTATATTTCGACATCAGAGATATGGACATCGAAGGGTTGCAAGTACAAACCTAGGACCATTTCATCCGTTACAGGATCTCGCATAACCGCGGCTGTCAAACCGACTCCCGAAGAACCCTTTCCGGTTGTGTAGACTCCTCGGGGAGCGATCTTGGAAATATATTTCAACAACTGCGATTTGGCCACACCAGGATCACCCATCAAGCAGACATTGATGTCTCCTCTAATTTTGAGGCCATCCGCAGTGACCTTGGTGACACCTCCGATGAGAAGTAGTAATAACGCCTTCTTCACGTCTTCATGACCGTAAATTTCTGGCGCTATACTCTGAGCCAGTTTTGTGTACAAGCTAGGATCGGACTTCATGTCTTCAATGGTTTGCTGCATTTCGGGAGTCAATTCCATATCGGAGTACTGCTTCTTTTCCTGGTGGACATGGTGCACCTCGAGGTAGGTGTCGGTAAGAAGTCCAGCACGTATGGCCTGGAAACCGGTGTAAGGCATGGGAAGAAAAATGCCTCCGAGGTGAACAACGTCGCCAGGGTTCATGAGACGCGTAATGTTGCCATTAACGTGAACAGTCATTGAACGAGGTATGTGTCCAACGGGTACTTGATCAGCCTGCGAAATATATGAGCAAATGAAAGCGTCTTCGGACATGCAACGCACCAGCTCCTGGATTTTCACTTCCTGGAATGGACTGAATCGACATGCTCGCGTTTGCATATGCAACGTTCCAGTAATGTTATTCTTTTTGCAATCATTAACATTTTGGCAGTCGGCAATAGGCAAGAAAGTTTTGTGAGAGATGTCCTGGAAAGTCTCCGAGCCACAAACGTCGCACGTATACGCATTGACTTGGAGAAGGGGTTTGACTTCGGAAACTCGCGTGACGATACCGCGAACAGTAATAAAGCGACCAAGATGCGACCCATGGACCTCTCGCACGGCGAGTGCGATGTCACTCTTAAGTGGTTGGAAATATAAATTGCTTGAGGAGTAGATGAGATTAGAAGAAATGAAAGAAGGTATTGGTGCGCACTATCTTCTCAACAAGTGGTCCGGAAAGGCATTCTCCGCCTCTGACTCGCGCTCATTTCTTTCACGACGCTGATGGAGAATAACGTCCAGCACCTCGTCGTACTGACTAATATCCTTAGTAGGCTCGGGCATGATTTTGTCGACTACTTCGCTGAAAAGAGTGACATATCGACGCGTGTTTTCGATGATGGAAGTTACTAGTTCTGCGACAGTGCCTTCGTGCTAACAAAGCCATGAAAAACTACATTGAGGGGAATAACAGAATACAAACCGAATGAATATCTTCCAAATCTATGACAAGCATCTGCTGCTCCCTGTTGGCGATTTTTTGCTGGAGATTATGTTCAGAAAACGCGTCAGGACGCGAAAGAAAAAAGTGTTCGAACCAGTTGTCGCATGTATTTGAGCGATGACAGCTCTGTTTCTGTTGGTGTCTCCTGGTCATCAATGCCAATATCCTGGAGTGTTGTTTCCAAATCCTTTTCAGTGGATTTGAACGTTGTTAAGAAGCCCTTTATCTTCTCTGTAACGCGGTTCAATAGCTCGATTTGAACCCCCAAACGTCGAACTGACCTTTTTCTGCGAGATAGTCAACGACAATATCATCTCGAACGTGTAGCGACGACATTGAGAGATAAATTCAGGTGTCTCTCGTTTGGCAGGCTCAGGAGCAGATGAGGGCTGGGGAAGAAGATCTGAGCAGGTCAACACGAATTCCGAATTGGGTGACAGATCACGTGCAAATGCCAGTTTCGACGCGCAGCGGCAAAGTTGAAGTTCAGAATTCTTCAGTGTCCACTGTCTGTCCGAGCTGAACACATTGTGGCGCCAAACATCCGGAATAAGTTTTACAAAACCGCTTCAATGCCGCAAACCCGACTCAACGCGAGAACATGGATGCCTTCAATGGCTTTTAGTTAGCGTGATTACAAGGTTAGCATTCAGATATGTTTGGGCACCTCGGCGAGCAGGGAAATTTCTTTCAGCACTTTATACAGCACTTCTTGGCTATCTGAGAACATTAAAAAGCGCAGTACGGCTTTGGCCAGCGATGCGTTCCGACTCCAGGGAAGCTTGTATTGATTCAAGGCAACTCAAAAAGCTTCTTCGGCATCGACATTCTCTTAAGGCGAGAGATATGTAAGAGAGACACACGCCAGTCCTTTCCCCCCCCTCAAGTTGTTTGTTGCACCACTGAATACTGCTCAGAACTATATTGATGGTAGCGTCCGACGCGTCAGTCAGAATTGCGGCGCAAGTGTTGGGACCCTTGGTCATCGCCGTGACGGTATGTTGTTATTCTTTCGAGTTGCTCCTCGTCTCCTTTAGCGCGACGCAGATTAATATGTTTCTCTACGGGCTATGTTTTCTGCAATTCGTAAGATATTTTACATCCAGGGCTCAAGATCGACTTTCAGTCAAGTAAGTACTCAAATTGAAAATACATACTGTCCTGTTAATAGCTGTCTTCAAGGCTGTTTGTCTCATGGGAGCTGCTTATCGACACCTTCCAGTCTGTCATTTTGATCTACATGCTCTGGCAATACGCTGTCGATAATTTCATGAATGAAGCATTCCTCACGATCGTTCCATGGCCTCTCTCAGCCGTCAGTGTCATGACAGCTCTGTGTGTCATTTTCCTACGCTTGTTATCGGGGCGTCAAGCTAACCCTCGTTCTCGCGTAAACCTCCTACTTTAATCAGTTCGGCATGCCCCATCCAAGTCTTTCTGTCATATCGCGTAAAAAAACTTTCAGGCTCTTGGAATGTGTTCGCTGTGCTTCTGGTCTTAATCCTTGCGGAGGTATGCCCAGTATTGATCACTATTTCTTATGCTTGAAGCGACCTGTTGCTTTACACCACAAAGGCTTCCTTGATGGTTGCAGCATCAGCAGAGGCTTTACGAGAATCAAAGTTCGTATTCGGTTCTATTTTCGCGATCTATGACAGCTAAGTCTACAGCCACAGAGTGGTGGACGCGCAGAACTCTGCTTCTATCATTAATAGGTGCATATCCTCTATTGGTATTAATCCTCTACTTTCGCTCGAATTTTCAATTCCCCAGTTGGACTGCTCTCGCAGCTGCAACCGATATATCGATCAGGTAGGCTTTCAGGCTGTACATCCGGCAATATCTGGGTAATTCATTTTTCCTAGCACATGCCTCATATTCTACTTGCGAAGAAGTCGAACTAGTTCTCCTCGTAAGTCCTTTAATTTTGCAAAGCTCATTTCTCCAAACTAGCAATGTGAATAAGGAACGGATCATATCGTCTCGTATTTGATACGCCAAGCTATTGAAACCGCATCATTCGCGAGTTTCTTCTCCGTGCGTCATGGTTTATGTATAGGTGCCCCACGAGGCTAACTGGGTTATAGATTATGATACTCGTAACTCTTGTGTGTCAACCAGCTTCGGTTCCTAGCCCAGTCTTACCTATGCATTTGTAGAATCAATGGCCATCGAATCCTTTCATTAGCTGCGTTTTTTCGATCGTAAGTGAATTGATAAATCATGGTTCATATGAATCTCAGTTCAAAACATACTAGCCTCTGGGTAGGATATACACGTATACGTCTTTTTTGAATCGAAAGCTAGTTTCTAATGTCGCCGAGAGTAGAAATTCATGCTTAGCGGTAGGTCTCGCTGTGTACACCCGATTAAATTCCAATTTATTCCTCCTCGTAGATCCTGAATTCCAGAAAAAGCCTACGAAGGGAACTTGACGGCAATGTATGCCCTAAAACCAATTCCATTTCTACTACTAACCTTAACATAACTTCCCTAGCTCGGCTTACAAGCAACATCACCAACGGCGCAAGACTCTATGGTAGGACAGAGCAGGGTGACAGACGATGCTACTGGAATGCACGCTAATACCTCGGGGGCCCTAATATTTACTATAGTTTCTACAAATTCTGATATCTCACACCCTCTTTCGAGACTCCCTGACAAGGGTTCTGATGTCCAAGATCGGCAGCAGGAGCGTCGATGGGACCAACAGGAATAGTATAGTATCCTGCTATGATTGGTAGCGGTAATAATAACTTTTGCGACAAAGGGCCTTGCATTTTGGTAGATTCTAGTTTAGCTTGACTCAACCTTGACTTCCGCGTCGAACCAGCCTGCCGTGAGTCATTAATCGCGTTATGAGTCATGTGATCAAGCTTTTTTTTTTTTTTTTTTTTCAAAATTCGGTCTTGTTGAGTTGCTCTAGGTTGCTCTGTAGTGGATTTCTGCATTGACGTATCACCCGCCGCCGCTGAATTCCAATATGTCTTCTACTTGATGGTCCATCGTTCTTAATGGCGTGTCCGTATTTCCTGTTCGATCGAGCAAGCGTCGAAAGCAACACAAGAAGCTGAGACTCTGACACGAACAGCCTAGTCTCTGTGGTTCGCTCGCTGTGGTACACAGAATCGTGTGTTCCTCGAACAAGGTATTTCACGAATCGTCAAATTAAAAGATACATTCTGAAGCAGATTTACACAGATGCTACAAAGGACTGGAATACTACAAGCACTTCTGCCGAACGCCCGCGGAAACAGATACAAGGCCGTCGAAAATGCTATGCCTCAATCGCAATTCTCCTCAACCCTTGGGTCAAACTAGCGACACTCTTGTTCACCAAGGGCGACCCAATACTACGGATTTGTCTCTTCTCAGGTTCCTCCTCTTTCGAAGGTAATTCATCGACTGGCGGACAGTTTTCTTTAATGGGGTAAACCAAGCGCCGTGTCGATTGTCGAAGACCTGAACCGCGTAGTTGACTTTTGCGTGTTTGGTATGTCGCCTGGGATGCGATCGTTGCGCGGGATTCGCCTTGGTTCACGATGGTTATGTTGGAAGCAAACTGAACGTAAATAGCGGTCAGTAATCATGAGCTATAGACAAGAAACCGGAGGGGCTCACGATCTTCCTGTCTTCACAGGTACCTTTTGCGAATGTCTATTCGAGCCGTCATTAAATTGAAATCCATTTCAGGCGAGAGAAAGTATCGCGCACCAAAATACTATTCAGCATTAGGACTCGAGCAGCTGATCTGCTGTTTACTTGGTCGAACCACGTCTCTCTCTTTAACTCACAGAGCTTGACGAGGTGTTCCTCTTCCGCAACAGTCAGCGCTATCCCTCCCCTCCATGCCCCAAGGTCAGCCGTATTTACTTCATACAGGAAACAGATCACCCATTGGGTGTTTCCTCCGACCTTGGCCTTCCATAGCGGATCCGTGGTGATATATTCGGCATTCTGAAGCGTCATTGCGTTACAATCCTTGGAGTCTGTCTTTACAGGAATGACAAAATGTCGAAGCATCAGTGGGAGCTGATTAATTCCTAACCCGTCGAAGGTGGCCATTAGACAGATCTTCGTCTTTCCCCGGCCTCCTTCAATGTTATTCCTCTGTTCGGGAATAACAAAACAGGGCCGAAATTTGGTCTTTCTATCTCGGACCGCAGCATCGATTTCGGTTAGGCGTTTTTGAACTGTTGATTTGCGCGTCTTGTCCAGCGGACAGAGGGAGAGACAGAGAAACATGGGGTGGAGGACGGAGTCGTAAACGCCTCCAACATATGCTCCAGGCATAATCTCGTAGTTATGGGTGTAAAGTACTGATAAGAAAACGAGTGGCAGAGGTGATATGAGGCGTCAGAGACCTGCTCGGAGTTGGGCTTTATGGTGAGTGGGAGAAACGCATTTTGGGACGGCTATATATTCCTACAAGCTCTTGATTGCATTATTCCTTGTAGGTTTTCAGTTGCACATTATTGATCTCGTTGTGCTGTTTATTTACGATTCAGCCACTTGGACGAATTGTGGCAAGTTTATTGCCAAAAAAGGTAATGGGGATCGCCGGCTCTTGGACCTGTAATTCTTTGTTTTCTGAAATCCTTTGTTTGGTGATTGCTATATGTCCTTTAAATACCTTGCTGTTCGAATAGATATACCCTTATCCCATTCTATCCCTTCGCTCAATTTGTCTCCTAATTCCAGCCGTCATGTCCTCATCAGTCTCTAATACTCGTCCATCTTTTGAAAATCCTCAGCCTCGCTTTCGTTTTGGCCCAGATGTCCGTACATACATCTCTTTCTCACTCGATATCCGACAAACACTGGATCTCCTTCGCTGCGACATCAATGAGGAGTTTGAGGAGGCTATAAGAAACTTCCCTATTCGGAAATATGTCGCGATGGTTCAGGACGTGCGTGACGATCTTAGCTTCTGCCTGCTGTGCCACTAATCTCTGTGTCACAGTACCCACTATCTCTCCCCATCGCAGATGTACCTTATCAGCGGATGACCCTTCGATTACTACAGCAAGGCCTCCCTGAACCAATTCCAAGAATCTGTCTGGAGCCGCACATGTGCTTCCCCGTCGCCCCGGAAACGTCTCATCCTCTAAATCGTCCCTCGGTAAAGACCAGCAAGCCACTTCCATGGAATAGATGCTACCACCTAAGCTGCCTCGACGCGGAGGTATGTCTTCCTCAGAGTCATCTCGACTATGCAGATGCCATCAGCATGGACTTTGATGACTGGTTTCGAACCTCTCGCTATTGTGGCGAGGACGCGGAGCTTGCACGAGCCAATCAAGGGAATCCTCAGCCCGGACGGCCTGGTTGGGTCCCGTTTGAGCCGAACGAGAGCCCTTCTCGAGAATCAGCTAATGAATCACCCGCTGAAGATGAAGATAAGGAGTGTTCGGACTTTCCCGCGCCACTGCCTTCCTCTGAACCTCTAGAACCGAAGGAGTACAAGTATTTCGCAGATGGGACAATTGATTGGTTATCCACGGAATACGGTGACGGCGACGGTGTTGAGGAAGAGCTGTACGAGGAGTCTGGCGATGAGTCGGACGGGTACTCGGAGAGTATCCGTTGGTTTGAGGATGACGAGGATGCGGAGGAGGATGAGGGATCCAAAGATGCCGACGAAGCAATCCCGTCGATGAATGCAATGCTCGGAGCAATGATGCCATTCGATGGCTACATGCCCGATGGTTCCATTCTCCCTGTCATCAGCTTTTCGCCAGACTTGTCTGGTATCCCCTCCTTGTTCAGTACCGAACAATTCTTCGAAGACTTCAAAGCTGCAAAAGCGTAAGCTCTGATATCTTTTTTGATTGGTCAGGATACATCTCAATTGAGTTTCAGATTGCTGAAGGAATGCGTTGAAGGCCCCACAATCCCTACGCCTCTTGTTGTCGAAGAGACCAAAGAAAAAGCTTCGAGTGCGACTGAGCAGGATTGCGCCACGCAAGAAGCCCAAAAAAGTCTCCAACCGTCCATTCATTCTGGTCAGTTATTTCTTTTTTGTCGTAAAGAGTATTCATCTAACTCGTTTTCGCCTGCGTAGCTTTGCGTACGCGGATCGAAGGAGTAGGGGATGCGTTGAAAGCGAGTCGAGTCGGAAGGTTCTTTGGACGCATGTTTGGCAGGTCAAACAAGGACAACTGAATTATCGAATACCTCACCATCGTTAGAATTGTTCCCATTATAATTTAGATCGTGATACAATCACCGTAATTTGGGTGGAAGTCAACCTTCAATGATAATCACTGCTTTGACCAATCCCATAAGGAAACTCACGCTCCCTATCGACGCGAATCTCGACAATGCGAAGGTGAAATCGAGTTAAAACTTTCATCTCTTTTATACACAAATCAGCATCGATAAGTTCTATGTTTTCATCCAAGCCCACGCTTCACAGTGTCAATGGCAGAGGGTGGTAATACGTGGTAGGATACAAAGCATAATTCGAAAGAATAAAGAAAAGCATACACAGCGCAGGTTTAAAAGCAAACCGAAGGCCAAGCATCCAAGTCCCAAACGCAAAGCTTTTCCTATCCTGCTATGATTGGTAACGGTAGTGATGATAACTTTTGCGACTTTGTCTGAAAACCGCAAGTCTCGTTCTAAGTACATAGTTCTTTCCTAATTCCTTAGTTACTCCCATCCATTTGCGAGAATCTAACAAAGGGCCTTGCATTTTGGGACGCATACGTTCAGATTTTCCAGTTCAACTTGACTTGCGCGCGTCAAAACCGCCTACCGTGATTCCGTGAGTCATTTATCGCGATATGAGTCATGTGAAACCTTCAAAATTCAGTCTGAGTTGTTCTGCACCCCACCATGGCTGCGGGAATTATTACCCTCTCTTCTAAACTAGCTCCCTTTCCCTACTCTGCGATTGCCATCGCAGCTTACACAGAAAAAGCCGAGATCGTCTACGATGAAGAAGCAGCTGGAGTTTCACTAGATCTGGACGGATCGAAAATCGATAGCGAAGAAGACATTGTACATGCTCTAGCCAAAGCAGGAGGACTTTCTGAGGACAGTGCAGCCGCGGCGTCGTTCTTTGCTCTTGCCAAAAATCTGCGGACTGTCACGGCAGTCCCTGAGATTGTGGCTAGTCTAGATTCTCTCGATGATCATCTGGCGTGGCGTACTTTTGTAGTCGGGCACCAGATCACATCGGCTGATTGGATAATCTGGGGAGCTCTGAAATGTACGAGACCAATTTCTAGTTCTCGATTTTGTTTTAATATATTTTCGTCCAGCCAGCACCAAAATCGTCGGATTGTTGAAGAATAACAAACACGTTCACCTTGCTCGATGGTTCTCCCACCTTGAGTCCCTTGATTCCACGCAAGCAGCGCTGGCCAGTTTGGTTGCAGCAAAAGCAAACAAGGCTCGTGGAAATAAAGTTGCAGCTGGATTTGCTCTCGGTCTGGAAGGAGCAGAGATGGGCAAGGTCGTCACCCGTTTCCCTCCCGAGCCCAGCGGTTATCTTCACATCGGCCACGCTAAAGCAGCCATGTTGAACCAATACTTTGCGCAGATGTACCAGGGAAAGCTGATTCTCCGATTTGACGATACCAACCCTTCCAAAGAAAAGGTAAGAGGCAGAGTTCAAATGTGTCTTCACAGTCTGATCACTTTCCAGAGCGAATTCGAGGAGACCATTCTTGAGGACCTTGAGCTTCTTGACATTCGAGCTGATGTTATCACCCATACATCGGATTATTTCGATCAGCTTTACGAACTCGCTGTCAAGCTGATCGAGAGTGGAAAGGCTTATACCGACGATACAGAGAGGGAGCAGGTACGTTTAATCCTGATTAGATCCAAGCTCAAACTTACCCGTCATCATACAGATGCAACACGAACGGCGCGAAGGCATTGCCTCAGCACATCGAAACGACAGCGTCGAAGACAACCTGAAACACTTTGCTGAGATGAAAACCGGCTCAACTGAAGGCCTTCGATGGTGCCTTCGCGCGAAAATAAGTGTCGATGATCCCAACAAGTCTTTGCGAGACCCAGTCATTTACAGGTGCAATCCCGTGCCTCACCACCGTACTGGGTGAGTTCCACAAGTTCTTTTTCAATCGGGCTTCCCTAAGTCTGGTTCCAGTGACAAATGGAAGATTTATCCAATTTATGACTTCGCCTGCCCGGTTGTAGATTCTCTGGAGGGCGTCACACACGCGTTGAGGACCAACGAATATCATGACCGAAATCCGCAGTACTGGTGGATGATCGATGCTCTTGGGATGCGTAAAGTGAGGATCTGGGACTTCAGGTACATTTTACTTCCTACTGCCCACGATGATATTCTAATCTTCAATTGCCTAGTCGGCTAAATTTCATCTACACTCTCCTTTCAAAGCGGAAACTACACGAGTTTGTCAACAATGGCCAAGTGCGTGGCTGGGATGACCCTCGTTTCCCTACCGTTCGTGGTATTCGTCGACGTGGTATGTCGGTCGAGGCTCTACGGCAATTCATGCTGCTGCAAGGTCCATCGCAATCCATTGTTTCGCTCGAGTGGGATACTATTTGGTCCTTGAATAAGAAGGTCATTGATCCTATTGCTCCTCGTCACTGGGCCATTTTGGAAGAAAACAAGTTGGTCTTGACTAATTCGATCGAGCTGCCGTATCTGAATTTTCTTAATAGAGTCCTGGTGACAATCAAGGGTGCTCCTTCCGAGGTCGAAGTAAAGACTCTGCCCAAACACAAAAAGAATCCTGACGTGGGCGAGAAGAAGACGGTGTACTCGTCGACAATCCTGGTTGACCAGGAAGATGCGAAGTCATTCGAAGATCAAGAAGAGGTAGGTTATACGGTCATTTTTATCAATTTCTCCCTTTATACATAGCTTCTTCCAGATAACTCTCATGGACTGGGGCAATGCCATCGTTAGATCCAAATCCGTCGACGCCTCCGGTACCATTACCGCTATCGAAATGGACCTTCATCTGGAGGGAGATTTCAAGAAAACTAAAAAGAAAATCACCTGGCTATCCCAGTCCACCTCTTCACATCCTCTCATTCCTGTCACTCTCCTCGACTACGACTACCTCATCACCAAGAAAAAGCTCGAGGAAAACGACGATGTCAAGGACTTTATTACTCCTGTGACCGAATTCCGTCAGGCAGGCTTGGCAGATGCCAACGTCGAAGATCTCAAGAAGGGAGATTATCTACAGTTTGAGAGGAAAGGGTATTATATTTTCGACGGTCGGAATAAAGAGGATGGGAAATTGGAGTTTATTCTAATTCCCGATGGGAAAGCTGCGAATTTGGCTAGTAAAGCGGGTGCGGCGTCTTCAACAACGACGACGAAAGGTCCTGGATCGACCGCGGATGGGAACTCAGTCATACCGGATATCGAGAGTGTGACGAAGATGTACAAGATGGATACGGTATACGGAGGTAATGTCAAGCCGGAGGGGCACATATCTGATATGTACAAAGTGGACAGTATCTACAAGGTGTAACGATTCAACGTAGCAGGGTACTTGGTTCCACAGTCGCCCTAAGTAACCTGATGAAACTTCTGAAAAAGGAAAGGTCAAAGCGCAATTACCATAATCTTTTGATAATCGTTCGTTCGTGGGATTCCTCGCGCCCAATAACTTCAACTCATCGGTTATCTACCAATTCAATTGCCTCCAAAAGGTGAACTCAAACGTTAACAGCTCACTAATCTTCACATACTTACGCTGTTGTCCCCCAGTAGAGTGTGGGATTTTTATCTAAACAGAGAACGCTTCCTCGCGCACCCATGAACCCTAAAGACACCAGTCCGCCGGGTCTATCTTCTGTGACTTCAGGGGAGGAATATATTGGTGATGGTACCAAGTAAGTATTCCTGGCCCGGGTTGAATGCAGGGAAATTTACAGGAGGTGACCGCCACAAAAGCTGCTCTCCCGACAGGAGCTATCGTCGTTCACCGAGAAGAAGGCAGGATGAAAGAAGTCGGTCTCACAAAAGGCGGAGCACGTCTAGAAGTCGGTCCCCAAGAAGCCGAGCTCACAGGGACAGTTATTCTCCAAGCAGAAGGAGTCGACGAAGAAGCCGTTCTCGCAGAAGGCGGAGCTTGTCTCCCGGGAAAATAATGACGCAAGGGGTCTGGATACCACTTCCGAATGGCTTATACCAAGCTATGCAGATCCATGTCCTTTATCATGGACATCCTCCTTCTCTTGGTGTATCTTTCTTACCGCCGTCTGCTCAAGAGCCAAAAGAACCTGCCGGAATAAGCGCTACGGAACACTTAGCCGGATTCGGAGTACTCGATTTTCCCAATCAAGAGCCAAAAGAGACAAAATCGATAAGACATCCTGTTCTTGCAGAACCGTTAGATGCAGGGGTGGAAGATCGCACGACGATATTGATTAGAAACCTCCCAACCGATCTCAAACCAGCCAATGTCAGGACCTGTGCGGGCCAGGCATAGACTTCTTGTGTGTTCCAAAAGCCGACAAGGGTGGTAAGTTCTCCGTCTCTTAGCACGATCAAACATTGAGAGAAATAGATTTCAATGTCAGTCACGCTTTTGCCAACTTCAAATCTGTCGGTGAATTATCATATTTTGTCAAAAAACTTAAAAAGCAACAAGAATCGTTAGTTTTATCTCTTTTTGGTTTCATGTCGGTGAGCTGACCTACCTTAGTCTCGAGGACGGAGAGAAACCTATCGAGCTCTGCTTTTCCCATTGCCAGTCCGTCCTGTACCGTAATTCTCGTAGTGTTACTTGCTTACATCCTCCGTAGAGGCAAAAGGCTCTTATCAACAAATACGAAAGAGCTTCCGGACGAATGGAAACCGACTTATTCAAGGAAGCTTTGACCGAAGGGAGTAATGTTTGGGAACGAAATTACACTCATGTTTAACTCTGAAAAAAATTGACAAAACATCAGGGTCTGTTCTCTCAAGTTTATGTGGTGGAAGCTGGTTCTGGGGACTGGAGTAAATCGTTTTGTTTCGGCTGCAGCTTGTAAAATGTAAAACGCCACTTCTTACGCTTAGTGTTTATCTTTCCCGGTGTTCCAATGGAAGAAGGGTTTTCTTGGTTGTGATCGATTTGCATGCAGCATCTTCGAGCTTCAATGTGTGCTCAGTCTTCATACTTTACTGAAAAAGGAAAAAAGGTTCTGTTCAGAGTACTCGAATCGAGACGGAAGTTCGGGGTTCTATTTGCATCGACGACTGGAATTCCGAGGATCACGCAATCACGCGAGAGAAGACCATAATCTCAAGCGTATCAATACGAGGATCGAGTCCCCGTAGGCGAATTTTAAGAGAGAAAAGCCTGGCTCCGAACGGCGGATACAAATATCAGAAGCGAGAGAAGATGGTGCTTCTAAAAAGGAAAGTGTCAAAGCGGACAACAGTGAATTGATGGTGTCAAGGCGACTCAAACGCTTGGATCTGTTCCCTATCGACCCAAACCGTTGTACTCAAAGATATCTTCACACTGGCTACCGAAAATCAAAAGGACTGGGGCTATCAAACCGTCTGGTTCAGTCACTTCACGGCGTAATCTCTCTGGATAGTTGTGCCGCTGTAGTACATTCTGTGTTTGCTATTTCTGGGTACGACGGTAGGATCTGGAAACCGAAGCCGAACTACACGGAGAGAACGGAAAGGAGAAAGAAGGAACTTGCATGGAGAGTCACTTTTCCCGTCAATGCCTCAACTACAACACAACTAACCAGAATATCTCGATCACGTTAGTTACTGTCGAATCCTAGTCGGCATTGAAGCCATAGAGGCTAATACGGCGGATCTTGCTCGATTCCTCCCCAGTCCTCCATTGTAGATGGATATTCCTGTCCTTACCTGTGTTCGTCCCACCACCGTACCTCTCGGATATTTGGAAGAGCACCGTACGAGCGGTCACTGCCTCCGGGTCTAGGCACCTTCCAAGTCCCCTTCATTCTTGGTCAGATGTTTTCAGCTCGAGGAAATTGGCCACTTGTTTTGGAGGTTGTGCCACAGTCAATATATGCATCGAATTGAGCAATTGACAATGATATACGGTTACGCGTGCTATTCCGCATTTTGGTCATTAAACGTTGATTGTTGGTGGCACCGAAATCACGTACAGTGAATAACTTAGTCTTGGCTGGATCCTCTAGCAGGGAAGCGGCGCAGATTTCAGTAGATACTGACTTACAGCTAACCTTACATATTTGATGGGCGGTGACGAAGGTCCACAGGTGCTAACCTTTGCAAGTTATTGACTCCAGACGCAGCCTCTTCTCTCCGCAGTAGCAGTGTCGGGGATGCGTAGAAAAGACCTATTTTAAGAAATTCAGGGCTATGGAAGAGGCGGGATTACGACTCGTTGATTTAATAGTAGGGGCAAGTCTCTCTTAACGAAGAGTTTAACTGCTCGTGGGTGAGAGTTTTCATTTCCATCCGTCCAAATGAATTACATTTTGAATACCCCCAGACAACACTTGCTTCCGTAAGTTTTCGACCGAGGCATAGAGCTAGCTTAGATGTTTATCCTTGTGTATTCAAGAATACCCTGTATCCATCCCAGACTTGGTCCGGTCAGCCTCGAACTCTCTTTCTCTCCCTTGGCTTCCTTTCGGAGTGTCTTTTGAAATGTCACCCCGTTAATCTCGAGGTGTTTCAGTGGGGTACTCAATTCGCTCGCAATTCATTTCCTTTCTACTGGGCGGATGGTTTTGGCCGTCTATGTACTGCCTGCTTGGTCTAAGCCCCTACAGGAAGGTCCTTTGTCTCGGAGGTATCGAGCCTAGGATGCGATACTCGAAGGAGTGAGTAGGAGGTAAAGCGCCTTTGAAGGGGTATAAAAGTTCGAATACTTTCTCCAATGTTTCCTCAGATTCCCTGGGATCTTCTAGTCACCTTTGTCTTGACGAGCTTTTCAACTCTAGCACCATGATGTTTTCTTTGCTCACTTCCGTCGTTGCTGCTATCGCTTTTGCCAGTGCCGGTGTATCTGCTACGCCTGTTGCTCGTGGTACTTGCGCTCCCAATGCTCAAGGCTCTGGTGTCTCCATCGAAAGCGTGCAGTACTCGGGACTCGAGTGGGGTGACCATAACACCACTCCAACCAATGGGGACGTTATTGTTTCGAGCTCATTCCGTGGTCTTGCCGCCCCCGACTTCCATGTCCAGCAGAGTGGCCAGGTTCCGACAAGCTACATCATCAGGTTTGCCGTTTTGAGCTCCTGCGTAGATTGTGAAGTCACTAACAGTAACTCACCTTCTCTAGGGATGTAAACAACAACAATTTGGCCGTGACTACTGAAGGTTCTCAGCTCCACTTCACCCCTACTTCTAACAGTGGAAATCAAGCGTGAGTTTCCTACCAAGCAATGCTGTTTGATTCGTCGTTGATTTTCTTTTTTTCTGTAGGAATCAACTCTTTGACATCGCCTGCCAGAGCTGCGCTTTCGATACCACTCCTGGCCAGGCCGCCGGCTCTCAATGCACGATCTCCCCTCATGGACAGAACAACCAATGTGTGACAAGTGGTCAACATGCTGCAGACCCATTGGCTGTAACTGGATGCACCGGCTCTAATGCTCAGCTCTTTAACATTGTCTTCTGATTTCAGAATCAGATAGACGTTCGAATTTCGTACCGATGGACCTTTTGAGTCGTAACTTCCTTCCTGCTCGTTGAACTTTTTCTTTATACATAACGTAATTCAGTATATACTACGATTTATGTTGCTTAACAAGTATATATTGAAGTTTTCCCTTGCCTGAGTTGCTCCTTCAAGTTCTATTTCGAAACGTTGGAGGTAAGGCCCGGGTAGGCGCCGAACGAGCGCTAAGTATCAGGCGCGGCCGGCCAATCCGAACCCTGTTGCCTGCTCATATGATAGAACCAGAGCCATTGATCTCCACCTCCATCCAACCTCCATCGACGCATTTGAAACACTGGAACGGCATCGTAAGTGTGATCCAGGATCTTTGGAGATTCCCTCATTTATGTCTAGAAAGCTTTGTATTGCCAAACGACATGCTAGGTAACTCCAAATCACCGGAGAACGTTGAAGTGCGCCTGTTCAACGATATACTGCGGTCAATAGGCACTCACCAACGCTCCGAGATACAAGAAATATTGGGAAAAATTGACAAAGAACTCGACGATACCACCTTGGAAATATCTACCCTTAAAACCCGGATCCTGTCCCTCAATGCTCAGCGGGAATGGCTGCAAAAACAGAAATCTGTCATTTCTTCCCTCCTATCACCCATACATCGTCTTCCAAATGAACTGCTATTGCGAGCTTTTAGGTTTGCATGCCACCAAAACAACCTTGAAGTCAAGATTGTGGACGCTTTCAGCGTTGCAGCTGTCTGTCATAGATGGCGCGAGCTAGCCATATCTTGCCCAGCGTTATGGTCCAACTTCGAAGTATGGATACCTAGCGGTGATCCTGAATCTGAAGATGAAAGCAATGTGGAACATGTCCAAAAACGCCTGGATATATTTCTCAGTCGATCGAAAGCGCATCCTCTTACCGTAACTATCACTGCTAGTGTTCCTCATGAAGAAATATCTCCAGGACATCCCCTTCTCTTGAAAATTGTACAAAGCTCTCCTCGCTGGAAACATCTCGTTCTCTGCATCTGGGATATCAATGTCGTATCGGACGGCTTCAATTGTCTTTGGAACGCTACTCTGACCGCACTCGAAACGATTACTTTCCAATTAGACGACTCGGAACAACCCTCTGGATATATTTGGATTCCACCTTCATCCAACAGCCTTTGTGCCATTTCCACTAATTCGTGCTTATCAGACCTCACCACCATCGTTCCCTCTCCTTCCCTGGGTGGGATCACCGCCTTGACTTTCAGTCCTGATTCCTCACATTTGTTAGAACCGTTGAAATTTTTTCCAAATCTTCAGCACCTAGGGCTCAGACATCATAATTTTCTTGAACTCAACGATCCTAATTTGGATATGCTTCCTTGCAGTGTTCCTATCACTTCATTGGATATTGAATTATGCTCGCCTGCTCGATCTTCGACTAGCGATGATATGTTGGGGATGGTAATGGATCTTCTTACGGCTTCATCTCTTTCAGCTCTCACGCTTACAGGAGATCGAAGTTGGCTTTTCGACAGGAATCAAAACAAATCTGGTTTCTTCACTCATATCCATGCATTTATCGATCGCTCTGGCTGCTCATTGACGGTCCTTGTCCTCAAAAATTTATCCATCTCGGACCGTTGCGCGGTGGATCTCCTAAAACGTCTTGGTACCCTTGTCGAGCTAACTCTGGAGGATCCCAAAGTCAGCGGTCCAGCGAAGAAGGCCATTTCATATCCGATTTCCAAAGCTCTGATTGAGAGCTTTCACTCCTACCGATCGAGCCCCTTCACCCAGTCGTTCAGCCCCATTGTTCCCAGACTTCGCTCGCTGATACTTGTCATTCAATCTGATAGTAAATTCCCCTCTCAGGCGTTCATTGATACTATTTCATCTCGATGGATTCCGGACCGACTGGGCTCGGAGAGGATCGGTGTATCGTGTCTGCGATCTGTAGAGTTGCATCTGCCGGAGCTTATAGTCCAGAGGGAATACCTGCCCTTGACTGATTTCGAAAGATGTGGTATGCGGGTTGTGGTGAAAGGGAAGTAGATTTTGCCCAGAGGAGTTTTTCACATCGCCGTTTCGAGTACTTGATGCTTCATAATTTCTTGAGCGCATATGATGCCTTACGCTCGCAATTGGGAATATCCAGTTCTTAGTTTATAATCAGTTCTTCAGTTTCGGCTTCCTACAGGCACAGGCTTTCTCATCGACGACCCTTTGCTTTGGATTTGTTCTCCTAATTTTCGGAATCCTGTTCTCCACGGAGTTAGTCACGTACTACAGCATACTCCAGCTTACTGTACGCAGGTCGGGTCATACTTCAACATTACGGTTCACCTGGATCGCTATGCCATTGTCACAAGTTACGATGCTCATGATAATGTATGTATGCATGTCGTGCTGGGGTAACGGGGCCAAGAACTAGCGCCGAATGAACTCTAAAATTGTACTTGCACAGCCGAATGAACTCTAACGCTCAACAAGTACTTGGTTCTTCCTTTAACTTCCTCTTCGCGCTTGAACCATTGATCTCCGCTGAAGCGTAAGGAAACTTTGGAACGGCATCGTAAGCCAGGATCTAAGACCATCACTGCTGCTACGATTATGCGGAAACTCACGATTCGTTATTAGACTCGCACATGCTGGATAGCTGCAGACAGCGCGTAGGAGTCGGCGCGCGTTCAATCCATGATATACTGCGGTCGCTAGGAACTCACCAACGCCCTGAGATACTGGGGATACTGGGGAAAATAGATAAAGACTTGGATAATCTCTCCTCGGAGATATCTAGTGTGAAAACCAGACTATTGGCCCTCAACTCTCGATTCGAATGGCTGCAGAAACAGAGATCTGCCGTTCATACCCTGCTTTCGCCCATACACCGCCTTCCGAATGAACTGCTGATGCAGTTATTCACATTCGCATGCAGTAAAAACAATCTGGAATGCAAGAATGTAAATGCGCTTAACGTTGCAGCTGTTTGCCATCGATGGCGGGAGCTTGCTCTCTCTTGCTCGGAATTGTGGTCCCGTTTCGAGATCTGGATACCCGGCGGCTACCTGGATAAAGACGATATGTACATGTCGCATGCAGAAAACCGCCTCGATCTTTTTCTCAGTCGATCGAAATCGCATCCACTTACATTGACCATCGCTGCGGACGAATCAGCTGAAGACCTATATCCAGGTCATCCCCTCCTGTTGAAAGTTGTAGAAAGTTCCTCTCGCTGGAAACATCTTACCTTTCAACTCTGGGAGACGGGTGTCGAGTCGGAGGGCTTTACCTGTCTTCGATACACTACCTTGACATCGCTCGAATCATTTACTTTACGAACAGACGTAGAGCCTTCGGAATCTTTCTGGACTAACTTTCCGTCCAGCAGCCTTCGTGCTATTTCCACCAATTCATGCTTGGCGGCCCTTGCTACCGTTGCCCATCCTTCATTCACAAGGGTCACCAGCTTGATATTCAGTCCTGATTGTCATAATTTGCTGGCACCATTGAAGTGGTTTCCAAATCTTCGGCACTTGGGACTCAGATGTGATAACCTTTTTGAACACGATGATCCTGGCTCAAGTATGCCTCCCCGCAGTGTCCCCATTACTTCACTGGATCTCAGGTTGAGGTCGCTCACTCAGACCGCCTTCAGTGATGATATCCTGGGACTGGCATTGGATTCTCTTACAGCACCATCTCTTTCGGCGCTTACTGTTGCATCAGATCAGTGTTGGTATGCCGACGAAACTAGCCCCCCAGAGTCCGATTTCTTCGAGCATATCCACAAATTTCTTGATCACTCCGGTTGCTCTTTAACAGTTCTCGTGCTGAGAAATCTATCTTTTCCAGACCGTTATGTAGTAGACCTTTTGAAACGTCTTGGTTCTCTTGTTGAACTTACCCTCGGGGACCCCAACTTCAGCAGCGAGAATATGTTGTATCCAATTTCCAATGCCCTGATTGAGAGCTTGCACTCTTATAGATGGAGCTCTTTCAACCAGTCGTTCAGTCCCATCGTTCCTAAACTTCGGTCGCTTGTGCTCGCAGTTCATTCTAGCACTGGGTTCGACAGCCAGACGTTTACTGATACTATATCTTCTCGATGGATTCCAGACAAATGGTATTCGGAAATGATAGGTGTGTCCTGTCTGCAATCTGTGGAGTTGCATATGCCGAATCCGATCGCTGAGATTGCGGCCTTGGTTGATCTGGAAAAGGCTGGTATGCGGGTTGTAGTGAGAGATAATAGAACGTACGATGCAGATCTTGAATATGATTTTTGATTGTCTTTGTAGCCTGATGTTTCTCTTTCAAGCAATCGAAGTTACAGTGTACTACTTGAGTCTTGCACGAGTTCCTCACAAACAAATGTATTTTTTTTTCAGCGTTTATTTCCTCTTTGAGAAGATTACATAATCGTAATTTCTGCTGGTTCCAAATTCCTTCCAGCGTAGAATGGCTGGCTGCGTCGCCTTCGCGCGTCAACCTTTGCTTGCACTGTCAAAGCGTGGACTGAGAAGTGCTTTTGCTGTCTCGAGACCTGCAAGAAGGACAGTACACGCATCTGCAGTGGGTGTGTCACATTTCATCCAATCCTTGGTCGAATTCAAACTAAACATACCCTATCTTCCGCGAATACCCAGTTTTGAAAAAGAAAGCCGCCA
This sequence comes from Collybiopsis luxurians FD-317 M1, assembly GCA_000827265.1. NCBI lineage: Eukaryota > Fungi > Basidiomycota > Agaricomycetes > Agaricales > Omphalotaceae > Collybiopsis > Collybiopsis luxurians. The sequence goes on along the minus strand of KN834786.1, from coordinate 196,681 downwards.
AAGTAGACATTGAAGACCTTTTCTCTGACGCTCCAGAGGAAGACCTCATTGGTGCTGCCAGCGAAACCAGTGCCGAAGGAAGTACTGGCTCTCCCCAAAATGTTTCTGCACCTCGCAAGCGTCTGGAGCCTGCTGATCGTCACAAGCGTTTTGAGGACCTTTACAAAAGTATCCTTCCACATTTAAACGCTAATGTCAAGGAGCGGCGAAATCTGGAACCTATAAAATATTCAGTCTGGACGCACCTTGTCGATCTCGCTCAAAATGAGGAGGAGCTCAGGCAAGTCATCAACCTTGCTCCGAAATGGAAAGATGTGCATCGGCATACGCGGGATAAAGGCGGTTTAGAGGAACAGTGGGGCGAACTCGTCGTCAGTGAGTACCTTTCCATCGTAATTATCAAAGCCTTCAAGCGTAACACTTCGAGTAGGACAAGCAGAAAGCCTATCTTGCCCGCACGTTGCTCTAGAAATGTTTTCCAACCACGCAAAATACCAAGTGCCCCTTTCTTTACCTGCAGCCCGGCACTTACTTCACTCCCTTCACCAAACCAATTCGCTGCAGGACGTCATGACTGCTGTCGCGTTGTATGGAGTGTACAACTTAAGACCGGTCTCAGACGATCTTGTTAGCCTCGGGTTAGTCTGTAGGGCCCTTTCAAACAGGATACATCCCCCTCGAAAACCTCCTGCGCCGAAATCCAAGGCTGCTGACCCCTCAAATACTGATAAAGCAGCTAGCGAAGTGGCTGTCGAAGGGTCCGGGAAACCAGACGGAAATCTCAAGGCTACGAAACAAGTATTTGAAGCCCTCATTCAGTCTCTTCAACGACTCCTGTCCAGCACCAATCCTTCTCTATACACTGTATCTTCCCATGCCCGTACACGGAACCTAACACCCGAGTTTGCTGTAAGGCAGAAGAGGGCCGCCAAGGGCCAGGCGGCATGGGAGAAGGAAAAGACGTGGTTAAAGTGGTGTTTGGCGAGGATAGAAAGGAATCTACGAGCAGCTGAGGGCGAAGAAAAGGTCGATTGGCTGACGCAGTGGAGGCAGGCGGCTGGACACGTAAAATCGCAATCTACAACCGCGGCTTCCACCGCATAATAGACAGTAGAGGTGGTGTTACAATCTATCAAGGTGTCAATCTCGATTTTGAACGAGGCTTATAATCCACTTTACCCAACGATGATGACAACCGATATATATTCCGTAGACCCGTCGCATGTAGTCACGCAAACTACATAGGTGAAGTACAGCCTAAGCAAATCCAAAGCAAATTCAAAGCACAACATTACTTAAAAATACAGTTTCATGGTGAGTCAGATAGTACATGAGGCCCATAGACAACAGGAGTTGCTACACGATACTCTCCAGCCCGGGGGGAGCTCGAGAAAGCTGAGATTGGAGCCAAAGTGACCACGGTCTCTGTCGTTTCTGATGGGCGGAGAAGGACGCTTATTTCTGGTGCTGTCGAAAATACCGATGCAGCCACCACCGGCTCCAAGGACTTGGGAGAGGAGAAAATTCTGGGCAAATCTTTCATAGCGTTCACTTCGGATGGGCGGAAGAAGACTCTTTGACGGAGCGGACTGGGCTTGTAAGATCGGGGAGATAGTGTCGTTTCACTTTGCTTGCCCGAATGGGGACGAGAAAAGACCTTGCTGATAGCCTCGATGTTGGGGTTTTCTCTCACCTTGACCTCCGTCGGTTTAACCTCAGCGACCTTCCTCGCTTGGCTAGCTGCCGCCTCCCTTCTACGTTCCCTCTCTTGCTCCTCGTCGATGAAATCACTCGGGTCGTATTGCTCATACGGGAACTGCCACTGTTCCCGACGCAGTCGTTCTCGAGCACAATTGAAACATTCGCAAGACTGGTCGTGAGTCATCGCCTCCCCGGGCTCAGATCCCCAAGTGTCGTCGTCCTCTTGAACAAGAGCTGAGACACCGCTATCCTCATAAAGCACAACTGGGAGTTCGTCAATGGCCGCGGAATCGATGTGGCGACGAGGACTGCAGGCGGGGCTACAGTCAAAGACAGCTGCGTGGAGAAGATGTTATTTATGGTATTAGAAGAGAGTGGCGAGATCAGACCGGAATCGTCTTTGCCCTTCGAATGCTGCTCCGGCTGGACGCCCACATTGTTCTTCAAGTGCTTCGAGTGCCACGCTTCGGGGAACAAGGTTCTAACAGTTGGTGCTCTGGATCGCAACAGGTCAAGTGTATCTTCAGACACCTGTGGCGTTTCCAAAAACGTTGAGTGGAGAAGTTGGCGGGGAGCAGCGGATTTTGTGACTGAGAGCTTACCTCTAAGCTATCCTCACTATCGTCCCACTCACTGTCAGACTCATAACGACTGTTCCTCATCTTCTGTACAAGCTCTTCTGTTACGTTGCGCCCCCGTCTGGCACGTCGAAGCTGTAAGACATTAGGAGCGTAGATGGTTGTGCGCCGCATGATGACCTCTCTCAAGGGCGCGAGTGTAAAACAGTGAGCTGCGTTTGCGACGACGAAGAGAAAGACGACCAAAGGTCGCATCTCGTAATCGTGTGTCTTTTTATAACTTTCCTCGGATTTTCCGACTATGTTTATTGTTCCCATTCGGATGCATGAACGTGATCGCGAAAGTTGGCTTATTGTTCTCCGCGTTTCTCCATGAACTTTTCTTTTCCTTTTACATTCAAAACAACTATTGAGGCCTCTTTTTAATTCCATACTTTGCATTCCGAGATCTCGAGCGTGCCTCACAGGCGTTTTTCGAAGGCACTTGGCGGTCAAGCAGGGAAGTATATTCTACTTTGGCCGAGGTGTGGTCAAAGCCAAAGATGATTTGAGATATACAGCTTTGACCAGCCCTATATGGAGCATGTGTTCCTGGCACCTCACCCCCATCACATCTGGCTTGAAACGCATGAAGAGATGATGATTTGAAGAAAGCAGATGTTGCTCAATGGGTATATACAATAAGGTGATGGAGAGATATATGCCTACCGCACCCGCATGTTGACGTCAGGCTCCAGATACTGATGGTATGTAAAAATACGCTTCGCTGAGAATAAAATTGTGTCCGACTGAATTTGAGCGGCAGCAGTTGCCAACCTCCCCGTGAATAGAGAGGACCAGGAATGGCGCTCCTCATCCGTAGTCAGCCGTAGTCCCGGACCTACATATACAGCACCGCCCGATCATCGGGTTGTACGATCTGCTGCATATTTTCTACAGTGAGGTCTTGCTCTTAAATGTGTAGATATCTATGCTCCTTTTTCATGGACAGAACATGACATACGCTCTCACAAGTTACGGTGATTGAGTAGAGGATTGAGACAAATAGCAGAAACCATTTGGCACCTGGGAAGATCACTCTTCGTGAGTCTTTCAATCTGAATCAAGACAATTCAGTCAACAACTTGGTTACTACATTCAAACTATGTTCCCACTCCACAAACGCAAATCTTTGAGTCGCGACTCGCCATCAATAGGCTGGATTTCTCCAGAACATGCTAGCTTAACCCTGTGCGTCGTGGCGTCGTGTAGCTTCTGTAGCTTTTGAGCAAACTCGGATTGTGTCTTCACCGTCAGATGCAAACAGAAAAAAACAACTGGTTTGGATATGCGATTTACAAAGCAAAGGCAACGCTGCCACCCGCCGTCTCCAATCAGCATCATATCTCATATATGGCCTCCACATTCCATACGCAATAGTTATACTTAAAAGGTCGTTTATTCCGTCATGATACGCATTATTGTGAGCTATTTCTTTCCCGCTTTCGTAAGATCTCATTTTTCTTCGCGTTTCAGAGCACTTCAGAAAATATCGCAAATTTATTGGATATAAATCTAATTTTTGAAGATAGAAATGGATTGCGTATGTGCGGATACCATGGGAGGATTCGCTGTAGACCTGGCTGCAAAAATATTCATTCCAGCAGTGGGTCGTCAAAACCACCGAAGATTGCGACGTCAACAAAAAATATCCGCTGTGGAGTAGCGAGTCTCTGGCCGGTATAAAAACCCCCAACGCCTCACGAAGAATCATACGTCTAGTTCTCAGACAGACTACCTCCCAACACAACCCCAAATCTTTATCGACCACGATGTTCTTTGCCCGTTTCTTCGCTCTCTTCTTCCTCTTCGCCTCCTTCGGCTTTGTTGCCTCTGTACCCTCCGCTGCGACGGTGCAGAAAAGACAAGACACGGCAGATATCGAAACCGTTCTTAACACGTTGAAGAGCTCTACCGATACCATCCTGCCTCAAATCAGTATGTTTTATCTTTCTCGTCCTCGGGACACGTTTATCATGAACCTTACAGCTGCTATTGGACAAGCCGGAAATGCCTCTGATGCCAATGTTACTCCACTCATTAACGACCTGACTGCCGCTCTCGACACTGCGTCCTCTTCCCTTACCTCTCTCCAAACTTCCAGCCGCAAGGCCCGTCGCCAGTCCGACGATGACATCGCAAACCTTGTCGCTGGAATCATCACTGTTCGTGAATTCTATTTTCTATTTTGAGTAATCTTATAACGTTCCTATCACGCAGGATATCGCGAATGCCCTTGACACCCTCCTAGGAGACGCTGCTGCTATTCCCGATCTTGGTTCGCTCCTTGGTGGTGTTGATGCTTCGCTCGACCAAGTTCTGAAAGGACTTGAGACTCTCCTCGCTGGTGTCTTGACTCTTGTTGCCAACTTGTAAGATAATCTCCAGCTGAATCCTAACCTTACATTGCTGATACGTGTGACGACTCACCATAGGCTTGTTGATGTAGCTGGGTTGCTCGAAAGCCTTGCGCTCGGACTTACTCTTGCATCTCTCGGGTTGTAATCCCCATATACTCTCTTTCGAATGGACATCAATGGACAAAATGGACACTTGATACCGATACCCTGAAATACACGCCTTAAAGGTTTAGTACTACGTATATAAACTTTGCGTACATTGTTATAATTTAGAAGAAGATATATTCCACGTACTTCAATTTGGTGATATTTCTACCTTTCCTCGTATACCCACGTATGCGTTGTGAATCAATTTGGGAGATTCAATGGATTTCAGTTCAGCGGCACCTTCTAGCTCTCGCTAGAAGGTCAGTAATCGAGATCCAATGGGGCAAGGCCGCTGCTCTGACGAGCCCATTTGGCTCGAGGCTAGAAGCTATGAAGCCTACTTCCGTAAGATGAACATCGAGTGAATGCTCGAATACCCTTCTGACAGTGTTGAAACGCGTGAAAAATAAGCATCATCACTGCCGCCACCCTAGCTCCGAGTCTATAATGAGACGAACGAGGAAAACACATCAGTTTGTGTGCGTGTGGGGTTCTGCGAAAATTTCTGTTCGAAACATTCATGTAAGTAAGTACTCTAGAGTCAATTGGGTATAGTTTGGTGATACATTCCCGGGACCGATTGAGGAAATTCTTCAGCTTACCACTTGAAGACTTTCGAGCGATCGAATCCAAGCGAGGCACATAGGAAAGAAAGTTCAGGAACATATGATTCAAACTCTAATCCCAGCCACAAATGCCGTAGAGAGTATTTCGGGCCATGTATGCGAGGCGTCACTCAACGGCTTCAACGAGATAGAAAAAAAATTCTACTAGGCAGTTCCGACCACCATGGGATGAAGCATCTCCATTATCACGTCGATGTCCTGTTCAATCCGCACCAAGCAGCCATCATTATTCAACAATGCTCTTCACTCGTTTCTGTACTGTCTCCTTGTAACTTCCTTCATCTCCTCTGGCGTTTGCAGCTCCCGTACGGAAGAGACAAGATGCAGCTAATATCGAGGCTGTTCTCGGTACATTGAAGAGCTTTACGGATACAGTTTATTCAAGTTGGTAGGTTTTCCGAGACGCGTACTCACGGCGACATCGTTGACACAACTTTACAGAGGCTATTGTTTAAGCTGGAAATGTCTGGGCTGTTGCCAATATCACTCCGCTCGTTAGCAACCTTACCAATGCTCTTGATATTACATCCTCTTCCCTACGTTCTCTCTCGAACTCAACCGTCCAAACCGGCAACTTGTTTACTGGAATTGTCACTGTTCGTCGCTGAGTTCTTGTCAGAATAAACTTTCTGATAAATAGAACTGCAGGACGTTTTGGATGTTATTGATACCCTCCACGATGATGCTACTCGTTTACTTTCTGCTACCGCTAATCAATTTGACAAGTCATTCAGCGAATTCCTGAAACAGATGCAATTCAAAATTCATTCTGCAACGAACGCCCTTATGGATAAATTGTAAAAGTCCCTTTTTTCAACTATTTGACAGTGTAACTCATAATCATTCTGATCTTGCAGCGGTTAAAATAAGATTCAAGCGCTTCAATTAATACAAACACTCTCAAAGTAGTTGGAGTGTGATTTTTTTCTGATTATTTTCAGCTACTAATTCAATTCAGTGTTGAGGATCGGTGACGTCACGCGTCGAATACGCCACGTCACCTAAATGGTTTATACGAGTATCCCGTAGCTTACAGAATATTCTAGATATATTGTAGATAGGTATATAGGCTCACATCCGAGCTAGCAATAGAATATACTTCCTTACATTCTCAATATTCAGCCCTGCCCGACTGTCCGGCACTCGTTAATTATGCAATTTTTTTGACGAAAATCTTGTATCCTTTTCCCCTAGTACCCAGACCTAAATGGGAATCAGTGGGTCGTCGACTAAACTCATCAATTCTAGGAGAGTATATTAAAATTAATATGGAGGGTACACACTAAACAACGGCACATACGTATCTCCAGAGGCGACAAACCTCATATCGAGTTTGCGAAAGATGTTTCCGAAAATGAGATATAGTTCGTACCATGCTAGGCTTTGAAAACGAATGAATTTGAGTCATTAATTTTGTAGTAGCGCGTGCATACTGTGATCCTAGGCTGCGTTATTTTCTGAGCCATTAACTTACAATAAAAAACAACTGACTTCACCCACCACAGTCGAGGTTCTCTATCAAAAAGATCTACATCGAGCATCATTTCGGTGGGGTTTTCGCCCAACCAGCGGTCTGGGTTAAAATTGTAAGGTTCAGGAAACACGGAAGGGTCCATATACAGAAATAATCGACTCATCCCCACGATGGTCTTTACAAAAAGTACTATGTGTAAGTGCGGGGCTCGAATGTAAACGGAGCAAAGGCTTACACCAGGGGGTATCTTCAATCCACATATAGTGTGCTCAGTGGGGCCCACGACACGAGGAATTGGATGGATAGGACCAGAGGAAAATCGAAGAGTTTCTTTGATGAATGCAGTCTGCGAAGAATGATGCGTCAGTGACATCAAAATGAAAGGTCAAAGCTAGTGTTCGCGAACCAAATATGGTAACTTTTCCAGTGCGGTATAAGGCATTGGTTTGTCCTCATCAGACCATGCTTCACAGAGCTCTTCGAAGAGCCGTTTGTGAATCGAGTGATTCTTCAAGGCATAGTATGTTCCTACATAGCAAGCATTTGCGGTGTTTTCACTGCCAGCTTCGAAAAGAGCAAAGACCTCGCGAACGAGGGCTTGTTTGGGTAGTTGCTTCTGATTTTGGTACTTCAGAAGATGGTGGAAAAGGGTGCCACGCTTTCTACTCGATGAATATTCAGGTTCCTTTGCGATTTTGTCAATTTGTTCCTCGAATCTGGCTGCCATGCTCATGTATACTTGAAACTCGGGATAAAGCCATAATGCAAACGTTCGTAGAGCTTCATTGGTGAGGGAATAGACGAAAGGAAAAAGTCGTAGGAATGGAACAATCTCATGGGGGTAGATTTCGGCTGGTTCAACAGAGCAACAAGATATAATGATATCAGTGGTGCAAACGCGGAATGCAATGTCTAACGCCGCAGCTGAACGTTCAGTATTGTGGTGTCGCGTAAGAGTGGAAATGAGTTTGTCAATCTGAGTATTCAGATCAGAGTGGGGTAATGATTAGTATATAGAATTCGCGCCTTCTTTTGGATCGTATACTCGAGTTTCATCACGGCTTCACGAGAAAATAGGTCTCCTATCAGTATTCTCGTGTCTTGTGAAGTAGAGGCTCCCGGCTTCTGATATTTTGTCAAGGTCGGTCCATGCGTGTAAATCTCGTGGTAAGCATGCTTATCGTTAAAATGCAGCTTATTACGTGAAATAAAACGATAGTTGCAGAAGCTATCTGATTGTCTTATGAGGCAGCTCACAGTATCGGGACCGATTCTAACAACGGGTCTTGCGGTGCTGAAAGTTAGCCAGCGGTTTAATCGGAAGGAGGATTGAACCAGCCATATTGTTGATGGAGTGCTTCAAGTTCAGCAACAAATCTCCTTTCTCTGGTAATGCTGTAGCAGGCCTCGTACCATTTGGTGACCACTGCGAGTAAAGGACCTGGATATTTGCGAAGGGGATGGAAGAAAAGTCGGTAAATTGCCAGCAAGGCGAAGTAGAGGAGGGCGGAGCAAGTACTAAGTAGTACTGGTAGATACATAGAAGCAAGCTAATAGGGAACAACATGGCGACCGGTATTCCTGGCCCATGACCATGCCATGTGCATATCGAGTCCATGCCAGCTGTAACTCGATACCTTACTATTTTGAGTGAGCCACGCTATTGAGCTTAAGCGCGGAGTTATTCGGTCGAAGCGTCGAAATTTCGGACGAAGAAGCAGAAGCCTATGGGCGCTCATTGACATCACCGATCGAGTCAAAAATTTCGAATAAGCGCCAGCTGAATTCTTCATTCTTCTTTACTTTCAACTTCCATCTACCCTGCCCTCGTATACCAGCCATGCCTATGTTGTAGGTCTTTTCGCTGTACAATCTGGCTGCAGGCTCGAATGACAATCAACAGGCCGGATCCCGCACAAAAGTACAAACCATATACTCCTCTTAATCTCCCAAATCGTCAATGGCCGTCCAAAACTTTTACCAAAGCCCCAATATGGCTTTCCACCGATCTTCGAGACGGAAATCAGGCTCTAGTTAACCCAATGACCATTGAGCAAAAAACAAACTTCTTCAAGGAAGTCGTAAAATGTGGTGTCAAGCAAGTTGAGGTCGCTTACCCCAGCGCAAGTGACACCGACTTTGCATTTGTGAGGGGGCTGATTGAAAAGAATGAGATTCCAGATGATGTCTGGATTCAGGTTCGTTTGGGTCATTTTCTCCTCGCTATTTGCTCAAATTTTCAATCAGGTCCTGACTCCTGCCCGTGAAGATCTCATTCGACGGACCATCGACTCAGTTGCTGGAGCCAAGCTAGCCATCTTGCACATGTACAATGCTACTAGCCCGACTTTCCGTAATGTCGTTTTTCGAAATTCAAAGGAACAGACTATCGAGCTCGCCGTTAAACACACCAAACTCGTTCGCGAGTTGACGGAAGAATGCACCCAGAAGTATGGAACGAAATTTATCTACGAATACAGCCCGGAGACGTTTACTCAAACCGAACCTGATTTCGCCATCGAAGTCTGCGAGGCGGTCAAAAAGGCCTGGGGCAAGGCTGGACTCGGCGACGAGCGAATTATATTCAACCTGCCTTCAACGGTCGAAATTGCTCCCCCAAATCATTACGCTGATCAGGTGAGTGTCGAACTTCGGCCTCGCGGGTTAGGCATGTTCGGCTAACCCCAGTCAGATTGAAAACTTTTGTAATAAAATATCCGAGCGGGAAAAGATCATCGTCAGTTTACATCCCCACAATGACCGAGGCTAGTCACTTCTGTTCTCGTGCTCTTTGTACCTGTTCTAACTCATTTATTAAAGGCACTGGAATAGCCTCAGCGGAGCTCGGCGTCTTAGCTGGAGGCGACCGTATAGAGGGTTGTTTCTTTGGCAATGGCGAGCGAACCGGCAACGTCGACCTCGTCAATCTCGCCTTGAACCTTTATACCCAGGGTATTCGCCCAAACCTCGACTTTAGCGACCTGCAAAACACAATTGACGTTGTTACCGCGTGCAATGACCTCCCCGTCCCTGCCCGATATCCCTACGCTGGTGAACTGGTCTATACCGCCTTCTCCGGCTCACATCAGGACGCCATTAAGAAGGGCTTCGAGGCACAGCGCGCAAGACACGAGGAATGCAGAGCGAAGGGAGAACCTTTGATGTGGGACATTCCGTACCTCCCCATCGATCCAGCCGACTTGGGGCAGACGTACGAAGCCTTGATCAGAGTCAACTCGCAGTCAGGCAAGGGAGGTATCGCGTACTTGATCAAACAACACCTACATCTGGATCTCCCGAGGAAGATGCAGGTTGCGTTCTATCAAGTTGTACAGGAAGTATCAGACCGCGAAGCCAGGGAGATGACGGTCGACGATATTACCTCCATTTTCAGGCGAGCATATCATTTCGGGTCGTCTTACAAAGGCCGTCTGTCTTTGCGCAACTTCAAAATCTCTGCTCTCTCCGGCACTGAAAAGCCCAAACCGACGAGCGACACAGACCCAGAGTCTGAGGAGGACGATTCTCAGCGACGATTCGACGGTACAGTGTCCGTGGATGGCACCTATCGTGTCATTCGTGGATCAGGTAATGGTCCATTGTCAGCCCTCCTGAATGCCCTACGAACACACCTTGATTTGGATTTCGCCATTCGTGAATACTCGGAGCATACTATTAACGACGTGGATGAAGGCGAAAATGCACGGGCTGCAACTTATGTTGAATTAGTTCCCGCCAGCGACCGCAAAGCCACTCAATCGTGGTGGGGAGTCGGTGTCGACTCTGATATTGCTCGCAGTGGTCTCAGGGCTGTTCTGAGCGCTGTGAACAGTGCGATCGCTGATGGACGAGAAATCTCTGAGCTCGCCCTCGGATTCCAGCCGAAATCGTCCGGGCCCGAAGACGTCGCGAGTGTCATTGTCAACCAACTTGGTTTGGAGCTCCCTCGGAAGTTCCAGAAAACCTTCTTCGAGGTTGTTCAACGAAAAGCTTTGGAGGCTGGAGGAGAGATCTCCATCAATGGAGTCACACAGTTATTCAAGGACACGTACAACTACCAGAACGAGGGGCCGACAAAAGTCGCTCTGGATTCGTTCAAATTGGATCATCTCGATGGTCATCGACGTGCCCTCTCTGGCTCATTCACCTTCTTTGGTGGCTCCCCACGCACTATATCTGGCTCTGGAAATGGTCCCCTCTCTTCTCTCCTCGCTGCCCTACATACCCAGATCTTCGGTACTCTTTCGATAAGAGATTACTGGGAGCACTCGATTGGTGAGGGAAGCGAAGTGAGAGCGGCTAGTTACGTGGAGCTGGTCTATGAAGTGGAAGACGAAGCTTCCAAAAAGTCAAAATCGAGCGCGTGGGGTGTTGCGACGGACACAGATATTACGGCGTCGGGTGTCAAAGCTGTGTTGAATGCGTTGAATGATTTGGAGATCGCTTTGAAGAATTGAGTGGGACGTAGGAGAGTTATGTAAAAGTGACTGGTTAAAAATTAGCAGTCTGTTGTAACTGTCATGAAGTAGTAATTGTCTTTTGTATAATATCCGTTTCTAGGATGTATAGAATTTAAAAAAGTCTGTTTATGAGCAAATAGTTTGAGCGCTTCCGATCGGCAACCTCTCAACCGAAAACCGCGACGAGCCCTACCTCAAGCCAGTTACAACTGATAAATGAGCGTAATCCTTTACCGGACTAAATATCATCAGCTAATAACATTTACACTTTGTCCATCAAGAGATATTTTCACGAAGCGTCCTTTCATTAAATCATCATTTCTGCACCAGGAAGGAATGCGAAATCAGTCGTGGAATGCTGAGGGGTTTTTGGATGAGCATTCCTTGAGAAGTTTAGAAGGAGTTTTCAGAAACTCGGACAGGTGTTAAACGATGATTAAGATAGATACCCTGGTACGTTAACATCTTATTACCTTCGCAAATTGCAAATGTATCTGCATGGCTTTACGAAGACATGTGCGAGTAGTCGAGTGAAACGCAGGTTCGGATCCATACATACACACTTTCAACGCTGAGTGGTATAAAAGAGATGAAACTTTTGAAAATACCGATTTCACCTCTGCACTGGCGAGATTCGGGTCCATAGCTAGTGTGAGTTTCCTTATTGGGTTGGTCAAAGCAGTGATTATCATTGAAGGTTGACTTCCACCCAAATTATGGTGATTGTAGGAGAGTATCACGATCTAAATTATAATGGAAACAGTTCGAACGATTGTGAGGTATTCTATAATTTAACTGTCCGTGTTTGACCTGCCAAACACGCGTCCAAAGAATCTTCCGACTCGACTCGCTTTCAACACATCTCCGACTTCTTCAATCCTCTTACGCAAAGCTACGCGGGCGAAAACGAGTTAAAAGAATACCCTTTACGATGACAATGAAATAACTGACCAGAATGAGAAGAACGAATGGGCTGTTGGACGCTTGCTTGGACACCTTCCGGTGCATAATCCTGCTCAGTCGCACTCGAAGACCTTTCTTTGGTTTCGCTGACCGTAACAACAGGAGGAGTAGGGATCGTGGGGCCTTCAACGCATTCCTTTAGCAATCTAGAACGTAAATGAGATTTATCCTGACGTAGTAGAAAAGGTTACAGAGCTCACGCTTTGGCAGCTTTAAAGTCTCGGAAGAATTGCTCGGCACTAAACAAGGAGGCAATACCAGACAAGTTTGGCGAAAAGTTGATGACAGGGAGAATGGAACCATCGGGCATGTAGCCATCGAATGGCATCATTGCTCCGAGCATCGCATTCATCGACGGGATTGTCTCGTCGGCATCTTTGGATCCTTCATCCTCCTCCGCATCCTCGTCGTCCGAAAACCAGCGAATACTCTCCGAGTACCCGTCCGAATCATCGCCAGACTCTTCGTACGGTTCCTCCTCGACACCGTTGTCGTCTCCGTATTCGGTGGAGAACCAGTCAATTGTCCCATCTGCGAAATACTTGTACTCCTTTGGTTCCAGAGGTTCAGAGGGAAGTAGTGGCGCGGGGAAATCTGAACACTCCTTGACTTCATCTTCAGCGGGAGATTCATCAGCTGAATCCGGAATAGGGCACTCGTTCGGCTCAAACGGAATCCAACTAGGCCATCCGGGCTGAGACTTCCCCTGATTGGTTCGTGCAAACTCCGCGTCCTCACCACAATAACGGTAGGTTCGAAGCCAGTCATCGAAGTCCATGCTGATGGCTTTTGCATAGTCGAAATGACTCTGAGGAAGACATACCTCCGCATCGAGGCAGCTCAGGTGGTAGCATCCCTTCCATGGAAGTGGCTTGTTGGTCTTCACTGGGGAACGATTTAGAGGGTGAGATGTTTCCGGGGCGACGGGGAAGCACATGTGCGGCTCGAGGCAGATTCTGGGGATGGGTTCGGGGAGGCCTTGCTGAAGCAATCGTAGGGTCATCCGTTGATAGGGTACATCTGGAATGGGAACATCTGGATACTGTGGCACAACAATCAGAAAGACATCGAATATGGACTGAGTTTATCACGCACATCCTGAACAACTGCGACATATTTTCGAACGGGGAAGTTGTAAGTAAGTGCCTCAAATTCTTCAGAAACGTCGCATCGAAGAAGGTCCAATGTCTGTCTGAGATCGATCGAGAAAGAGATGTATGTACGGACATCTGGGGCAAAACAAAAGCGAGGTTTGGAAGTTTCAAAAGATTGACGAGAATCAGAGACTGACGAGGACATAGCAGGAAGCAAGTTGAGTGGAGGGCAAGATTGGTATAAGGACCTCCATTCGAACACAGCCAGGTATTTAAAGGACGTGTGGCAATGACCTAACAAAGGATTTCAGGAAACAAAGGGTGGGTTCACACCCGTTTCCTTTTTTGGCAATAAACTCAAAGACTAAGGGCAGAAGTCGTCGAAGTGGCAAGTAGCAGCACAATTAGGTTAATGATATACAGTGAGGACAAACCCCAGAATCTACGATAGAACAGTGCAATCATGGGCTTGCAGGAATATACTGTCCCAAAAATTTCAAAAACTCATTCGCCACCTTATCCTACAGTCTAACTCTGAGCAGGTCTCTGACGCTTCACAACACCTCTGCCACTCGTTTCCTTATCAGGATTTTGCACCAATAACCAGAAGATTATGCCTGGAGCATACGTTTGTGGCGTTTACGACTCCGTCATCCATCCAATGCTTCTCTGCCTATCACGCTGCGGGCTGGACAAGGCACGCAAGTCTACAGTTCAAAAGCGTCTAAACGAAATCGACGCCGCGGTCAGAGATAAGAAAACCAGATTTCGGCCTTGTTTCGTTATTCCTGAACGGAAGAACAATGTTGAAGGAGGTCCAGAACGGACAAAGATCTGTCTCATGGCCACCTTCGATGGCTCAGGAATTAATCAGCTCCCAATGATGCTTCGACATTTTGTCGTTCCTGTAAAAACGGACTCCGAGGATTGTAACGCAATGTCATTCAAGAACGCCGAATATATCACCACAGATCCGCTATGGAAGGCCAAGGATGGAGTGAACACCCAATGGGTAATCTGTTTCTATGAAGTAAATACGGTTGACCTTGGGGCATGGAGGGGAGGGATAACGTTGACTATTGCGGAAGAGGAACACCTTGTCAAGCTCTGTGAATTGAGGAGAAAGACGTGGTTCGACCAAGTCAACAGCAAATCAGCCGCTCGAGTCCTAATGCTCAACAGTATTTTGGTGCGTTATCTTTTCTCGCTGGAAATGGATTCAATTTAACGACGGGTTGGAATAGACATTCGCAAAAGGTACCTGTGAAGACAGGAAGATCGTGAGCCCCTCCAGTTTCATTTTCTGTAGCTCACGATTACTGATCGCTATTTACGTACAGTTTGCTTCCAACATAACCATCATGAACCAAGGGGAATCCCACGCGACAATCGCATCCCAGGCGACATACCAGACACGCAAAAGCCAATTACGCGGTTCAGGTCTTCGACAATCGACACGGCGCTTGGTTTACCCCATTAAAGAAAACTGTCCGCCGGTCAATGAATTATCTTTGAAGGAGGAGGAGCCTGAGAAGAGACAAATCCGTAGTATTGGTTCGCCTTTGGTGAACAAGAGTGTCGCCAGCTTGACGCAAGGGTTGAGGAGAATTGCGATTGAAGCATAGCATTTTCGACGGCCCTGTATCTGTTTGCGCGGGCGTTGAGCAGAAGTGCTTGTAGCATTCCAATTCTTTGTAGCCTTTGTATAAAGATATCTACTTCAGAATGTATCTTTTAATTTTGCAATTCGTAAAGTACCTTGTTCGAGGAACACACAATTCTATGCACTACAGTAAGCGAATGACAGACTATAGGCTGTTTGTGTCGAGCTGAGTCAAGCGTCTTATGGGGTCCGAGAGTGTTTTAGATTCTGTCAACGCTTGCTCAGGAAAGACAGGAAAATGGAACGGAAAGCGATGAAGATGATCCGTAGAGGAAGAAGCTCATCAAGCCTTTTCAATGAAACTGCAATACTGCGGCGGCCAGCAGCTCGAGCTGGCAAAGGCACAGGTCGCAAAGACAATCTGGAGGTTCGGTTCGACAAAGTATGGGATACGTCTTCAAAAACACGACATTAGGCCTTAGGACCTGGATAGCTGTGAAGGCTGCATCGGAGAAAATACAAGTCGCTTACTTCATTTTCACTGCAGTTATGTAATTTGCTCTTCGCCGTTATACACCCACTCCAGCGCTCCCCAAATGTTTATCGGTGTCTTACCAACCTTCGTGTCAAGTTCATCATCGAAATGCCTAGAAGGTTACTAACGGTTACGTTGAGTTTGGTTCTTCGGGTAGGGTCAAGCGGAATTTTCAATGTTCGAAACCGTTAATACGATATTAGGAGTCTATTATGAAAAGGATAATGATGGTCAGAGGAAGAGGACTGCTGTTGGCAAATTCCGTTGTGTTTGTCACAAACGAGACACGCAAGCTTGTGCCCACGGCAATTGCACAACTTTGAGCTAGGCAATTTGTCCAGAGTAATGGTGCTGAGATGGCGGATGGTAACTAGAAGGATTGGGAAAATATAGCGCTGACTCGAGCGGAGTAAGCCGTCTGGGATATCGTTTTCCTTCCCCCAGGCATACTCTCGCAAGCAAAACTTGAGAGATATCGATTCCATTCATCTCTCTTATAGTTCTTCTCGACTACATTCGAGGGATTCCTCCTTCGCACTCTACTTGAAACTTGTCCCCTCTTCCGTAGCTCGACGCTCGAGATAAAACTCCCCCGCAGAAACCCATCATGTCCACTTTGCCTGCGTGCAGTTTGTCCCTGAACATTGTTAGATCATGTCGAAACATCAATGCTCAACAATGCTGGAGTATAATCATGACGTTCGGGACGAAGTCAAGGTACGTGGGGATTTGACATAGTCTGTACCGTCTAATATATACTCACTTTATGCTTCTATGCAGCATTTCATAAAAGCTCTGATATGGATACTCTTGCGGGTTGTAGTTTCCTACTATGAAAGCTCCCCTTTGGATGGGCGAAAGGCCAGCGGCGCTGGTGGAATGGAAAGGATTCGAAGTGATTGTGATGTGAGGGTATTTCAAGGTTTGTTCCGTATGTACTATTTCTTCTCAGTACAAAGGACTGATGACTTCTACCTCTACTTTGTTGACTTTCCCTAGTGTATTTCACATTACCCAGAGATCTCACCCCTCCTCGGGCTTAGTTGCGTGGTCGATACAGACTCATTGTATTCTCCTCTCCACCAGGTTGCTTCTAACGATCCTAAATCCACAGTCCCTTATACAGTCCAGGTCGACTTTACAAAGGCGAAAAGGAATACGGACGTGCCATCAAGAATGACAGTTCTTACGGAACATCAAGCAAAATCAATTTGGGAATAGTCGCCGGCGACGGGATGAATTGACGGAAGAGTCGGCATGCGCGTAAGGCAAGTATCGGAGAGCTTCCAGGTATGTAGTTAGGATCTTGCGATGCAGAGAACCTGCCAGAGCCCGAGCATAGAAGAAAGAATTAGAGAGTTGAGAGAACACTCTGACAGGTATGATCTAATGATTGTGCCGGAGTATTGACGATACCAGCGGTTGGGAAATGGATGCGACTGGCGCTAGAACTATGCCAAACTTTGTATATGCCCGTACAGTGAGTTTGTATGTATTCAATGACTCTAGGCGTGAGGGGGGCTCCACGACGCCTCGGAGGACAAGCCTTGATGGATCACCACATGCAAGAGGCTCATATAAAGGCGTAAATTGGTCTGATTGTAGAATGCATCTATCTCGGGGTTTGTTTGATATCGATTACCTCACTCATTATCAATCGGGAGTGAGTTGACAGATTTTTCTTATCGGGTTGGTCAAAAAGTACCGGAGTCAAAGAACATATACTTAAATTTTCGTGCACTCTTTCCTCTACCCATTCCATAGCTACTTGATACTAGTATAATTCGAACAATTTATTAGACATTTACTCGACGAATCACAAAGGGAGGGAAAGATCCGAGATAATTTATACAGAGTTACAGGAACATATGCCAGAGTGTGTCAGCAACAACAGCTAGCTAAATACCGAAGATTCATTTTGAAGACCAACATTTATACCAATTTGTTCCATATACACAATTTGCCAAGGAGATCTTGTTAAACCCATTGGTAGATATCACCAGAAAAGTTTCATCGGCGACCAAATTATCTCTGTATTGCTCGGGGATCCAAACAATGCCATGATCTACATCAGGAAAATGGATCCATCCATCGGCATCCAGTTTCCATTCAAGAGCTAGATTGCAGTTAGAAATATACTGGTGAGGATGAAACAAAAACTCACTTTTTGGTGGGATAGGGGCACGCAGCCTGGATCTTAAGTTTAGGTATCTTTCATTTTGATTGAGAGACTGAAAGGGAATGACTACTGAGTGCTTGCATATACAAAATATTGAAAGAAGGAGCTTACCCTGCGGAAGTTTGCTTGAGTATGCCAGATCATAATTGTCTTATCACTGCAACAAGATACAAGTTTCTCTCTATCCGGGGAAAATGCAACTGACTGCATGCAGGCAGAGTGCCCTTGAACTGGTGCACCAATGAGTGCACCAGTTTCTACATTCCATATCCTGATTGTTTTATCATCCGAGACAGAGACAATCCTCTTTCCACTGGGGGTAAATACCACTGACAGCACCGAACCAGTATGACCATGGAGAGGCTCACTCATGGGAGCTCCAGTGTTTGCATCCCAGAATCTGATTGTTTTATCAGAAGAGCCGGATACAATTATCTGCCCATCTGGGGAAAATGCAACTGACTGCACTGAGTCAATGTGGCCCCGCAGGAGCTGCCCAATAGCGCCTCCTACTTCCGAATCCCAGGTCATAGTAGTCCCATCACTGGAAGGAGACCGGAGAGGAGACCCTACTTCTGAATTAATAAATCCAGTCATGAGAGCCCCATCACTAGAGGAAGTTACTATTCCTAAATTTTCAATCATGAGAGTCCCATCTCCATCGCTAGAAGCAGTTCTTATTTCTAAATCCCAAATCATAATAGTCCCATCACTGGAAGCAGTCACAATTTTTCTTCCATCTGGAGAGAATACAATTGACTGTATCTGCCCAGTATGGCGCCGCAGAGGCTTCAAGATATCAATGGGAGCTCCTGTAGTTGAGTTCCATATCCTGATTGTCCTATTATTAGACACGGACACAATTTTTTCCCCATCAGGGGAAAATGCAACTAATTGCACCATAGGATTACGGCCATCAAGTTCAATATGATCCCCAACAGGATGACCTGTGCTTGCATCCCAAACTCTAATTGTCTTGTCATCAGAGCCAGAGACAATTTTGTCTCCATCTGGAGAAAAAGCAACTGACTGGACCAGCTTGGTGTGGCCCTTGATAGGCTTACCAATTGGAGCTCCAGTCTTGGCATCCCAGATTCTGATGGTGCCATCATCAGAACCAGATACAATTTGCTCTCCATCTGGTGAAAATGCTACAGAATGCACAATGTGGGTTTGGCATTGAAGAGATTCACCCACAGGTGCTTCTGTTTTTGCATCCCAGACTTTAATCATTCCATCTTCAGAACCAGATATTATTCTTGTTCCATCTGGAGAAAACATAACTGATTGTACCCAATCAGTGTGCCCTTGAAAAGGTCTTCCAATGAGAGCTCCACTATTTGCATCCCAGATTCTAATTGTTGCATCTGCTGAACCAGATACAATTCTAGTTCCATCTGGAGAAAATGCAACTGACTGTACTGAATCAGTATGACCTTTGAGAGAATCACCAATCTGAGCTCCAGCTGCTTTATCCCAAATCCTGATTGTCTTGTCATTAGAGCCAGATACAATCTTTTCATCCACTGGGGAAAAAGCAACTGATTGTACCCAGTCAGTGTGACCAAAAAAGGGCTCACCAATGGGGACACCAGCCTCTGCATCCCAGAGTATGACTGTGTGGTCATCAGAGCAAGATAGAATCTGCTTTCCATTTGGAGAAAATACAACTGACCGAATCCAACCAATGTGACCTTCAAAAGGCTCACCAATGGGAATTCCAGTCCTTGCATCCCAAATTTTGATTGTACAGTCATGAGACCCGGACACAATTTTTTCTCCATCTGGGGAAAATGCGACTGACCGCACAGAATCAGTGTGTCCAATAAGTGGCTTCTCCAAACGGGTCCCCTTTTTTGCATCCCAGATCTCAATTGTTCCATCACTGGAGCCAGACACAATTCTTTCTCCATTTGGGGAATATGCAACTGACTGCACCCAGCCAGTATGGCCAGACATTGGCTTGCCAATGGAGGCTCCAGTTTTTGCATCCCACACCCTGATTTTCTTGTCATTAGCAGATACAACCTTTTTTCCATCTTGAGTCATACCCAAATCCATGATTGCTGACTCAGTATTCCACCCTCCCAAGTTTGGTCTTTTATTTTGTCTTTTAACTTCCATTCCCATTTTTAACCACTGTTGCATCCCTCCAACTTTTTCCTGCCAAAATGGAAGGATGCTTAGATACCAATGGGGAGTCATTGTATTCACACTACTGAGAAGAAAGATCTCGACTGCAGTCTTTATCCCACTGATAGCTGGCTTCAGAGCTTCAAGGTCTGGAGTCCCTGGAATCTAGTCTTCATTAGTTTACTTTTCTTTCATTCAAAAAATCAAGTACCTTTTCAATATAATCAAGGATTTCCATGCATTGGATTAATGTATTGTTGGTAGTTCCTTCTTCGTAGCTTTCCACTCGCAAAAGACTCATCCATTCCACCCAGTGCGTGACTTTTTCACTCAAAAACTGTTCAAGAGCTGCAGTAATATCTGCATCCAATGTGCACTTTCCCAAGTGATAACCCCAGTATTTGCAGGCATAATTGAGGCTGTCATTGACCTTACTCCTGATTTCTGAAGAAATATTCTCAACTGCTCCATCTTCAAGGAATGATGAAGGCAGGTTGAGCATGTTAAATCTTAGCCTTGCATTCATGATCCTGAAACATGCATGGCTTAAAAATTTGTGTTGATAACAGTCATCACAGTATAGATTCTTAGCACGATCTTGCCTCAACACATATTCTGCAAATGAGGCATGGAAAATATAAACAGCTTGATCTTGTTCTGCTATGTACAATACAGATCCCAAAGCAGTAATAAATGTTCTCACTTGCTGAACAGTTGCCCCTGATAACTGAGCAATTATTTCACAAGATACTGGGTTTCTGACAGTGATAACAGTGTGTAAAACTTTTAACATCCCCTGCATTTCTTTTGTTGAAACATCGTTATTAGGGTCAATTGCTTTGCGAACAATAGTCTCATACAACTCATCCAATCTTCTAGTTTGATGAGACTCAGCGACATATTTTAAATCGAGGGCATTTTTCAGTCGCTCTTCTGAGAAAGTAGTATTTCCAGTTATCCAGTTAGAAAGGGTAGATGCAAAGATAAACAATTTTCCAGACGTTTTTGCCAATTGCTGAATATCACTTGGGAGAACAAATTTATTTTTCTGTAGTTTCTCAGTGAGAAACTTGTAAATATCGCTCTCTACCAAACTTTCTTCGACATCATGTAAGAATATCTTAGCAAAAGTAGGAAATGCCTCAAGATAATCAAATACAGATTGTTCTGGACGGCTTGTGAATATAAACTTCAATCCCCGTAGATCATCATTTTGGATAGAATCAATTAAAAATTCCAGCACCAAATCAATCTTTGCACATTCATCCAAAGCATCAATTATGATTACAGGAGCAATCGATGCTAGTCCCTTAGCATTGGCAGCAGCCTTCCAGGGATTTATAATCAACTTCATTTGACTTTTAATGTCTTTGTATGCAAGGTCTGGATTGACCCGCAGCTCCTGTGTAAGAGCTTTAGCAAATGTATGAGAATACTGTGCTAGCTGATAAGCAATTGTTGGAATGAGCTTTGCATGGTCGCAACAGGTAGGAAGTTGTCTAGAACAAAAGAATGCACCAGCAAGTAGCTTGTCCTTTCTCAACATAGTGCACAATGATTTGGCAATGGTACTTTTTCCTGTTCCTGCCATGCCAACCATCCAATACACTTGACTTTCAGGTGTATTGGCCCATTCTATAATTCCTTCAAGAATTTGCTCCCTTGTCCCTGGGGTGCAATGTTCACTTCCATTATTTACATGATCATAAAATGCTTCTTGAGAAGGCACTAGTTTGCTCAGAAAGATTTCCTACTTGACTTTTAACTGGGTAGAAGGGAAAGAAAGTATTTCTGCTTACCTTGCTAATGCTACTTGTGTTTCTTTCAATCTGAAAAAGTATCATCTTCTGTCCCATGCATGTCAAATTAGTACAAGAGTGTTTTTCTATTGAATCCAACCAAATCATAATACATGCCTTACAATTATCAAATGCCTTTTTGATGTCTTCAAAATATTGTTTGATCTGTTCAGATACTTGCTCTGTTTGAAGCACATCAATACCTTTTTGCAGAAGCTGTGGTATTCCAGGTTCTTTATTTCTGGCTGAAATCTGATGATTCAGATTCTCCAAGTCTCTAGAGGGTATAGTATTATATCAAATGTTTCTGGAAATCAAAATATAATTATACTTGGCCAAGGTTTGGAAGATTTCATCTGTTTCAGTGGAACTGCTCTGCTTTTGGTACTCTTTCACTTCTGTTGCCCCAGTAGATAACTCTTTCAGCAAATCAGCAAATTGCTTTTTATTTCTTAGTACTTTCTGGAACATTTCAAAATCTCTATTAGTTGCTTATTTTTGAATCAGAGATACTTGCTCAAATAACACATACATGGTACTTGTCAATCCAATTACAAACTAGTCCAAGAGCAGGGCCTAGTCCTGGAACTGGAATAAATGCCGCAAGATCCTTCAGTGTTCTAAGAGCTTCTTCCACAGCTGCACCCGCAAATTGTAAAGCTAGGCGCTCCGTTGAAGGCTCCTTGTTTGTAAGAGGGTCATCACTACTAATTGAGAGAGCATTGCCATTAATTAGTCCCGAATGCATAGATGCATTTGATACAGAGTCTCTGGCGCTCTGAGTATTCTGTATAGCAATACCTGACTCAATAATTTCCTTAGGTATGTTATCCTTCTGCTTTTTGCGAGAAAATGGATTTCGCATCTTGAACTTGAACTTGGCCTCTGAGAACATGATCGTTTTTCTATTCAAACAGACCAAAAGATTGGCTCGAGTGCTGAGCTGGTATGTCTATCAAATAAATCACTTACAGACCAAAATACGTGCAGCTTCCCAGGACAAAATAATGTTGGTAAAACTCATCCGCGCTTCCTCACGACCTTTATATACCCTTGAGCTTCTTACGTATATGGTGATCATCTGTGGTACCTTGCAATTGCCGGGGTACATATTATTGCTGTCAGACCTCATGACGCTCAATCCGAGCAATATCCATGGTCAGATGGTCCAAGTTTGACAGCTTGCGCGTCCCAGATCTTCTTCGACTATGTACACGAGGACGTCTGGCACATAGATATAGCCGAGCATGTTCCCACTCAATTTGCAGCCCGTTCCCAATTACGAATTCCTATCATTACTCCTGCCCATTCATCTCCGTCAGATTGTAATTGTCATAATTCAGTTACCTCAACCCTCGTTCCATCGACTGAATTGTACTATGTATATATCTTTCTGTTTCGTGACTCCCCACCTAATGTCCGGCTCAACTGACTTTGTCATTAGGCCAATCGGGCATGACCTTCCCGAAAGACGTATACTAACCTCGCCGAATGTTTTTACCTTCCTCCACCAAACTCCAAGTACAGTTTCCAAAATTAAGCACTCATCGAAACCTGCACGACTAGAAAAAACAACAAACAGAGCCTAAGGTTAACCTTATGATCAGAGCTTTTTTGACGCTATAGGTGTCTATACTGTATACGACGTTGGATCGGGAATGAATGCGGGGTTGAAGACCGCACGCTTGAGCCCAGTAATCATAGGCATAGGAAAATGATATATTGTTATTCCACTCCGTACTTTGTTTGTGTAGCTCACAATCGTTATAGTACCCTAAGACACACGACCCTGAAACGCAAGAGCTTGTGAGCTACAGCCTATGATACCAACAACAACAGCACGGCTCTCAGCACACTGCTTTACCGAAGTACCAGATATAGTCCTACCAAAATCGTTTAAGGGGGTGCTGGAGGGCGGACCTGCCTCAAGATATATCGACTGGCGGTGGATGCTAATCTTATCGCTCAAGAAGAGCGTGAGACTGGCAAGCCTGCACAGCCGCCAAAGCCTCGTGTCAAGGTCTCTGATGTGCGGTTTTTTGCTGCTACTGACTGCGATGTCTGGAACAAGAGCATTTTCCCTAGTCTCATAACTTGGATGGCAGGCCAACCTTGTAACACCATCTGGAATCTTTGGAATACCCATATCGAATCGCTCTCTCATGCCCCTCGCAACTGCAATGGGCCTAAGGGTGAAAACTAACTTATGCTACGGACACCCAGCTCTTCTTTCACATGTATGTTCTCAATCGATTGGTGGGCATGGCTAATTTCCTTGCTAGGCTCAAACCCAGATTCGGAACTATCGAAGCAAATTCGGTGCGAGAGGATTGGCCATTGTGGAAAAATATCTCGAAAGGAATGGTGACGATATGGATGTAAGGCGTGTTCCTGTTGAGGAACTCCTCCATCACGACGCTTTCATCTATGAAAACCCTGGTGAAATGGTGAGTATTCTTTAATTTGCTATGGCCTGAAAAATGCTTACGTTCATTTGTGCCAGCGTACTTCCTCTACCGGGGCAACACGGGGCGTTCCGGGGCGAGCTCATTATGCGAACGCCTTTTTATCTCACCTGGGCTCTGGCTGCCCCTGATGCGCACGATGACAAGTACCCAATTAGTCCTCTTGCTCTTGCCGTTGTTGCAGTATGTCTGCTCTTTACCGAATTCTATTTCCAACCTTTATGTTTCTAAACATTCTCTATATCTAGGTCCAACGTGCGCTGAAGAGTTTCGAACCTGGATACAATACATTGCTCAGAGGGGAAGCTCATAACTCAGAACTATCGGATGAGAAGAGGAAACGATGACCTCAAAATCATGCCTTCAGCTTTGATAAGAAATATGCACCGGAGTTGCGAAAATTTTATGAGATCACCAAGAATTTGTCGGCGAACAAGTGGGAGATGATGTTTGTGGCTAGCGAGGCATTCCTGGGTGAAGTTTCCAGTGCCGGTGCTGGACCCGCATTGAAAGAAGCTCGAGCGTCGAGAGGATTAATACGATATGGGTGTGGACGGTCACGGCGCAAGCTCGGATGCAATGTCAATGGACAACACAATCGCTCTCTCGCCTTAAGGTATGTGGTCTGTACTCACTGTTGTGAATTCGTGCTCATCAATCTGCTCTGCAATTTCCGCCTATCCGCCTTTCCTTTCTCTCTGTAGCGAGCAGGTACTGCACTGATCGTTATTTCATCGTTGTACCACATGTCGTTGTAATAATGTACGAAATGTAGTCACTTTCGTGGCCATTATTGCATGATTACCGTATGATACATGTATGGACAGCATATGGATGTGTGTGATAGCTTGCATGAGGAACGTGAACAGCGTATAAACGGGTATGCTTGCAGGGCATAACAGGGCGCCGCCTGCCGTGTATCCACGCAGAATGGCTGTATGATGCGAAATAGCTTTTACGCATGCCCTCCGATCTGACATACCGCATCGGATGCGTATGATCGGGTAGGATATGTATGATCACACGACTGCGAATTTGCTGATGCAGCAGGCTCAAGGTATATCGACTGTAGTACCGCTATCACTCAGTGCAACCGTTATTTCAGAACAATCAGACCAAACAGGTGCAGCGAGGGAGAGGATCCAGAAGCGGTATGACAGGTGTGATCGGTTAGGGATGATCACATTGGTTGATTCTACGAGAACATAGAGCTGGGAGCATGGCTTGCCGTCTACTTTTTGAATTGCATGGTTGGGGCTCTTGCGCATATTCCAATCACTTGACCATAATCGATCACGTAGATAGAACGGCTCCTCCGGGGCCGGGTGTCATGAGGTGTGAGAGCAGTGACATGTGTATAGATTTTTTATCACATGTATGCGAGCAACGTATCATACGTAAGAGGCACAAGAGATATAAAGAGCAAAGATGACTCTGCCAACAACTTTTTGACCAAGTTTACGAACCTGTGCGCTGATCAGTAAGTAAAACAACTAATAAATTACTCTCTCGAAATTTGAGCTAACTCGCTGGATTGTTGGAATAAGATTCGCGACTATGGCTTCGGAGACCAAGCAAACCAAACACAAGAAATCCAAAATGCGCAATTTATTTTCTCGTAGAAAGCGCGAGAAAGATAATGCTTCTAATGCAGGTATTGTTACACAGAATGTTCAGAACCCCACAGGCTCTTTGTCAGATGTTCTTGCACTACCCTCTGAGCTCAGTCAAGAGAACCCTGGTCCCACGGACTCTGTGTCAGATGTTCTGATACCACCCTCTGAGCTCAGTCAAGAGAACCCTGGCCCCACAGGCACTGTGTCAGATGTTCTTGTACCATCCTCCGAGCTCAGTCAAGAAAACCCTGTTCCCACATTAGGCTCTGTGTTAGATGTTTTTGTACCCTCTGAGCCTAGCCAAGAAAACCCTGCCCCTACCGGGAGTGGTCAGGTCGCAATTGAACATCTCCATCACACAACTCAGGAGCAGGCTTTGGACCTTGTTGGTATATTTATGGAGAAGGGTCTGAAAGAACTGGCAGACTTTATTCCGGATTCAAGTTTGAGTTTTGAAGTTGGTATAATTTGCAAGTGTATTGAAACTTACTATGTAAGTATTTTCTGAACAGATACTTCTTTTTGCCAATAAGATACTAATGCAAATTTTCATCATTAAGCAAATAACTGAAAACAAAGAGAAGTTACAAAATTCATTGGATCAGTTGTCTGCCAAAGTTTCTGATATCATGAAATACACAAGACGGAGTAATTTCACTGAAATGGATGACATTTTCCAGGCCTTGTCTAGGTATGTTGTCATGATTCTATCACAAACTTATAGAATGTTGACAAAGATCTTTACTTACAGGGAGTTAGAAAAATTCAATGCCCAGATTGAACCAAAGAGACATGAGATTTTGAGAGCATCTTTGCCGGAAAGGGGAGATGATATATTCCATATATTCCAAACAGATGATATTTCAGCAGAAATTGACCAATACTTGGAGGATATAAAAAGTGCACTTGAAAGTTGTGAGGTATGTTTTTCCAGCTACATGGGTTGAAATGAAGTATTCAGTACACTCTGCAGAAAAATATTATTTCCAGGCTCAGTGAGATTAACAAGGTAGGTACAGGTGAATTTTAATTAATTTTCAGGATGTTGAAAACTGGATAGAAAATCTTGAGCAAATTGGAACCTTCTAAAGAAGCTTTTCACGATTATGGAGTCGAAAGACCATTATGCCTCCCAGGGACTAGGATACAAATTCTTACCAGACTCAATCATTGGGCCCTTACCTCCAAAGGTCAAGTATTTTGGATGAGCGGGATGACAGGAACAGGGAAAAGCACTATTGCAAATACTTTATGCAAGATATTTGGAGATAACAAAATACTTGCTGGCACATTTTTTTGTTCCAGGCAGCTTCCTGCTTGTCGGGAATATACCAAAATTATTCCCACTATTGTGTATCAGCTGGCACATTTCTCGCAGGAATTTGCTGATGCTCTTGTAAAAGAGTTGCAGAATGATTTGGATGTTATTAATCAAGATGTGCCAAAACAAATGGCATTACTTCTAAACCCCTGGAAGGCAATTGCCAATGATAAAAAACTGGCAGGAGTTACTCCTGTCATTGTCATTGATGCTTTGGATGAATGTACAAATGTAAACCTTGTATTGGAACCTCTGATTCAAGCTATTCAAAGCAACAAGCTGCTGGGGTTAAAGTTTATATTTACAAGCCGTCCAGAACAGTCAGTATATTGTCATCTCGAGCATTCCTCAACCACAAGTTCTAAAATTATTCTGCATAAAATGGAAACAAGTTTGGTAGAGAGTGACATCAACAAGTTCCTCTCTGACAAACTGCAGAGTTATGACTATGTAACTTTAAATGATATTGAGCAGCTGGCTAAAATTGCTGGAGAATCATTTATCTTTGCAGCCACAGTTGTCAGGTGGATTACTCAGAATGATTTAGATCGGTTACAAGACCGTTTGAACATTGTTCTTAGCTTGGAAAATATTCCACTCACAGATCAGACTAAAAGACAGGATGAACTGTATAGAGCTATCATCATGGATGCAATCACACCTAACAGTAATATATCAAACGAAGAGAAAAATGCAATTCTGGTAGTCCTGCACATGGTCATTAATTTGAGAACTCCAGTATCTTGTAAAGCAATTGCTCAATTATCAGAAGTAGAACTTGAGCAAGTGGAAAAATGTATTGCTGTATTGGGATCTGTTCTGTACCTGGCGGGATCAGATCAGGCCATTTATATCTTCCACACTTCATTTCCAGACTATTTGTTGAAAGATGAGTGTGCAAAAGACCTATACTGCAATATGTCGTATGAGCATACAGTGTTAACCCATGCATGCTTGAATATTATGAATAGACAGTTGAAGTTCAATATTCTCAACTTACATTCATCATTTGTGAAGGATAAAAATGTTGAAAATATTGAGCTAAAAATGAATGAAAAGATTACCGAGAGCCTTGTTTATGCCTGCAAAAGTTGGGAATATCATTTGAAGAGAATATCAATGGATGCAGAAATCACCAAAGCTTTGGAAGAATTCTTTGAGGAAAAAATAATATATTGGGTTGAAGTAATGAGCCTGTTTCAAGTGATGCATCATCAAGAAAGTAGGGCCGATGATCCTTTAGTGCAATGTATAGAGATTCTTGACTCGGTTGGAAAGGTAAAGTGGTTTAAATTTGATAATATAAAGAGAACAACTTAACGTAGTTTCTAGATTTCAATGATTCCAGACAAGCAGCGACAAACTATCATCCATATACAAGCTGCAGTGGAAACATTTTATCTGAGCACTGTAAATACAATAACCCCACATTGGTATCTGAGCATTCTTCCATTTTGGGAGGACAAGATTAGTGGAATACAACAGCGGTTAAAAACAGGACTTCAAGTTGAAAGACAAATGGTGAGGCAAAATTTGGGGGGCTGGAATACAGGATCATCAATTAAGGGTTTAGTCATTTCTCAGAATGGAAGGAGAATTGTATCTGCTAGTGACAAGATCATCAGAGTCTGGGATGCAAAAACTGGAGCTCCTATTGAAAAACCTTATGAAGGCCATACTAGTTGGGTGCAATCAGTTGTACTTTCCCCTAATGGTGAAAAAGTGGTGTCTGGCTCCAGCGATAATACAGTCAGGATATGGGATGCAAAAACTGGGAATTGCATTGGCAATCCACTGGCAGGCCATACTGATTCTGTGCAGTCAGTTGCATTTTCCCCGGATGGAGAAAAAATTATATCCGGGTCTTGTGACTGTACAATTAGAATTTGGGATGCCATGACTGGAACTTCCATTGGTGAGCCTTTGAAAGGCCATACCAATTGGATTCGGTCAGTTGCATTTTCTTCAAATGGCAAGCAAATTGTATCTTGCTCAGATGACAATACAATCAGAATCTGGGATCCAGAAAGTGGCATTCCCATTGGTGAGCCTTTGTGGGGCCATACAGACTGGGTGAGATCAGTTGTTTTTTCTCCAGTGGATGACAAGATTGTATCTGGCTCTGATGATAAAACAGTCAGAATATGGGATGCAACAACTGGAACTTTAATTTGTGACCCTCTCCAAGGCCACACTGCTTCAGTACAGTCAGTTGCATTTTCTCCAGATGGAGAGAGGATTGTGTCTGGTTCAGCTGATGAGACAATCAGAATTTGGGATGCAAGAAGTGGAGCACTCATTGGAAGGCCTCTTCAGGGACACACTGATTGGGTACAATCAGTAATATTTACTCCAGATGGAACAAGGATAATATCTGGTTCTGATGATGGAATGATTAAAGTCTGGGATGCAAAGACAGAAGCCCCCATTGGTGATCTTTCTCAAGACCAAACCCACTTTGTGCATGCAGTAGCATTTTCTCCAAATGAGGAGCAGATTGTATCTGGTTCTCATGATGGCACTGTCAGAATCTGGGATGCCAAGACTGGAGCTCCAATTGGTAAGCCTATCAAGGGCCACACCAAGCTGGTCCAGTCAGTTGCTTTTTCTCCAGACGGAGACAAAATTGTCTCTGGCTCTGAAGACAAGACAATTAGAACTTGGAATGCAAGCACAGGACATCCCATTGGGGATCATATTGAACTTGATGGCCGTAATCCTATGGTGCAACTGGTTGCATTTTCCCCCAACAGTGAAAAAATTCTGTCTGTGTCTAATGATAGAGTCATAAGGATATGGAATTCATCTACTAGAACACCCTTTAATGATGTGAAACCTCTTCAAGGCCATACTGGGCAGATACAGTCAGCTGCATTTTCCCCAGATGGAGACAAAATTGTGTCTGCTTCCAGTGATGGGGCTATCATGATCTGGGATTCAGAAGTAGGAACTGCTATTGGCAAGCCCTTGCAGGGCCACACTGACTCAGTCCAGTCAGTTGTATTTTCGCCAGATGGACAGATGATTGTATCTGGCTCCTCTGATAAAACAATCAGATTCTGGGACACAAGCACAGGAGCTCTGGTTGGTGAGCCTCTTCAAGGCCACACTGATTCAGTGTTGTCAGCTGTATTTACCCCAGATGGAGAGAGAGTTATCTCAGTCTCTGATAGTGGCACAATCATGATCTGGGATGTAGAAACTGGTGCACTTAGTCATGAATCTCATCTAGGGCACATGCAATCAGTTGTATTTTCTGCGGACAGAGAAAAGCTTGTATCCTGCTGTCATGACAATGCAATTACAATCTGGCATACTCAAGCAAACTTTGACAAGGTAAGTCTCTTGTTTACCAAATTTTAGAATATTCAAATCTAAGTCCTATTTCTCTAGTTATCTGCACCAAAAGGTATGTTTATGTTCTACTTTCACTATAAATTTCTGATTATGGTACAGCTCCTGAATGGAAACTGGATGCTGATGGATGTATCCATATTCCTGATGTGGATCATGGCATTGTTTGGATCCCTGAGCAATACAGGCATAACTTGGTTGCTGATGAAACCTGTTTGGTCATATCTGCCACTGGGTTCAACAAGATCTCCTTGGCAAATTGTGTGTATGGAGCAAACTGGTATAAATGCTGGTCTACAGAATAAAATTTTTTTCAATATATAGTTAGCTTGTGCTACTAAATCCATGTACTCTGTCCATATGTACTTGTAGCTCTGAATAAATCTTCTTGGATCACCCCCTTCTTTTATCATCTGTCAAGTAATTAGATAGAGACAAACTGAAAGCAATCAATAGTTTCAATCATGCTACTTTCAAATGAGAAGGTACGGAAGTGGTACAGGGAAGAAATAACAAATAGATTACATGTTCTTCAACTCTGATACTACTCTGAGATTTTGATTCACCCATTGAGGAAATTTTTTAAGTCACACTCCCTGATGTGATTGATATGAAGCAAACAGCAAAACAGCAAGATCAATGCAGTCTACTAAGAAAACAACTCATGATGGGTGTGGCCAGATAGATGTAATAGTAGTAGGCATGAGTCCTTCACACTCTTTACATGAGCTTCTTGTATGAGGCAATCTATCAAGGCTTGCCCTCAGAGGTGTTGTGAAACTCCCCTCACATCTTAAAATCTGTTTGTACTTATGAATGCACTGCACCTGCACAATATAAAGCCAGATGCAATTCCTATGCCAGTTGAATCTGTCCTGAACTTCCTAATTCTCTGCTTGTCCCTTGCCCACCCTGGACCTCATGCCCAAGCCCAACAGGTTCTCTGCATAATTTGCATTGCAAATTACATACCTGGGAAACTCTCTGATAATTGCCTTTCATGCATACTGACCCTTCATCATCCCCACTGCTGTCAATTATTCCATAACTTCTTTTGCTTGATGTCCTGGCTAGAACCATTGTTCTCGACAGTGTCTCCGTATACTCTTTCCACATTGGTATAGTCAAGTTGGACAGTGGATTTGGCACTGTGAGAAGCAATTCAGTACAGTGAGCAAAACAATGAGTTTGTGTAGACCATTGAAAGTGAAATATGCCATGGAAAGGCAACAAAGTAGGGATAGAAGGCATGTACAAATCCAAAAACCTTGAAATACCCTCACCTCCAAGCACTTTGAATACTTCCCAATCCATCAGTATCCCTGGCATCTATCCAATGGTGACCTTTTCATAGGAACCCTTGCCCCACGAGCTAGTATCCACATTACTGTATAAATGGCTGTTGAGAAGTGTAAAGCACTCATTCAACTGTAGATAATGACAAATCCACATACATTGTGACTGTGTCTCAAATGCCCCGATTATACTCCAACATTGTTAAGCATTGATATATTGGCATGATCTAACAAATGCCCAGGGAATGGTGGATATGTTAACTCATAGTGATGATGGGTTTCTGTAGGGGGGAGGGATTTGTCTCAAGCATCGAACTACAGAGGAGGATGAAAGTTGACTGCAAAGGATAAACGCCAGCATAGTTATGAAGAATCATAACACAGATAGATCTGATGATATCACAGACAACTTACCTCTGCCCCTCAGTGCCACATCCTGATTGTTCTGGTTTGCCATCTGCTGTCCCAGCACCAGATTCTCTTGACAAAGCATTTTGCAGAAAGCCATGCTATCATTGTGGGCACAGGCTTGTACATCTTGAAGTTCTGTTATGATTCATCAGACAGAATGTAGTTATTAGCCAATCTCTAAGCTTCTTCACCTCCATCACATTCAATGGCCGGATGAACATGGCATAAAGGTTTGTAGGAAGGACCTTTTAGGAGCCTCAAAACTAATGAACTTGGGTGTATACAGCGAAGTGGATGAAGGCTATCTTGCGGTCAATTGAAAAGATGAATGTAACTCAAGTAAGTGATTCAAAGGACCTGTTATTTCTCCAGTACTGTATCTTCCATCCCTGCAAGACATCTTCCCATGTTTTTTCCAAGTTAAACTGCCAAAGTTGCCTTTGAGATATTGAGAGCTTGAACTGCTGGTGGTGGTTGGTCATTGCTTTCCATCTTTTCCAAATACTTTCCCATTGTCTCAATGTTCTTCCCATTGGTGGGTTCTGAGGAGGACTGTGTAATAGTAGATACACTGATCTGACCCCGGTGTATCAGTTGTTGGTCCCAAACTGGTAATAAACCTTACCTTACCTTACCCAGATTCAATTTCCCATAAACATCCTTGTTCAACATACCACCGCCATTACCAATGCTCATCTAGAAGGCTTAAATTGTGTTTTCCTTGAATAGGGTATATTGTAATTTGCAAAATTAAAATGTACATTTTGGAGCAGATTTACACACAAAGGCAAAATAGTACTGGAATACTGGAACACTACTGCGAACACCAGTGCAAACAGAAATCCAAGGTCGCTGAAAATGTTACCCCTCAATTGCAATCCTCCTCAATCTACAGGTCAAGCTTGTGACACTCTTATTTACCAAGGGTGCTCCAGTACTATGAGAATGTTTCTTCTCAGGTTTTGCCTCTGAAGGTAATTCATCGACCGGCAGAAAGTTTTCTTTGATGGGAAAGATCAAGTGCTGAGTGGCTTGTTGAAGACCTGAACTGTGTAGTTGGCTTTTGCATGTATGATATGTTGCCTGAGATGCTACTGATGCACGGGACTTGCCTTGGTCCATGATAGTTATCTTGGAGGCGAACTGTACATAACAGTCAGTTGATTCTAAGCTATGGAGTAAGAGGTTGGAGAACTCACAATTCTTCTATCTTCGCAGTCACCAGCTGCATATCACTGGTGGATTCAATTGTTACATTAAATCTCATTTCCAGTTGTAAGAGCACACACCAGAATACTATTAAGCATGTTAATTCGAAACCCCAGTTTACCCCCAGCATTTTTGAGCCAATTGTCTGTCTTTGCTTTACAGAGATTGACTAGGCATTCCTGTTCCGCCATGTCCAATGCAATTTCTCTCCTCCATGTGCTCAGATCAATTGTCTTCACTTCATACAAAAAACAGATTGTCCATTGGGCTTGTACCCCTTCTTTGGGCTTCCATGGTGGGACTGTGGTAAGACATTCAGCGGCATTAAACGCCGCTACATCCCAATCTTCAGATCCTGTATTTACAGGAGTGATAAAATGTTGAATCATCAATGGGAGATTCTTTATCCTCGAGCCATTGAAGGTGGCCATGATGCAGATTGTTGTCGATTCCACTTCCTGAATGTTGTCCATGGAATCAGGAATCACAAAACATGGTCAAAATTTGGCTTTTCCATTTTGAATAGCGTTCTCAACCTCTGTCAGGCATTTTTGAACTGAGGACTTGCACAGCTTGTCCAGCGGACTCCCGGCAAGACAGAGAAGCATTGGACAAAGGACGGAGTCATGGATCCCAGAAACATAGGCCCCAGACATTATCTCATAGTCGCAGAGTAGTTGGAAAGTATCAGTAATGAAAGAGTGGCAGAGATGCTACAAAGCATCAGAGACCTGCTCAGAGTTGGGCTGTAGGTATGTTGGTACAAATATTTGCCCAACCTATTTCTATTTATCAAGTCCTAAATTACATTATTCTCTTCCTTTATATTTGTATATATCCTCATCGCATATTATCAATCAATGTCAATCCCCACTTGAACCCAGCTTCAAATTGTGGCTTGCCGTCTAAAAAGGAAATGGCTGTGGACCCACAATCCTTTTGTTCTTTTAAATCCTTTGTTTAGTCCAGTGCCACACATCTCTTAGCTTTAAAAACCTTTCCACTCGAGTGAATACTCATATCCCATCCTTGTCCTACGCTTAACTCACCGTGTAATTCCTCATGTCCTCTGATACTTGTCAATTTTTTGAAAATCCCAAACCTTGCTTTCGTTTTACCCCAAAAGTAGGCACGTACATCTCTTTCTCACTGGATGTCAGACAAATGTTGGACCTTCTTCGCTGCGATGTTCCTAAAGAATTTGAGGAGGCTGTTAGAACCTTCCCCAATCGGAAATACATTGCAATTGTTCCACGCGTGTGTAAATATCTCGGCATATGTTTGATGCTGCTCTAATTCTTGCGCCACAGTATCCGAATCTGCCTGATCCAGACAGTCCTTATCATTAGACGGGTGTCCGATTGCTGCAGCAAGGCCTCCCCAAACCAAAGCCAGAAATCTGTCTCGAGCCGCAGATGTGCGTTCCCGTCGCCCCGGAAACATCTCATCCTCTGAATCATCCTCCAGTCAAAACCAGTGCGCCACTTCCTTGGGAGGGATGTTACCACTTGAGCTGTCACGACACCAATGTATGCCTTCCTCAAAGCCACTTTGATTATGCAAATGCTATCAGTATGGACGACCAGGACTGGATTCAAACTTACCGGTATTGTCGTGAGGATGCAGATCTGGCACGAGCTAATCAAAGGAAGTCCCAATCCGGAGGAATTACGCCTTCCAGAACGGTTGAGGAGCCAGAGGTAGACCAAGCAAGTGTTGAGCAGCCCATTGGTCGCTCTCATTCTGGTCAGTTTTCTATTTGTTGCCATGAATATCTATATAACTTGCCCTCGTCTGTATAGTCTTCCGTAAGCAGATTGAAAAAGCTGGAAATGCACTGAAAGCGAGTCGAGTTCTTCGGTCGCGTGTTTTGCAGGTCAAACATGGACAATTAAATTGTAGAATCGTGTCACACTCGTTAAAACCGCTTTAATTTTGATAATACTATAATACAATGACCGTCTGTAACTGGAAAGTCAGCATCCGATGCACCTCGTTAATATTTATTGCTTTGACCGACCCCGATAAGGAAATTCTGCTTCTCGGTTTGAATGAGTTAGCAAGATCGGTACAATACGAACATACATCTTCTTCATACTCTTCAGCCTCGATGTCAAGGCAACGCAGCTCTTCATGAACGAAGCAGTTTTCATGGGTGACAAGAAATTTCGCAGCACTATGAATAAGTGGAATATCCTTTTTGTAAGTACTGTTTCGAAATTGAATCTATTATTTGTCAAGGTAGAATCATTCTAGCTTGCATCCCCAGACACGCGGTCTCTCTCCATACTCCTTCACATCCCTTGCTAATATACTTGGATACTCCGTAAAGATGTGCTCAATGGTGGCCAGTCTCGTCGATCGCCCGGTCCCAAACTCTTCCGCCCCAGACCTAGCTTCCGCAAAGGTAGCTGAAGCTTCCCGGCCGAGACAACTGTGCAGGGCATCAGCAACTCGGCTAAATCGGTCTTCATGACCGGGCAAAAGAAAGGGAAACTGCTCGTGCTGCGCAAAGAAATGGGCGAGCAGCCGGGCGATGTTTGTGCGTGTAATTGCTATCGCACAGTCATCAGCCTGGCTGCAGCGATGCTGGAGTGGCAACAAGCCTTGTTGGTCCTCAAGGAGGCGCCGTTTGAAGTCCTCGATAGTCCCCTGGCATGACATGCATATCATGATGATGTGCGGGATTCTGCCCCAGGGGGAAGAATCAACTTGATCAAGTGAGACTATCTCAACTTTGAACCAGTGGTCTTCGCCGATTACAGAATGCTGGTCTCCCGATATTTCTGCCATGGGATTTTTTACAATGCGGCAATAGATGTTCCGATATCCTGTACACCATACTGTAATTCTAACCATAAGGAAGCATCAGACTCGGGGCTTACCTCCATGCGAACAGAAATGCTGTATAACGGCGAAGATAGGTATGTCAAGTTTCATCCACGCATTCCGCACAAGCAAGAGAGAAACATATAAAGCAACACAAGTAATACGGCGATGACTGGTGGCAATCAATTCTTCGGGGAATCTATGAAAGGAGAAGAAATCGAGCGGGCGCCTGCTAGAAGAATGAAACAGCCATACCTTGACCATAAGTCGCGCTCTTGGATTGCTGTTTGCTTCATCCAGTTCGTAGTAACTCTCGAAACGTAAATTTGCATAGTCTCGATTTGTCGGGTCATTCGTTCAGGCGCTTTGACACGGTAATTTATTGGTCTTTTCGCAGTAAGCTGCAGACCTTCAAGCTCTCTTGCGTTCCTCTCGTATAGCAGTTTGAGGTCGACACGGACTTTGACCCGAGTTGGTGGGCCAGCTTCGATGGTCGCGATTCTAAATTCTGACAAGAGATTGCAGATCGTAAGAAATCGGGCGACAGACACTAAGTCATTGGGGTTCCAGGTGACGTCGACGGCGAGATCTCGATGTGCATGCGCTGACCTCTTTTGCGCGATTTTTGACACTGTCGAGGACAAGGAAAAAGTCAGCGGAAATTAACAAATACAGATAGCAAGTATGTATACCTGGCGACTCTGTGGAGTCATTCGACACAGGTATAGTCTCTTGAGTGGTCTTCGCCGCGAGGTTTAAAAACGAATGGAAACCAATGCGTTCCCAGATGGCCATATGGCTGACCAGGGCGCTCAGATTTGGGTTACGCGATTTCCCGTGGTGTAGTTCAATTTCCTCGAGAAGCAGAGCGGCATTAACTCTGATTTTCTTCACGCGGGCGATGGCAGATTTAAGAATCGCTTTGTTTTCCTCCGTGCGATAGAGTACGACGAGCTCCCAAAACATCTGCGCGCGTGTTTGGCAAGCACAATCACCAACGTGGGCATCGAATGCGGAGAGGGATTGAAGTGGTAATGGAAGTGAAGAATCTCCAAGGCTGCCATACACTAGGGCGCCGTGGAAAACAGAGAGAGCTCGTTCCATAGAGTGAAGTACATGAAGACACTGCAGAACTGTGCGACCGAGATCCCCGTAAAGCACCAAAGTGTTTGGGGAGGAGAGGAGGAGAGGTAGTACCATAGCTTCTCAAGGTCTGGAGGCCAGTTACCTTACTACAAGGCTTAAATATCCGTCTCGAAGCTTGGCATGATGACTGGAATATGTTCCGAGTAGTGTACCGTTAGAACAGGGGCTGCAGGATCATAAGTGTAGGCCTGCGGAACCGATTTGAAAGACCCAGCCCGCGAACTACGATATGAATTATTGCTGAGCCTTTAGGTTTGGCCTCTGTACCCAAATGCATTATCGCCTTTTGGCTCTTCCTTCCATACAAGTATATCCATTTCTGCCTTATCCCCTTTCAATTATGTCTTCCAGAGAGCATGTACTTTTTGTTTCAGAGTTCGGGGCGCTTTCCGCTTTCCTATGCATTCACAAGTTCCATCTGCATCCATATTGAGATATAAAAAGAGCTTCCTGTAACAAGTTTGTCCTAATTAGGTCCAGCCCGCCTGTGATACTGTCTCGTATTTACATCTATTTAGCTTTTTCCCTTATTCTCGGTCGTCACCTTGGACCTACGTTGCTTATTTTCCAGTATAGAAAGAGGTCTACTTGACGAGGTCTGCTTGTCGACTCGGTTGAGAGTTATTCGCGAAGCCTTATACTGATACTAGAATCCGAACTGACTGCCAACAATCTAGGCCACTAAACTGAGCCGAGAATAGAGTCGATAGGTATCATTCGATCCTGTCATTATTGAAGAGGCCGGATACCCTTTCTTGGAGAGGGATTAGGATTCTCCGATCATCTCCGTCCATTTGAGAAGGCAGCTCCATTTTATGCGCACAGTATGTGCGTCACTTTTATCAGAACCACACGAGCGCGCGCCAGACAAGAAGAGACGGAAATGCTCAGAAGTACATAAGGTCACCTGTACAAGAACAAAATATTAGCAACGAACATTTCTTACTCTACATGCGCGCGGCGCGCGCGCACCCCAACTTCCAATCATTACTGTTGCCCAATCATCCCTGTCCAGTCATATTTATCATACCACTTCCTAAAGTCCCTGATCCTCTCCTTATCCCTCGCCCCCCCCAAAACCCTCCTCGGCCTCCTCCACTTCCTCGGCTCAAGCTCCAATACATTGCCAATAATCTCCGCCGCAAAGTATCTCGGAAACTCTCCAGCACTCTTCTCCCCTACACCTTCCATGCCGAGCACGTCGTCGTTGTCCTCATCATCCTCGCCTCCGCCCATACCGAAACCGACCTTGCCCTTTCCTCTGCTTTTGCTCGATGCGCCAGAACCGTCGCTCTCGATGACGTGGCCGTATCCTTTTTCGCCCTTGTAGTCAAATTGAACCATAAAGTAGGGTAGGTTGGGCACCATGGACCGTCGGAAGCCGCCCGGTCGGGAGGAGAAATCGATGAGTTTTCGATGGGTTGACCATTCTGAGCCCGAAGAGAGGATGGATTCCTATGCGAAATAAAAATGTATTCGGTGAAGGGAAGGAGGGGAGGACAGACGAGGTCAGTCCTACGTTTTCCCCGTAGTGAAAGTTTACAAATCCAACTGACCTTGAAATACCCTCCAAGCACCTCAAAGATTTCCCATTCCACGGGTACGCACTCAATATACGAGTGTCGCTGGCCTTTCATCGATCCCGGTGTGACTGTTTCGTAGAAAACCACGCCTCGCGAGGGTTCTTGTTCCGAGAACATCCTCATTAGGGTTTTCATAAAGTTCTATAAATTTATTGAGCACATTCGTTCCAATAGATTATGTGAATTCGGGAGTTACCTTGACCTCATCCCAAACATCATCGTCACCCTCCAGCATCGTCAAACAATGTTGCATTGGGACAATTAAACAGTGTCCAGGGACGAGTTCCTCATAGGATGTGCAGGAAAGGTATACACGCGTACCCATCGCGATGATGGGTGCTCGAGGAGGAATTTCGTCTGCATCAGGGCCTGCGCAAGGGGAACGAGGATTAGATTACGAAGAGGTGAAGCACAGATCAGAAGGATGAGATAAAAGGACCAAATGGGAGAAGGGAGCGGGAACGGGGCCGAGAAAATGGAATGAGAAAAAGGGTAAAAGGGCCAGAGAAAGAATTACCGGAGGTCGTGGTTTGAAAACAGAAATCACAGTTTGCGAGAGCTTGTTGAGTCCGTTTGTAGTCTGCAGAACATAATTCAACTTTCGGAGATTCTGG
Source organism: Collybiopsis luxurians FD-317 M1 (assembly GCA_000827265.1). Lineage (NCBI taxonomy): Eukaryota > Fungi > Basidiomycota > Agaricomycetes > Agaricales > Omphalotaceae > Collybiopsis > Collybiopsis luxurians. The sequence continues at coordinate 157,147 of KN834786.1, read as the reverse complement.
TTTGTTCTTTGGCAAACGACGTACCATGTACAGCAAACTGCCTCTTCATAGCGTCGGATCGCATTTTTTGTCGTCCTAGTTTCGCAGCGTTATCATCGATGTAGTCAAGATCGTTCTAAAAGGAGAACAGAGAGTTGAACTGGATGAGAAATATACCACGCATAGATAAACGCTTACCTCGAACTTGCTGTCCCCAACGATCGCCCTTGCCAGCACCATATCCTGATCCTTCTGGTCGGTCATTCCAGCACCAAACTTCTCTTGCCGGAGCATTTCGCTTAAAGTCGTGCTGTCGTCGTCGGCATTATACCGCACAAGCTCGTGCGTTTTGGGATCGTGCGTCTCAAAGTGCTATGGAAACGACAGGATCTGTCAGTGGCACGAGCAAAGTACCAGTAGGGATGACAACTGACCTTTTCCTTCTTCCTATGTCTGCGATTTCCAGGCTCATGAGCACGCGACTCTTCTTCTTCATCCTTCCCGATCGAACCAGACCCAACATCGTATAAACGGCCTCTGCCATCCAGCGTCGGCAATACCTCGACCTTGACATTGTGCTTGGCCCTACCAGAAGAGTCAGACTCATCGTAACCATTCGCCAACCTCTGCGCTTCCTCATATTCTTTCTCTAATTCCGCCGCATTCGGTGCCCCGACGAGCTTGGCTCGCAGAACTTTGGCTTGTAGCTTATTGAGGGAGGAAGGAGAAAGAGCTCGTCGATTTGACGATGAGGCGGATGATATGATTTTCGGAGGAGGCGTCATAACCGACGGAATAGGTGTATGACTGTGTTGCAACGGCGAAGTGGTTTGGGAAGGCAGACGAAGTGAATCCAGCCGGCGATTGGCTGGTGGTTGGCCGCCAGGTAGGGGAGGAGTAGAAGGTGACGGTGTTGAGGGTGCGCTTCCTCCCGGCCGACGAAATGATGAACTTCGACTCGAAGTAACCGAATTGGAGAACATGTATCCTTTTTCTCCTCCCGTCCCCGTACCACCTCCATACCGATCTTGCTGACGTCCCCTACTTCGTCCCTCGCGTTCATCAAGTACTCGACGCTCTTCCAGAACTTCTTCCCAAGCTTCTGCCGACCCGAACCTTTCCAGTCCAACCTCTAAAACATCTCGACCTTCCTCCTCCGCAGCCTCATATACCCTTTTCAAACGGGTCATTCGCCATTGCGAGCCTGGGCCGCCGGGAGTATTGGTTCGTTTAGGGGGAGGTGGATCATTGTCAATCTCTTCCTCTGTGGGGGCAATTTCCATTGCCTTCCGCTCCATTTGGACTACCTTATCCATTTCCCGAGTTTTTTCCAGTTCCTTCTCCTTTCCTTTCCTTAATACTTCTGTCCCAAGATTCGAGAAAAAGTCAGGCGGGCCCGAAGGTGAGGAAGAAGAGGGTCCCAGCATCCATTCGTCCCTCTTTAATCCAGGAACTCCCGAAGGTGCAGGAGGCATCGGAGGTGGAATAGACTCGTCAGCTGGAGCTTTGGTGTCATTGTCAATGTTCTTTTCGACCCACATATCCTCGTCATCATCTTCATGCACATCCTCTGTGCGCTTTCGTTTATGATGCTTCTCCGAACGTTCATCATCGTTTCTATGCCGCTTTTTACTAGATTTTTCCTTGTCGTGCTTTTTATGCTTGGAAGAGCCCATGAACGGTTAGCGCGATAGCCGTCTTCGAGAATTTTTTATTTGAACCGTTGTGATTCTGGTTGAAGGAACAAAGTCTGAATAAGCGCCCGGAAAGTGACGCCTCAACAGTCTTACAATAATCTGTACAATTCAATTACAGCTATAATAACAAATCCACTTCGTCCGTTCCAAGGTCCATTTTCATAGGCCCCGTTCCTAATCCCGTCCCCATAGTAGGTTTCCGCACAGGCAGCGGGGGCGGTAGTGAAGCTACATCAGTCTGTATGAGCGGTGCAGGGTCCATCGGTAATGATGAAAGAGGGGGTATCGGTGTCCGCCGAAGACTTCCAGCACTAGCACGATTCCTCAAACTTCCCTGTGAAGAAGAAGCAATGCTCCTCACGCTTCCTGTCCTCTTTGCTCTCGCTGACTTATCCAGCTCCTCTCTCCTAAGCTCAGCATCGATACGCCACATGCCCTTGACAAACGCCTCCTTATCTAGCGAGCCAGTATGGAAGGGATCGGATTCAAGCCTATGGGAAAGTTCAGTTTCGAGAGCCACGTAAAAGTAGTTTGCAAGAGAACCCACCATACCGCACTCAACTTCTCTTTACCCAACCGCGACTTGTTCCATATGACACGTACCATTGGACCAGGCAGTCGGCTCATTACTCCCAGATCCGACTGAACACTGTTCTTATCTTTTTGCGCACCTTCATCCAAGTCGTCCGAGGTGATCAAATCGATCGACAGGCCCCGCCAACCTTTTCGAGGAATAGCCAGCGCGACGGAAGGCGTGAGCAGAGCCGGTTTTGAATTCGAGGCTCCAGCAGAGCTCGACAGAACGAGGTTCAAGTTAGCCAAATTGGCATCGAACACGGCCTCGTATCGTTTTCGTGCGAGTGCAGGCACAGGTGTAGGCCTTGAGAGGGCAGAAGCGGAGGAGGATACACCCGGACCGAGTGCTGAGGACGGAGAGGAAGCAGATGACGTCGATGTGGAAGACGAGGAGAATTTTAGCGCAGGCGGTTTAAGGGGCGGGACCGAAGGCTTGTTAGGTGGAGGTGGAGGTTTAGGTTTATAAGTTGGATATGGAGGGTAGGCATTATGTATTGAATTGGTTGTCGTTGTGCTTGTGTTGCTGGTGGTACTGCTAGTACTCAGAATTGATGATCGATCCGAGCCAGCGTTAGTGGAAGTAGAAGCCCTGGTCCCGCTGGGTGGAGGAGGTGGAGGTCTACGGCCATTTGAAACTGATGGGGTAGACGATACGGGGATGGATGAAGGAAATGTGGCGGAGGCTGATCTGGGCGGTGGAGGCGGCGGGGCGTGTTTGGATTTACCCATAGGAGCAGCACTATGCGGTCTCTGTGGACTCGATGGGACACTCCTCTTCTGATTCCAATCTGCTGTTAGGCGTGCTACTGCACCAGGACTGCCCAAAGACGTGGTAGAATCAACATTTTCATAAGAGTCCAGCGAAGCCGTCTCCACATCCAATTCCTCTTTTTGTTGGTCTTCGTGAGCGTCGTCAATGGCAATAGAGTCGGATGACAGGGAGACGGAGTGAAATGAGCCAACTGACGACGCCGGAGCATGATTTAGCTTTCTGGCTGGGAGAGGAGGGGCGAGCGAATTGGCATTTAAGGCTTTAGCCGTTGTTGGCACGCTGACCCAGTCGTCCTCGTCGTCTGTGACCAGCTTGGATCGTCTCCTGTTATCCCAACTATCCTCCGAGCTCCGTAAACTACTCCCGCTCGATGTACTGGCTGCGCTGTCTGCCCTGACCTGGGATTCAAATGCCTTTACACGAGAAAGAACGGAGCCTGGTCCCACTGTTATTGGGGCGGTCGAGACGTCGCTTGTCATAGGTCAGGTACGTGGTTGCACTAATTGGGTTGTATTACTATGAGCGACGGGCGTCTTCGAGACTTCACGGGCGCTTTAATCACGTGTAAACGTCCTCGCTTTCTTTTCCAAGTTCCATTATCCAAGTTCCTCACCAGATGGTATTCGAGCTTCTGCTGCCCTGCCCCTCGGGCTGACTATCTATGCCAAATTTATATCGGGAACCAAAGCAATACAGATTCTCGAAAATTTGATTCTTGGGACTTTTCAATCTGTAATCTGAAATCTGCTTCAAGTTTCTACGGTTCGACGCAGGTTCGACAAAGTCATGATGCTCCAATCTTTGCACGCGTCAATCTTCTAATCTTGTTATTGTGCCTCAACTTCTTGATTGTCAGACATCAACATCACCATGATTTTAGATTCACCAAGTTTAGACACATCTCAAGCTCATTTAAATGCGTTGGTCACGACATGTGTTCAACCGAACGTCAAAGTGTGCTGGAGTCTTTCTGCATCCACCATCAAATTTTGCTCACAAAGGAGCCATGCATGACAGGATATATGAGATCGAATCTTTCACCCGTTGCAGGACCGAAACAAGACAGCGGCTTTTTTTGAACGAGTCTGAACAATGAGTATCAAAAAGTATGCATATACACATATTTCAGACCCATATATAATGATTTCTAAGCAGTTGGAGGCCGACCAGTTGCGATACCATGCATATTGCCCTGAAGTCAAAGTATAGGGAATGCAACATCAGGCCACATCTGCTACTTCGACGGTACCGGTGACAAACTTTGAAAGTTCATCTGTGTTTGAGAGACAGCTAGAAGAATCAAGGGGAATCTGAAGTGTGACTGGCATACTGCAGAATCTGCTCGATACATGGCAGCCCTTCCGGTGGCCATCTGCTTCCAGTACTCAGTCTAGCAGAATCAGAGACCTTTATTAACCTAAGTGTTGTTAAGGCAAGTCGGGGATCCGGTGGCCATTTCGCACACCAGTAGCTATTATACTTGAAAACTCCAGGATGTAAAACTTTTGAAAGAAATTGATTTACAGTAAGTATTCCATGAATTAACCCTTTCACCTCCCAAGATTCAATGTCTTACACTGATCGTCACCTCAAAGATGGGAAATTGAGGTTTAGTCCTCTGAGTGAGCAGTGAGGCAAAGGATCAGTTCAAAAATATTTCTCGGGCTCAAATATTGGAACTGTTTTCACACATTATTATTAGATCAATCAGTCGAATGCGTAACTTGTACGTTCTTGATGTTGAAGAGGAGCCTTGAAATCTTGAGGAGCGGAAACAAGTTACAACCAGTATATCGATGTAGTGAGTAAATGTTGATGTAGTTCTAAGTTCTTGACGTGTTCATGACTACATTGTTACGCCTTATAGCTGTTAATGGTGCTCGATATTTTAGCTCACTTTGAATACCAAGTTTCGTTAGGCGCTCACTGACCGGGACACCGAACGGGCGCCAATTCCAATTTTCGCTCCCTCGCACTCATATTGATTAATTTTAACTCGGCCTGGTATGCATCCATCATCTTCACTTTGACGGATAACTTACGAATGTCTTTATTACGATAGCATTTCGCCTAGATGCCGTCCGAAACTTTTTTGCCTCGCGTAAATCTGGGAGAGGACAGGCTCGTTGACCGTCTCAGGTTTCTAGGTAATCACCAGCGATCAGAAATCTCTAGCATTCTCCAAGACGTTGACCGAGATCTCGAGCACTACTCTTCCGAGATCTATACTTTGCAAGCCAAGCTCTCATTCCTCGAGTCTCAACGTGAGCGGCTTCGAAACCACAAAGCTGCGCTGTCCTCCCTGCTCTCTCCGATACATCGCCTTCCGAACGAGCTTTTAGCACGGATACTCATGCTTGCAGGCCAAGAAAGCGGTCTTAATTCTACGAACGTGGATGCGCTAAGCGTAGCGGCCGTATGCTACAGATGGCGGCAGATGGCTCTTGCATCGTCAAGCGTATGGTCGAGCTTCCATATATACCTACCGCGTGAAGATGAGGACAATGAAAAGCTTGACTCACTCTTAGAGTACCGTCTGGACCTCTTTTTAGAGAGATCAGGCCAGCGCCCTCTCGATTTGTCCATCCAGGTTGCGGATCGGGACGATGAACACCCTCTTTTCCTTAACCTCACCGAAAGCTCCCCGCGCTGGGAGAATCTATCGCTTGATGCTTACAACGATGATTATCCTAGCCTCCAGTCCGCAAATTTGTCGTCGCTTAAGACAGTATGTATTAGAGTAGCTGAGGAATGGACTGAACCTTTGCAGCTCATGTGGATCACTTCGACAAAAAACCTCTCTACGCTTTCTTCCAATATGGGCCTTCCTCGTAACAAAGAAGTTAATGAGCCACTTCGGTCATTCCCTGTAATGCACAGTGTAACCAAGTTGACATTTTGTCCCGAGGAACCCGATTTTTTGGAACCGCTTCATCGGTTCCCAAACATTCGATATCTTGGCCTACAAGACTTGAACATGGCCGAAGCGGATATCCCTGCGCTTTCTCATGTAATTCTTCCCATAACCTCGCTCGATATTCTCTTTGGCCCACCAGTGGCTGTATCGCCGCATCTCATCGAACTGGCCATGGATATCCTGACTGCTCCATCGTTATCGTCGCTTATGATAACATCTAAACCGGGAATGTATACAGCGGAAGGACAGGAAATTCTAATCAACTCTCTCAGCCATATTCCCTCTTTCCTTGAACGCTCCAATTGCATGTTGACGCAGCTAGTCCTCAAGGCGTTACCTGTGACAGATCAATGTGTGGTTGACGTATTAAAACATCTGCACGCTCTCTCTGAGCTAACGGTTGAAGATCCAATAGCAGAATCTGATTACGATGCTCCGCCATATCTCGGGCCCATCTCAAGAGAGCTTATCGAGAGCCTTCACGCCCATCGCCGGAGTTCTTTGCGCATTTCACTCAGTCCCATTGTCCCAAAATTACGCTCGTTAGTGCTCAAAGCACAGTCAACAGGCTTTGATTTTTCTTCCTTCATTAGCACCGTCGCCTCACGATGGATTCCGAGTACCTATGCGTCGATGGAGACGGGTGTAGCGTGCTTGCGCTCCGTCGAGCTACATCTGGTACAGGAAGTCGATCCCGAAGATTATCTTCCGTTGGCACCGTTTGAAGCTTCCGGCTTGCGAGTGGTAGTCAAGGGAAAATGATTTGCAGTCAAAATATTGCTCCATTCATGCTTAGAGCAGTCGCGTACGAGCGTCTGATAGAGCCGCGAATGTATAAACAATTTTGCTCTATAGTCTATATGCACTTCGCATCTTAACTAGTACTAATGAGGCTCGCCAATACTGAGAGTTCAATCGTATTAAGAGATTGAGACGTAGCCTACTTTACAGAGTGAAATCAAAGAAGCCTCCGAGCACTGACCTTTGAGGGTTATCTACATCTCTTAGCATTCCTGTTTCTTGTTTAATTTCAAGATGGTTGACATTCTTCACAGAATGTAATATGTTTCGTACCAACAGCCACTCCAACACTCCGACCTTGTTCTACCATACGCGCAAATGCGCAGTCCCAACATTCCCTATAAAGTAAACATTCCACCTCCGTGAGCACATGTCCCCGATACCGTACAAATCAGACTTACTTATAATTCAATACATACACTTTCTTCTTGACAGAAGCAGCCAGCACAACAGCCGCATCCACAGGCCCATCCTTCGCCCCACACCTCACCATACAAACTCTCGTCCGTTCCAGCGGAGCCCCGATCTTCGTCAACGACGCCAGCCTCCTTGCATGCTCATCCATCATTTCCCGTAATGCTTTTTGACGACGAAATGCAGCAGCATCATGAGATGCACCGAATTCAAGTTCCTTCATGCCAGCGGCTGCGCTAGCACTAATAGATTCTCCGTCGTCCCCGGCGCCAGTTGGAGGCACTAGATCAATATATGGATTCGGAGGCCGGACTCGACGATACAGTTCATCGGCAGTAAACGAGCATCGCGTCGAACGTCCCCAAAGTTCTTTATGCTCGCACGGCGATCCCTGTTTAACATCCGGCCTCCAAAAAGTCTCGACTGTCCGTCCAAGATATTCAACTCGTACTAATGCCGCCAGGGCACCCCTTGGAGCAGAGAAACCAGTTTCAGAGCGTGCAGATAATACCGAGAGAAGAGGGAAAACATCGTTCTGGAAATTGCTTAGCACAAAAGTGAGAGCCATGTCTTCTTTGGTGAGTTCTTCCTCCTGTAAGCCTGAGGGACTTGGGGATGGAGTTGGATCTATTGTCGTCGTTGATGAATGTAGAGATGGAAAGAGAGAAAGAACGTCAGCCCTGAAATTCGGCATGCACACTGGGGAAATTGATGCCATTGTAAATGTATGGCGCACAAACGAGCATCCTTCCCGTTGGTGAACAACAGAAACACCTTCAAGGCCCACGGTATCGTACATCCACCCTCCCTTCAAAAACAACACCTGATCTGATCCATTATCGGCCTCGCTGTCGTCGTCGTCATCCCTAGAGGGCCGATGATCTTCACGATCCGCAGCCCAAGGCATGGACAGAAGATATCCTAGTCCAAATGGTCCTGGCGATCTGGGAAGGGCAAGGGAATAATCTTCGATCAAGCTCAACATGACAATTAAACGGAGGAGCTGCTCATCCGACAGCTCCGATCCGACGAGTACATCGAGGGCATTGGCGAGCTCAAGTACAGCGGGTCCAATTCGTCGGTCGAGTTTCTCCGTCCAGGGGAAAAGTGTAAACTGACATTCTACTCTCGAAAGAAGGCCATCGATCCATTCCTCGGCGGCGAGGATCACAGGTTCCCAAGCCCGAACGAGGGCATTGCAATTTTTTGGGCGAGAAGAAATCAAGGAAAAGTATTGGTGCCGAAACGATTGCAGATTCGGAGGAAGCTGAGAGCAAATGAGGGCACACTCACCACAAACGCATGTACTGGCGTCGGGTTCGGGAAGGTCATTGAGCGTACCATAGGGGTCCTGGGAAGCAAGTAGCGGGAGGGAGATGATATCCAAGCAACCCTGACAGCGCCGGGTAGGTCTCATAAGGCACTCGTGAATGTCTGGAATCACAGGGTGAAGACTGAGATCTCTGGAATGTCGAGCCTCGTACCATTTCAGGGCATCGACGAAGATGATGAGCATTCCTCTTTCATCCTGGGACAAGGCAGAAAAATCTGGGCTCCAGTCTTGCTCGGTCTGTGTCTCTTGCCAAACAAGAAAAGAACAAGCGATAATGAACCGCTCCATGTACCCCCAGAGCTCTATAGGCAGGAGACGAGGCAAATAATCCGCAATACGGACTGCTGTTGAGATCGTTTGGGGCGGGAATCGAAGCTTTGGAGATGCGGAGAAAGCATTGAATAATAGGATACGAACAAGGCTTCGATGAGCCCAGTCATGCATCTTGTAGACGGAACAGAAGCGAGAATGGACAAAATCCTCCGTTGGTTCGTCGGCCCAGACTCTCTCGTAAGGATGCGGTGCCACACCGATATGAGGTTCAAAGGCGGACTCATTCTGCGACGAAGAGTCAGAAGTCCAGTCAGAGAGAATGTAATCATCGTCGTTGTCATCGTCATGTAAGTCAGCACAATCTTCCCTGTCCGATGGAGGGGGAGGGTCGGCATTCCAAAATGCTTCGGAATCAATATCTGAAGCAGAATAGACCTTCTTCCCTAGTCCAAAATTGCATGCCGCCCACTGAATGACGAGCATGGTGAGTTTGGTTTGAGGGATGATGACCTTACCATACAGGGGACGCAGAAGGAGCACAGGATTACGACGGACGTCGTACTCGTACCGCTGCTCTTCGGGTAGTTCATATCCCCAGAGCGACGAGTGTGGAAGAGGCTTGTCTTCGTCTCCTACATTGTAATCACGGCCTAGGAACGGATTTCTATCTTTTTAAAAATAAGAGTACGACCGACGACAATGCGGAGGGACGCGTACCAGCTGGGAGGGGAAGCTTTGTTTTAATCATCTTGCGCAAACTCACTAATACTTTATTTACCGAGTCCAGCTGCGACAGTTCTGTTTCGAGATCCGTAGTCCCACTTCTTTTGATCGCATCCCCGAACGAGGTGGATAAAAGCTTCGCCAAAGAATCTTCAGACAACCGATGGCCAATAATCCAAAGTAAAAGAACCATAATCCTAGCTCTCGTTCCGATATCACCCAGGAGCGCCATTCGCTTAAAATGCTCATTTTGACCTGACAAGAAAAGTGAAGAGAGGTACCACACGCGCAAATCTGCTCGGACGAACCTAGTTTTCGGAAGATCCCCGAAGTAAAGGTAGAACGGAGCTCGGTGTACCAGTCTACATCTGCTAGCACTCCAGTAGGTGGACGCATATAGTCGAGAGCTGGATGTAGAGAAAATGCACGATAAACGAGTAACTGGGCCGCTTTAGTTCTTTCCTTCTCGGCTGTTCGTTCATTCTTGATTTCGGTTATGAGCAAACGAACTTCGCGAAGTATGGCACTGATATCGACGTAGATGGTGGCCATCGATGGAAGGACTGAGAGATATGGTGGCGTCCATCATTGAAACGCTGACCGCTGTTAAGAAGGGGATTTTCATGGTTAAGCGCCCAGCGGCAATTTCCTTTCCAACGCCACACAAGAATGCAGATATGCTACAATATTAATTACGCCTGTAGAGTAAAAAGTAGTAATACACAAATACTTCTTCTAGAGTTTCGGTGAAGCCTTGAATACATGCGGCTCAATCTCCGTATAAATATCAAAATTCCTCTGAAACTCAATCGCCTTCGTAATCTGTAAAAGGATCCAGTCAGTTAGCTATCTAATAAAGAACCAAGCCTCAACTTACCCCACCCTTATCCATCTTCACAATCGCTCTATGCAACCTTCCAGCCGACCCTCCCCTCGTCTCATCCCCCTCATACGTCAAAACCGTCTCCCCATCCTCATTCGGCTCATATAACCTCCTTGGATTAATCGTCATTTGACCAAAATGCCCAGAAGACAACGTCTGCGCTGCGAGGCGTTCCTGCAGTGTGTTTTTGGGACTTTGAAGGATACTAGCGAGAGTGTGGAGGATGTAGAACTGAGGAGGCATCATAGTGATCTTGCGTTCGTTGAATTCGGCTATCGCGTCCAAAGGACGGATAAAACGGGCTCTGATGACTTCTTGGCCTCCGTCTAAGGAAGGGAAGGATCCTGAGCAAAGGAGAGATAGCAAAAAAGTAATCCAACACGAACCGTGTTTCGGTATCCGTTCCTGCTTGCTGCCAGCTGTAAATCCAGATGCGGAAGCTCCAGGGAGGAAAGTCACGAAGAATTGAGTATGAAAACGTCTACACAAGAACCGAAACATAAGATTCCCAGAAAAAGACTCATCAGCTGCGACTCACTTCGGTGGCCCGGCAGGCGTTATCCAAGCAGTAAAGGGCAGTAGGGCATCCACATCGGCCTTTAACCGATATTCGTTCAGAAAATCTTGGAATGTTTTCTTCTGTCCATGAACCGCAAACCTAGCCTCGTCCAAGACCGAATCCGGGGGTATCCGACCAGACAAGGGGGAAGCAATCAACAGCCCAGACTCTTCAAACGTCTCTCGAATAGCAGTAATCCTCAACGATGAATCTTGTTTCTTGTCATAGTTTCCCCCGGGAAACACCTAGAATATACCAACCATTCCAAAATGAGCTCTTTCCGTCCTCGAGGCAAAACAGGTGCTGCCAAAGTATACGCACAGTAACCCCACCAAAGGCACTAGCCTTTTGATTCCGCTGAACCAGCAAGACCTCATTCCTCTCATTAATAATCACCAAACTGGCTGAAGGTCGAGGCGTCACCGGTGCGCTTGGTGCTGCTGCCGAAGACGATTTAGCCTGCTTGGGCTGCGTACTCGTACTCGTAGAATGCGTAGACATGGACATCCTTCCAACTCGCAAATAGTTATGAAAATATATCCCAGTTATCGAATACGAATGTAGGGGCTTGACCAAGGGAAAAAACAGTTGGGGAGCCAAGCCGTTCATGAAATCAGCTGTATAAAAGGGTAGTCCGGGTCGAAAATTCTCATAACCGGTGGACGTGGACACTGGATTGCACCCGAATAACGACAGCGAGAAATCTGGGCAAACTGCGGCAGCCCATCCAAGTCAAAGTCTCAGCAACCCGCTGGTACTTGATGTTTCAAGAAAAAGAGTATTCACATCAGCGCATCATTGCGTATATAGCGGCGCGGAGCTCGCAGACTGTACAGCCAAAAGCCGGAAACACGTACTCGAACTGTATATATACTAAAATTAAGCGGGCACGTCCTATGATACAGTACAACAGACGCTCAAGGAAAGCAATACAAGACGAGTTGCCGCTCGAAATAACGGGCAAGAAATGAATCACCCCTCGTACATCCGCGTATCGGTGACCATTCAGATCATCATTGATAATAGCCTTACATCCATTTATGCGGAAATCCGAATCCGCTGGTCCTTGTTACATCCGTTGGTTTCGTTTCAGGATCGAGGTAGATGCTTCACCACGGACTTCCAGTTCTGTCTCCGAAAAACAGGGACACATACCCAAAGGAAATAGCGTTTAATGGAGATACCGTTTAGTTACCAGCCCCGAAGCCAGAAACAACGGTTGACTCACCGCGTGTGTGACAGTCCGCAAATCCTCTACAGGAGCGATGTGTACCATATAACGCGCCAGTTTACCGAGCTCTCGATCTGCTTGTGCTTCTGCCGTATGAGCATTCTTGAATGCGTGTATCTTCAGCCCGCATTGAGGGTTCAGAGCGAAATTACGGCCCTACGTCAGAGTCAAGATTAGGAAGGAACGGGTTGGCAAAGCCAGTGCACGGGAGGCACTCACCAAGTCATCAACATGAATTGTATTTTTTGCGTTACTGTCGGTCATCAGCCTCGGAGAAAAATATCCCGAATGCGTAAGAGAATTGCGCAAACACGTACAACTGAGGAAAATGATTCCAAATGATCTGAAGAGCCTTTACATGATGCTGCCAAGGTTTACCGTCCCGTTCGGTGAACACTGTGAACATGCACGTCTTGTCGAGGACTGGCGTATAAGACGCGTAAAAAAATCAGAATCTCGGTAGGGAAAGAGGACAGACGCGAGTATCATCACCGAAAGATATCTTGTGGAAATGGAAAACAAAAATTCAGAAAGGGGGACTCCGGCACGCGAGGAACTCGAAATAATCCACCTGGTAGTTGCGATTGGAACCAATCATGCCGAGTTCGACGAGTTTGGTTTCCAGCCAAACCCAACTCGTTTGGGACCTAAGGCGAAGCGGAGTTTCAGTGAGAATTCGACGTGTGAATGCATTGGACACATACCATATGCAAACTAGTCAGAATAACAGGTCAGAAAACGCAACAAGAAACGGTACAGAGAGACTTGCTATCATAATAAGGATAAATAGCCTCCAAAAATTCATGTAACCCCGGTCTAGCGCATTCTGCTGGAGGTAAACTTCCAGATGTGAGGGGTTTAGTGTCCAGAATAGCTACAAGAGTTCGTTAGACAGACGGAGTGAAACAAGAGGGGCATACGCACTATAATCGATATCCAAAACCAGCAACTTTTTCCCCTCCCTCAAAGGATGAATTATGTTGACACTCAACTTGTCCGACATCTCCTTCACCTTGCGAATGTTTCTTTTATCATTCTCGTATTTGGCCACGGCTTTGGGATCTTTCGTAAAGTCAACATCGAGATCGTTGAATACATCTGGGAGGTTTTCTAATTCTGCAAGTGTTGACCGGATTCAGAGTTTGAGCAGCAAGACAGAGCGGGATAAATACTCGAAGGATCTTTAATCTCATCACCCTCTGGCGTTCCAAGGAGATTAAACTTCTTTCCGGTAGTGAGTTTGAGATCCGCTCTGCGATGGGATGGAGATGAGAGCACTGACAGACAGGCACTTGAATAGACATTGACGACGAACATTCGGGCTTGGTCTGGGGGTAATTTTCCTTTCACCAATCCCAAGATCTTTTGACGTTCTGGAGGCACTTTGGTTAATTCATATAATGCGGTCTTGAGATCGTATACTCTACAGATGCGAATGGGAGTGAGATTGAGGGTGAGAGTTGGGTGAGAGGACCTATTGATGTTTACACACCTATCCGAGTCCGCAATATCAAGCGAAAAAGGCTTTCCAGCCCAGGTAAATTGTAGATTAACCCATCGTTCGGGGGCCTGAGTAACGCTGCTGAATTCGGTCTAAATCGATTCAGGTTGGAATTGGCGAGTAATTATCTGCGCTACTGACACTGGTGCTGGCTACTTGAGCTTCAGTGGCTATCTCTTCATGAAGTGGGTCATTATCGGGTATTACTGTGGACGGGTGGAAGGTGAAATCCATGGCAACGACAAAAGGACAAAAGGTGTGGAGGACACGCGCTTAAAAGTCGTTGGTGGCCAGTCGAGCGCCACACACGTCTCACTCAATATTTCAGAGGTTTTGTGTACAATATATTCTACTACTATTACATTTCAAGTTGGGAAACACTTTGCGCAATCAGGCTGAAATTTGTAAGAGAAGAGATAGCTATGCAATTATCAACCGTAAGCGAAGAGTGTATGGAGATACAAAGGCAGCGTGATTACCTGGAGTTACGAGCGAAGCGGGCTCTTTTGCAGGTACGGGTCTCAGGACTTTTGAGGACACGTCGTATGCCCATCCGTGACGAGCAGCGACTGTGTAAGCCTTTAGTACAAACACTTCGGCGCTAGAGCTGAGAATACGCGCCTGGCAACAGATCATCGGCTTTCATACCGAAGTACATTTCAGCGTGAGATAAAGAGATGGATGTATATGCCCTCGAGAGCAACACAAAAGTACGATCGCGTAGCGAGACTAGCCGAGCGTGAATAATATGCTTCTCTCGAAGCCCCGTATGACTCACGAATAAAAGATTCAACCATCCCCTTGATAACTTGGGCGAGCTCTGGTTCCGGAAAAGCAGGCTGAGCAACAGCATTCAAGAGCGTCTCCGCCTTGCTGTAGATCTTTTCATATGCCCCGGCCGAGTACGCCACAGTGAGAGATCCCACAGCTTTGATTAGAGGTGTAGATATTATGTTGGATTGTAGCCGTTCAAGGACAAGTTTGGCAATTGCACTAGAATATGACAATGAATCAGCGGAACGATGCCCAAAGACGCGTCGATATACTTGCATCTCGTTCTGTATAAGATACGCTAGAATTAAAGGGACAACCACGAACAATCGACTAAGCTGTTGCTCATTGCTAGCCTTGAAGATAATGAGCCACTGAATTCAGCAAGAAGCAAAACATAGAACCTACATTGATCTCTGTGATTTCTGCAGTATCAATGAGTTCTACCCAGCGGTTTTGACTGGCGAGCTCGGCAATTCTTGGAAATATGAGCTGATAAGGATCTTGAAGCGGGATAGGCTGCTGTGGAGGCTGAGGCTGGGCCGTTTCAGTTATCGTGGCCGGCGTCGATGCGTTATTTTCTTCAACAGCAGCAGGAGCAGGAGCAGGAGCATCCGACATCCTTGCCTCATCTCGAATTTCAGCGTCAGTCGTCGGTGGAGGCGTTGGAGGACCGTTGGCCATGATCGTGATAGTCGTGAACAGAGCGCTCGGCCCGCCCAAATCCGCTCTTCTCTCAACTCAACACTGACAGCGACGGGGACCAGTCTTGGACTAGCCATGGACTTGACTTTCGACGATGATATTGAATCGGTTTTGCACGTCGCTAGAGAGGTATCAGGTAAGGTTCAATGCTTGTATCTTCAGGCTTTACTCAGGATCGCTCAGTATTCAAGATTCCACCGCTCAAGGCCAACGAAGGACATCGAGCGGCAGAATGGGGCGATCTCGCTCAACCGCTGTGGAAGGGTCGTCTGAGAATCATTGAGAAGAAGGCTGGAGTTTCCATTCTCTTTGAAGACGCTACTACTGGTGAGTATCCTGCTTTAGCTCTCATATCTTTATCAATTCGGGTTCCAGGCGAATGTATGTCAAATATCCCTTCAAGTTTCTCCCGCTTATAATCTGGCAGTATTTGCAAAAGCTGACTATGACCCTGCAAAGCCCTCCGTTGAAGCTGTGCTCGACTCGTCCAGATATTTTGTAGTCAGAGTCGAGGACGGCGGTAGAAAAGCTTACATTGGAATGGGCTTCATCGAGCGCACGGATAGCTTTGATTTCAGTATGTGATCTTTTCATTCAATGCCTTTCTTCTATGCTTACCGCTCTTCAGACGTGGCTCTACAGGATTACACGAAGTACGCGTATGCACAACCTCTTTGATCCAATCGTTTAACCACATATGCAGGCGCTGGCGAGCAAGCAAAAACCCAAGCGACTCATCCGAGAGTGAAGATAAGCCTTCCCCACATATCCCTGCCGGACCCAAGAAGGACTTTAGCTTGAAAGAAGGACAAACATTCTCCATTGCTATTCCGGGAAAGAAGAAACCAGCCTCGGATGGCGTCAGTTCAGACCTCCTCGGAACGACAAACAGCAGTTCCACCGCCTCAACCGGTAGCTCAGGAGGCGGTGTGCCTCTCCTTCCACCTCCGCCGAGTAGTGGAACGAAGCGAAGATGATACTTGATCAAAAGGTTGTTCAGGTGAGCTCCATTCGTTTATCATTTTGCTATGCAATCACTCAAATTGTTTATCTATGCGAATAGAGATCTGTTTGTATATATGCACCACGTAACTTTTTTCAAATATCGTTGATTCGATCGGTCGTGTTCGGTTTTCAGTCTGTGCATCTGTCGCGTGCAATGCTTGATTATTTTGATCTCTCTTTCTACATTCCAGGGCGGGATAGGCTGTGATACAATGCGTTGCAGCAAGCGCTCCCTTAGATATCCGTGTGCCTTGAGCTGAGGTCTATCATGGTTCCCTCATGGAGCCATAGTGACAAGAGCGTGGATTTACCTTCGAGTCTGTGACGGGTTGACCAGCCTTCAAGGCGCTATACACCGCTAGCAGTTGAAAACGCGTAGCCGAATTAACAACGCGACAGCAAGTATACAATATGATATTCATTCAACATCTCCCCCATCTCGCCTATGGCTGGTGAACTGCGTTCGGCTGGCGGTCACTTCCAGAAGGCTGAAGCTCGACCGAACTTAATTCGATATCCGTTTAACATGGCTCCAGGAAATAGTTCGCTTGTTCGTTCGTTTTCTGTTTTCTTTCTGTGTGGATGATATTTTCAACCGCCTACTCCCCTGAGTTGATTGACGTAGTTGAAATGAGAGGCTCTACATTCGTCAATCGAGCGATGCTCATTCCAGCTCCCGAACAATTGAATACGTCCCTTATACCTTGAAATATCCAGCACGTCCTCGCGTGATTAATTGTCACCTTGCTAATTTCTCCGGTGTTCTTGCCTGTAGTGATTTTATTTTCTCCTCAAGGACTTTTGGCGGTGTAACGCTGAAATCCTTTGAAAGTCATCGCGTTTAGCGGACGGATTTTATTACCCCTTATCTCTCTCCATCAGTGGCCTATTGATTGTCTTGTTCTTGGTAGTTGGTGACAGTTACCCCACTTAACAATGCAACGGAGACATTGTGGAGATCTTGTCTCGTCCGTTCGAAGCAATTGAGCTTGGGGGCTTTATTTTATCCTCAATTTTTCCGAGCGCGTTAGGTACCGGTATGGATCATTTCTTCCTTATTAAGTTTCACTGGAAATAAAAGTCTTTTTGAGGAAAATTCTGCGTCACTTCGCTCGTAAATCCGATGTTGTGCCGGTTCAGGTCGTTTAGTCGTTCTCAACCCTCCTGCGGTAGGTAGTTATACACGGCACGAATTTTGGACGATGTGTACCTCTTTCTCGCCTTCATACCAGTACGCCTACTTTTCGCGGCAGGTTGAGCTATATTCAACTCTTGCAGGATTTCCTTTCGAACATCCCAGTCAAAGGTCAAATGATGGAGGAAATTCAATGTATTTTCAGCTCTTCTTCTCGCATGATCCTTTCCGAAATTCAACTCGTGACCGCTTCGCAATGCGACGGCGGAATCAGTAAGTCAAAAAATGCGACTCCCGACGACTTTCCGTGTGTCTTTCGGTGCATTACCGGATGTTTAACGTTGCTGGACTGGTTGAGTATGACTCTTGGGTGTTGATGGTGCTCGCATGACAGCGTCAGATATAAAGGGCCCCATCTTCAGCTAGCAAATGTGCATAGGTTTCCAAGAGACGATTTTCCCCCCTCAAATTCGAGGACCAAGATGAAGATTACTTCTGCAGGTTTACTTGCTCTTGCTTCGGTACTCCCATTCGCTACCGCTCAGTCTCCGGTAAGTCTTCTTTCAGTGTAGGCATGTCTACTATTTGTTTACCGGCGAGGGGCGTATGTAGGAATGGGGCCAGTGTGGTGGGATTGGATGGAGTAAGTGCTGAGATACTGCTGCGACACTATTCTCATTTACCCTTCTTCCAGCTGGAGCCACTTCGTGTGTTTCGGGAACTACGTGCTCGGTTATCAATCCTTACTACTCTCAATGCTTGTAAGTCGATCTAAACTTTCCAGACTGAGTTGGCGCTCAGTGTGCTTCAGACCTGGATCCGCCTCTGTACCGCCTACAACAACTCCACCAAATACCACTCCAGTAGGAACGACAACCGCTCCAACTAGTACCGGAAGCACTGCACCAGCACCCGGAAATCCTTTCACTGGCTTCGAGGTTGGCTGTTTCTTTGAAAATATTCTCGCTCGCTCTCAACTTTTTCGTCCATTCAGTATTTCATTAGTCCTCTTTACGCCTCCGAAGTGGCCGCTGCAGCTAAACTAATCACAGACTCCTCAACTGCCGCCGCCGCCGCCACCGTTGAGAAAATACCTACATTCATCTGGCTAGACTCAGTTTCCAAGATAGCACCCTTTGGAACCTACCTCTCAACTGCTAGCGCCCAACAAAAGTCTTCGGGCCAGAAACTGATTGTCCCAATCGTCATCTACGATCTTCCAGACCGTGATTGCGCTGCTCTAGCCTCGAACGGAGAATTCAGCATCGCTGATAACGGCGAGACGAACTACAAATCGCTCTACATTGATGCAATTGTTGCTCAGATCAAACGTACGTATTTTGACGATTCGTTTTTGCGCATTTGAAAGGAGGCTTAACAGAATGCATATCTAGAATTCCCTGACGTCAAGATCGTCGCTGTGATTGAGCCAGACTCGTTGGCTAACCTTGTCACAAACCTGAGCGTCTCGAAGTGCGCGAACGCTCAGACGACTTACCTGGCATGTGTCACCTATGCTATGCAGCAACTCTCCGCCGTCGGCGTGACCATGTACCTCGACGCCGGACACGCTGGATGGCTTGGCTGGCCAGCAAACTTGTCACCTGCAGCTCAACTTTTCACGTCGCTGTACGCTAGCGCGGGTAAGCCTTCTGGTGTTCGTGGACTTGCTACGAACGTTGCCAACTACAATGCTCTGAGGTAAGAGGTTCTTGTATATTTGCGAAACGGACCACGCTGACGGATACTGATTCAGTGCTGCTTCTCCCGACCCCATCACCCAGGGTAACCCCAACTACGATGAGATACACTACATTAACGTATGTTCAGTATTTTCGTCCGGATGTCGCTTTTGGTTGACTTTTAAATGCAGGCGCTGGCTCCTCTGCTCGGCTCGAACTTCCCTGCTCACTTTATTGTCGACCAAGGTCGCTCGGGTCAACAGAACATCAGACAGCAATGGGGTAAGAGAATCTATCTATTTCGCAACAGGAACTGACTGACCGCGAATTGTAGGTGACTGGTACGATCCCATACGCATTGATCTATCAACATAAAGATTGACCTCGCTTGATTGTATAGGTGCAATGTCCTCAACGCCGGATTCGGAACTCAACCCACCCTTAACACTGGTTCATCTTTCATTGATGCTATCGTATGGGTCAAGCCCGGAGGTGAATGCGACGGAACATCAAACTCTTCTTCGCCGCGATTCGATGCACACTGTGCTCTTTCGTGAGTTTATTGTCTCCCCCCGCCAGCAACAGCTTTTCTGAAGGAAGAAATGATTTCTTTTTACAGCGATGCTGCTCCGAATGCCCCAGAGGCCGGTACTTGGTTCCAGTCATACTTCCAAACTTTGGTTACGAGGGCCAACCCTCCTCTGTAAGGGATCAAGGCTATAAATGTCGGTGTACTGTATATTTATATTCTGCAAACATATATTCTCTTGGAGAAAGTTTGGGGTGTTCAAGGGAGTGGAAACATGAGGTACCGGTAATTCATAATTGTAAATACCTAAGTACGTACGAGGGCAAAATTTTTTTTGTATACCCTTCGCAATTAATGTTGCGCCTTCACGTCAAAACCGCGACGAGGTATGACGAAAAATTTTCTTGGTTCTATGTCGGGGTTTAACGTTTAGGTGTTGCTCAGTAAGACCGCGGACTGGCACATACGTCCGTCTACCTCGCGTCTACCCGCTATGATGGTGGTGAAGATGCTAAGTGGGGCGAGTTTAGGCTGGTACTCAGCTCAAATAGACAGGTTGGGAGATCTCAGAACTACAGAGCTACTGGAGGAAAATGGTAGATTCCCAGTTATAACAGGTACCACTATTGTTATGTACATAAGGTTTCTCTAACCAGGACAGGATTTTGCTCACACCTAAGAAGTGTAAAAATTCCGTTCGGTGGAGAGTTAACTTGCCAATAATATTGCTAGTATCGAAAGGGCTTAAACATGAGAGACCTACAGTGCATAGGTTAAAACCCAATTAAAACCACAAGAGATATCCTCGCACCAAAAAAAAAGGAAGAGCAAAAAATGCAATATTTAAATTAAGCCAGAAGGGCCTTCGGCTAAGCCGCGGTAACCGTCTTGTTAGCCGGGCTCCAACCCTCTTAGACTTGCAGTGAGCCGTGCGACCGGCAATTATATATCATTTTTCTGAATTCGGCCTAGGTTTTCTTGACGACCTGGTCAGTCGGCTCACTGAATTTTTGTTCTTACACGCAAGACCCGTAGTTTAGGTTTCATTCACGAAATACTGATCGGAGCCGCGGCTCCGCTCAATCCGGGCCCGATAAATGTAATTACGAAATGCTCATCCACTGAGCGAATAGATCGATACCTGGTCTCTTTTGAAGACATGCAGATGACTTCCCTCCATCATTTGGCATACCCTTGCAGGTTCCATGCACTATTATGAGGCAAAAAATTCAATTTAAATTTTGAGCCGGAAGTGCCTTTCGCTTAGCCGCGGCAACACTACTGCGAAGTCGGCCAATCTACTCGAGTACCAGCTAACAACAAAATTGTAGCAATGTTTCGTAAAAACGCACCTCAGTGATCTTGTTTATAGTACAAAGATAATGACATCTGCTCCACCATTGCTCCACCCTTGCTCCACCCAGCATCAACACCTCGTTTCTTTAAAAGCTTTCATCGACTCTTCGGGGTATAAATTATGTGTACTTATGTTCCATTATGTGTACATATAGCTCTTACAATACTACATTGAGAGTCACCGAGAAAGAATAGCATGATATCACTAGAATCCTACCCATTCGGCCTCGCGGCACTGTGGAGCAAATGTCATCATCTTTGTTTACTATAAACAAGATCACTGAGGTGCGTTTTTTCGAAACATTGCTACAATTTCGTTGTTAGCTGACATATGTCATTTTTTCAAAATTGACCTAGGTCAAGCTCTTGACGAGCTGGGATATTTACCTTCCGGTCAAACCATGAATGACGCATCAAGCATTTCGGCCGAGCAGAATTTTTTGGGTGGACACTGGAAATGCCGACGAGCCGATCAGCGGTGCAAATTTCTAAGTCCGCGCGCACCCACCCAGACTGTCTACTAACATTGAACAGGTTCTCATGACAGTCTAGGGCGAGCTCAGACCTGCAGTCGAGCGCTCCTAGTTGTGGCGGGATGATAGGGCGGTGTATTCCATTGAAAATAGCGTGAATAGTCTACGTGTTTAGAAAGTTTGCGGCTCACGTCCAGTCATGCTGAGCTGGGTTCTTTCGGTTAGCTACATAGAAGTAACTTGAATGGAATAGACAATACATTCTTGGAAAGTGTCTTGTTCTGTATAATGGAAGACTCGTCAGAAATGACCGTGAGTTTTTTTTCTACATTGACTACATGTTGTACATTAAATCTCATCTCGAACAATTCAGTTTTAATTCGGGGTACAGTACATAATGGTTGGACGTTTCTGAACTTTTGCTACTAACTTCTTGGTCTCGTGGCGTCCAGCGGCATCGAGTAAACTGGTTGTAATTCTTCCAATTTCAGGTCACGTTTTTTGCTTGTAAAGAATACATAAATAGTTTCCCCGCTTTTGGACGCAGTTGACAGCTGCTACCTAACCATGTATCTCCTACTCGCTTCTCTTGCTTTCACTTACATCGGGGGATCAACATTCTACAGGCTTTTTTTGCATCCCCTCTCCGAATTCCCCGGACCAACTCTGGCCGCATTGAGCGAAGGATATGCGGCCTATTTCAATCTGATCAAGGGGGGTAGATGGATTGCTGAGCTCGATAGATTGCACAAAATCTATGGCATGTCCATCTAGAATGGATGCTCGCACTTAATGTTAACCACTGGTAATACTTTCCGTAGGTCCGGTCGTCAGAATTGGTCCCAACAGGGTCTGTCCAACTGCAAATCATCTGCCGATTTACTGAATCCCAGATACCCCTTCCAATGCAGCTTCATTTCAATTATCCCCGAGCCTACCATGACATATACACCTTTGGAACCACGTTAGTGAAAGACTCTGACTTATATCATGGCATTGGTGCAATTGCCCCTCAGTCGGCTTGGGCAACTTGTGATCCCCAGAAGGCAAAGGCCAGAAGGGCCTTAATGGCGCCACTATTTTCTCGTCGCGCAATTCTGGAACTTGAGTACACAATCCAGCAAAAGGTAGCTTTCTGCATTGACAAACACGCATTCATGTACTTATGTAAATTCTGTCAAGGTTGACAGGTTGATCTCGGTATTGGAGGAATACTACAGTACTACGGGATCAAGCGTGGAGGTATCTTCCGCCTTCCGCTCTCTAACTGCTGATATTATCACTTCTTACTGCTTTGCGGAATCACCTAATACTCTTGATCACCCACATTTTGATCATCCTTTGGTTCTATCTGTGGAGGGCACTTTCAAGAATTTCTGGCTCCCAAGATATTTCCCTTGGACTGTTTGGTGGATTATCAATGGGCCGCAAAAGCTGGTTTTATGGCTGCTTCCCCAGTATAAAGGTTTTACAGATCTGCGAAATGGCCTTCAGCACCAGATCGATAGATTTCTGACCAACCCCGACCTTGTCACGACCACCGAGCATGAAACAGTTTATCAACATCTTTTGGCTCCAAAAGATGTCAACAAACGACCAACAAAGTACGAGCTGCTCGATGATGCCGTCATCTTTGCAGGTGCAGGAAGTGATACGGTTAGATGTGCTCTTTATGCAGACTTTGACAGCTCATGAGCAGGTGACTTAGGTCGGAAATGCAGCATATGTAGGCACTTACTATGCAACAAGAGAAAAAGCAATCAGCCAGAGATTAGCTGGAGAGCTCCGCAAAGCTTGGCCTAACAAAGATAAACCCTTGAGTATTACTGCATTAGAAAAGTTGCCCTATTTGGTATGTCAATAAATTTTGGAGCCCTGGATGCCTGGGAAACTAACCAGTTGCTTTAGACTGCATTCATCAAAGAAACACTCCGTTATTCAGTTGGGGTGAATCATCCTCTTTCCCGTGTGGTAGGTCCCAACACTCCAGAAATAGGTGGTCTGAAGCTTCCCACTGGTGTAAGTGTTTCCAATACATACTATAGAGGGCATCTACTTAGGCTTTTATCTCACAAATGTTCGTCAGACGCGTGTCGAAATGAGCGCGACATTCATGCATTTCAATTCCGATGTCTTCCCCGACCCCTTTATATTTAGCCCTGATCGATGGTTGTCAGGGGAAACCGCTGAGATGACGCATGATCTGGTGCCTTTCAGCAAAGGTACTCGCATCTGGTGAGCCACTATTCTGAATTTGAACAGATCATCATGCTGAGCTGAAGCCATTATTAGCGTTGGATTGAAGTAGGTACCATTGGATGAAAGAGTTTCTGCTTCCTATGCACGCTTTGATTTCTCTTTCCAAGCCTAGGATGGTCCGAACTGTATCTTATTTTCGGAAACCTTTTCCGCAAATTCAACCTAAACCTCGTCGTTGACGAGAACACGTATGTGCTATTTCTCTCAACTTAATTCAGTCATTGATTGTACCCCTAGCATTGAAGATTTCACATTTGAACACCAACTCGATTATTTCACTGTGCAATGGGCAAAAGACTATCGAGTTTCGGTTGAAAAAGTTGCGGCATAGTCCTAAGTCCCAGGTGTCAAATAAGAACATATGTATGACTACAATTGTTATTGCACGGACCATTTCTTATTCGGACCATCTCTTATTGGTTCCGATTTCTCGGGTCAAAGGCTGAAGAACCTTGATCACATCCATTCCTGTCTCTGAAATTCTACGCATCCTGACATGGCTGACAAAATACATCTGACTTCAACCCTATTTCTAGGGCCAACTAGAGCCTTATAAGTTTGTATTGACATCCCCGGGCCTGCCCGGTAGCCTTTCCTGTTCCCAAGTTATTCTCACCACAAGCACAATGGTTTACGAGCATCTTTTGGCCCCAAAATAGAATGTCAGATGTCCAAAGAACTTGGGATTGAGGTCTTTGACAACTTGGGTGTTATCTTTATGGGCGCAGGAAGTGACACCCCTCAGTTATGCTGATTTGATAACTTATGTGGCGGATGCCTCAGATTAGAAATACCACATAAGTATATGGTAGCATACTAAGTATGCTACAAGAGAGGAATCAATTGGCAGCCAAAGATTAGCTGAAAAGCACTGTGAAGCTTGGCCCAACAAAGAGAAACCTTTGGGTAGAAAAGTTGCCTTTCCTAGTAACCGATTCAACTTAAATAAGCCTTCTATGACCAGAAATTGCTCAAAACTCTGCGCTCGCTCTATACTGCCTCCGTTACTCAGTTGGGGTGGATCACACTCTTTTCCGCATGGTGCCCCAACACTCTTGGTGTAAGCAGAAGTCCTTGAAGTACCAGAACTACTGATCTAAGTACTTGATAGATCTTGTCAAATGCGCGTTGAAATGAGTGCGACATTCATGTATTTCAATCCCGAGGTCTTTCCTAACATCATTCGTATTTCATCCCGAGCAATGGTTGTCTGTAGGACTCGAAATCGCCGAGATTGCGCGGGATTTGGTGCCTTTAGCAAGGGGGCTTGTATCATGCTCGTATCTAGTATCGCATCTGAACAGATTGTCGTGCTGACTCCTGAGAAAGTGGCATCCTTAGCATTGGAATGAAGTGGGTGGAGTGTGGGAGTGCGGGAGTGCGTTGGCTGCTTCTCAGGCGCGATTTGATCCCTTTGCATTGTATTCAAGTTTCGTTGTAAGAACTGTATCTCAACCTTTTCCTCAAACTCAAACTGAACTTTGTCATCGATGACTCACCATAACCCTTGGAATCAAGGAATTCACTTTTGAACATGAACTCAGCTTTTTTACTTGAGTTTATGTCGAGAAGCCCTCGGCATCAAGGCGCTGGGTCGATGGGTTTTTTTGTGTCACCAAGTTGACTCTCATGATACAGTCCGAGGGTTTTGAGTCGCACGAGTACATTCGGCGGCCTCAGAGTCAATGTACACAATATAACTTTGCCTTCCAGTATTCCCTCCTGCCTCCCAGTATTCCCTCCACTATCTCCACTGGTTACTGTCCGCAATGGACTTGGCCTGAAGTTAAAAGCCGCGTTTTGCCGAGTCGTCGGCGCGTCGGGCATTCGGAAACAGTCGGACGTAAGAAGCCTGACAAATCTGACGCAAGTCACGATACTCTTAGACACTGGCCAGGTTCCCGGGAGCTCCGTTTCCGTTCATTCTCTTTCTTTGCCTCTTACTTCCATCTAATGCTTTCAAGAATATCGCGCGCAGCCTCGCGAGGGGCTTCGTCGAAAGCCAAGAGCCCGGCTCATGTTTGCTGGGGTCGCAGAGGCATAGTCCAGCCTTCAGGCGCAGATAGAGCCAGTGTTGTGGATTTACCTTCGACGTACAAAGATGAAAGCCACTTTACACCCAGGGCTGGTGTGTAGCCACAAGAAAACCAGATGCAGAATCAGGATCTTACTAGCTTTAGATATGTTCGGCTTTAAGCTGGAAATGCCCCAGCGCGAAGGATCACTAAAAGAAAAAACTCGACCCATTTACCTCGACATGCAGGTGCATCCAATTCGACTTGTTGAGTGCTGAATGGTATTAAATTCATCCTAGTCGACCACACCAGTAGATCCCCGAGTTTTGGACGCCATGCTACCCTATCTTACCGACCAGTACGGCAATCCCCATAGCCGTACTCATGCATACGGATGGGAGGCTGAGGAAGCCGTTGAGGACGCCCGCAAGGTCTGTCTACCACATGGATTAAAGTCTCCCTCAAGCTAACCAAATCTTGCAGCACGTCGCAGATCTCATTGGCGCTGACCCCAAGGACATCGTATTTACTTCTGGCGCCACGGAGACCAATAATATGGCCATCAAGGGCGTTGCACGATTTCATAAAGAAAAGAAAAGGCACATTATAACAACACAAACTGTTCGTGTACCTCCTCAGTTCTTTTTCTCACATAGTTTAACGACCGTTTAATCAGGAGCACAAATGTGTGCTAGACTCTTGCCGGAAGCTCGGAGAAGAAGGCTTCGATATCACATATCTTCCGGTCCAAAACAATGGCATTATTTCTCTTGACGAACTGGAAGCAGCCATTCGACCCGATACATCACTAGTCTCGATTATGACGGTCAACAATGAAACTGGCGTTATACAGCCTATCAAGGAAATCGGCGCCCTCCTTCGAAAACACCGCGGTGTATATCTCCATACAGACGCTGCCCAAGCTGTTGGAAAAGTACACGTTGATGTCAACGAAATGAACGTAGATCTTATGAGTATCTCTGGTCACAAGCTGTACGGACCGAAGGGTGTAGGTGCCGCGTACGTTAGGAGGCGACCTCGTGTGCGATTGGAGCCTATCTTAAGTGGGGGCGGACAGGAACGAGGTTTAAGAAGCGGAACACTCCCTACTGCGCTGGTGGTTGGTATAGGTGAAGCCGCTCGGATCGCGAAGAAAGAGATGGCTGTAAGTATTCCGGCTTTTTTTCATCTTAGTGACGAAGACGCGCGCTCGCAATTCCAAATGTGAATCGCGACTCGAGTGATATGCTGCTCGTTCAGTTTCATCAGCTCGGGAATGAGATATGTGCAGGGGTACTGATCTATGCTTATTTTGGGCGGCTTTCTCTTTGAGTCAAACCTGACGATTTTTCAGAGAGATCGTGTACACATCGACGTCTTATCCAAACGACTCATTGATGGCATTAATGCTCAAGTAGAACATGTTGTTCGGAATGGGGATGTCGACGGTTATCCTGGCTGCGTCAATTTGAGTTTTTCGTATGTCGAGGGTGAAAGTCTCCTTATGGCATTGAAGGTATGACCTCAGTCATCATATTGCCTTCTATAACACTAACCGTTGGATTCAGGATATCGCTCTTTCTTCTGGTTCCGCATGCACTTCCGCATCTCTAGAGCCATCATACGTACTTCGTGCTCTCGGTAAGTTGCATTGATTTTGCTTCAAGCTGAAGTTTAATGTCTATCATCAGGCGCTGCTGAGGATATGGCACATTCTTCTCTGCGGTTCGGGATCGGTCGATTTACCACTGAAGCTGAGATTGATTTCGTTATTCAACACATAGTTAAGACTGTTCATCGATTGCGAGAGATGAGGTTCGTTGGTCATCCTTACAGTTTCTCTGATTACTAAATCATTCTTCATTGTGTTGCAGTCCATTATGGGAGATGGTTCAAGAAGGCATTGACATCAACTCTATCGACTGGTCTCAATCTCAGCATTGATTCACACGTGCACACTTGTTTGCTATTGTTATCTTCCTGCCTGTTATATACATACGACAGTTGTACCCTTTTCATCCGCCGAAGAGCTACATCTTTCTTTATTACCGTACTTCTTTGCAAAAATGTACATTAAATACCTGATCTATGCCTATGCCTTGGCGACAGAATGATAATCTGAGTGTTTTGATGGACCCACAAGGACAAGCTGATCAATAAGCGGAGCCAAACACGAGGTTTGATCCTTCTCAACTGACCACCACCATGGGTAGACGTCTTTACGTTGGCAGTAAGCAGCCTTCGTTTCCTCGCCTCAAATCGACCCTAATTTGCCTCTAGGACTTCCTAGCGATGCTCGTTCTGAAGATGTCTCAAAATTTTTCGACGGATATGGCCGTATTGTTGACTGTCGTGTTATGACCGGTGAGAATTTCTCTCTTGCGCTCTGATCTTTCCTGAACATTTTCTGTTTCAAGGCTTCGGTTTTGTCGAATTTGAAACCTCGAAGGCAAGTAGAGCCTTCTTCGTGGTCTGAGAATATTGTAATTGGCAAAATTTAGGATGCTGAAGAAGCTGTCGCACAATTTAACGGTAAAACCTTTATGGGGGCCAAGTAAGCGTCTCAAAGCATGGGAATGATTTCAACTATGCTCATCTATCCTTCCAGCATCGTTGTCGAGTTTGCAAAGGAGGGTCGCACTCGCAGAGAGCCATACGAAGAACGTCACGGGTACGCATAGATATTTCCATTGGAAAGTCGTTATTCTTTGACCTCATCACTTCCTCCCTTTAGTGCTGGTGCGCGTGCGCGTCGACCCCCTGGCATCCGAATTATTGTTTCAGGTCTTTCTCGTGACACTAGCTGGCAGGTATGGACTTTCTCGGTTTCGTGCGCGCTGGTTCCCTGGTTGGTCGTTTCTGGATGAAATAAATTCGTTCGGGCTCTTCGAATCCTTCGTTCTCCTTGGACCGGATCTTTATCGTGGAACCGATTCGTTTTCTGGACATGGAAGGGCACTTTTTTCCCGAGGAATACCAGTGGCCAGAAATTTTCTCCCGCAATTCTGCATCACGTGTTGGTTGGGGCCCTAATACATATCGTTCGTCTGCGCTCCTAGGACTTGAAAGACTTTGGTCGGGATTCTGGAAACGTCTCGTTCGCCGACATTGATCGCGATGTTCCTGGACAGGGGTATGCGACGCCTTCAGCCTTTTTTCTTCTTTCAGGCTAACACCTGTACATAGGATTCTCGAATATCTATCTCGAGACGACGCTGAACGTGCCGTCAAAGAGTTGGATGGTAAGGACCTACGTGGTCGCTCCGTCCGAGTTGACTTGGACGAATCAGTGAGTGATTCTCCAACTCTGGCTGTTTTGCATTTTGATGTTTACTTTAGAAGCGTTCTGGCCCCGACAACTACCGACGGGATGACAGGCGCGAATACAGGGATGATTACAGAGATCGCTACAGAGAAGATAAATACAGAGAGCGCGATCGCGAAGACAGGTATCGCCGTGACCGCTCCAAATCACCCAGGCGCTCGGAGTATGATGATCGTCGCGCAAAGTCCCCCCGACGAGATGACGACCGAAAGCCTTCAGGGTACGATGATTATAGACGTGGGGGTGATGATTATCGCAGAGCACCTGACTATTATGACCGCCGTAGGGACGATTCGGACCGAAGGAGGGACGACAGAAGAAGGGACGATAAGGAGGAACGTTTCGATGACAGACCTCGACACTCGAATGGGGAAGCCTCGTACCGCTGAAGGAATTTCCTACCAGGTTGTCGGCAGATCGGGCAAGGACGTCTTCCGAAAAAAAAATTGTTTTGATCCCTTTTTTCAATTTCTATGTCACTTCTTTCCTTTTCTTCTATAACCGTGGTTTCTCCTTGCGGACCTTGTATGATTTTCTTCGTCGAACTTTCTGCCTTCTGTGTCTACAGCTTAGTTGTGCCGGCATCCGATCTTCAATTCCCCTGGACGTTGGGCGCTTCATTTGAGAAGGCTTGCAATGCAAACGAGAAAATGGGCCGTTTAGAGAACGCGGTAAGGTATATCTCTGGTTGCTGTTGAGATTTGGTTTCTTCATACCTGTTGGTACTCCTTTCCTAAAATATGCACAATGTACGGATTTGATGCATGTATTGGAAAAACAACCTGTATCTTTATCATAGCACGAAAGCTCCGTTTATTTATTGTACATGGTTTAGCGCGCCTTGATACAGCATGCCAATTGTGAGCCTGCTTCTAACCCGAGCCAGTCTAAATCATGAGAATCGACCTGCTGTAATTCCGTCCAAGAGTCATCGTGCATTTTTAGCCAAAGAGAAAAATCTGATTCCTTGTCTATGCTCAAAGTCTTCCGGATCTTAAGTCGAAACACCTTCAATGACATGGAAGGTAATGCCCGTATCGTAGTTGGGTTTATCCATTCGGTAGTAGCCGCCGGGGTGGAGACGGCAACTCTCCATACTAGTACCTCTAAATTTTGGATGAGTTATGAAGACTCGGAACAAGCAATCTCGATACAAACCAAAAAGTTTGCGACTCAGCCGGTCTTGATGAGAACCGGTATTACCAGAGGTCGATAGAGTCGTTCCATGTTCTACAGATGAATTGATAGTAGTACAGGATGATTTCAACAGGCGCGTCCGGACGTGAAGATGAACGCGTACTTTTCGACAGTTCCTCCCATCGAGGGTGCTCGCGAGTCAGTTGGGCTAGACCTGACCCGGACTCGTCGTTGCTGAACCGTTGCGAGATGTAAGAGAGGTAGAGCAGTTCGCTATCGATCCGTTCTTTAGTAGAGACCTGTGAAGACCAATGAAAATTTGACATCAGTATCAGACTCGACCGGAAACACGTACCGCCGTTGAATCTAATATGGAAAGTGTAGGGATTCGGACGATGATGAACGGACGGGTATAGCGCACTTCATTGCCACCTTGTTGGGAAAGCCAAAAGCGGTTATGTCAGATCTGAAGTGACATCGGCAGGGGCACAGGAGACATACTTTCGACCAAAGGGTTACCAGATAAAGTGAGAGATATCAACGATGGACACCACAGCGATAGTGCATCTAAGTCATTCCAAGAATTTAGATTGTTTAGATTGAGAGATAGATGTTTGAGTGCGTTGAGGGAAGGCGAGTCATTGTGCGTCGGAGGCGGAATACGGTCGATCTCGTTTGAAGTCAGAATGAGTCGCTCTAGACTTGGACATGGATGATTCCAAGACCATACAAATTGAACAAAAGTCTTACTTTTTGTAGAGGTTCATAGATTGACATATACGTGTCCATTCTCTGCATTGATTCCCCTCGAGATTGATGCTACTGATCAACGAGTCGGCTCCGATATTCGGATTTCCAGGTTCCAGGAAACACAATCCATTGTGACCCAGTTCAACTGATAATAGGTTTGGCATGAACGAAGTGACTTGGTGCAAAGCTTGCCAGCTTATGAAAGTTCCGTTGAGCTGAAGATCGGTCAGATTCAGAAACGCGGAGGACATTTTTGACACGCCCAAAGGGCCTTCGGGAAAACGGTTCCAACTATAGAGTTCAGAACCTGGTTCAGACCGGAAGAATTCTTTTTACTAGTAGATCAAGTTACAGACTTCAAGGCCAGTCTTTGCAATGCGGGAAGCTCAGCTGCGATCTCTGCGATCGCTGTCCATGATGGAAGAAGACTTCTAGATAGATCTAACCCCCGGACATCTGCGCAAAAGAAGTTTCAAGTCGGCGAGGGCAACGAAGGTGTAGTCCTGGACTTACTCGGACATGTCTCCCGAATGGAGCCAGGTTCGTCCACGGTTGCTACGAGCTCATTTTCTAAACTGACCTCACGCAGCCGCGCCAAGTTGGCAAATTTGCCCCGTATTTTGTCAAGATTGACAGCTTCGACTTCAATAGCTCCATTTGAAGAACCCAAAATAACTTTTTCCTGTGAAAAGGTACCATAGAATTCTTCGACGTATTTCGATTTCAGTGCTTGTAAAAACGAGACACCGCGTAGCACTTGAGGAGATGGTCTAATAAAGGATCCCGCGCGGGGAAATCTGGAAAATTTCGGACCTAGTATATCCAGTGTAAATTTATGGCAGTTCTGCTTACCTACAAGAAAAATAGCGCTTTCCATCTTTGACCCCGTCGTGCTTGCCTCTTTCGGGGCTGTCCCACTCGACGCCGATCCAGATTCCTGTGGTATTCTCAACATTCCCAACATATTTTACTGTCGCCAGATAACCTGATAAGCTTATACGGTCACCGACCAGTGGAAGTGAGTCCATTATCGTGATGGTAGTTGACGAGAAAAT
Source organism: Collybiopsis luxurians FD-317 M1 (assembly GCA_000827265.1). Taxonomy (NCBI): domain Eukaryota; kingdom Fungi; phylum Basidiomycota; class Agaricomycetes; order Agaricales; family Omphalotaceae; genus Collybiopsis; species Collybiopsis luxurians. Next base: position 125,291 of record KN834786.1, on the reverse strand, counting down.
TAAGCGCCGGACGGCAGAGGCGGCTTCTCATTAGCCGTCAGTGACATTGGGCTCACACTGGAAGTATCATGCTCTCCACATCTTTTTTCAGAACGGGTATGTCCAGAAAGGCTGCTCAAAGAACCCAAGTCATTGTTCGGCACATCATGAACAATTCCGCAAATTCTGGTGCTTCCGAACAGGTCAGCACCTGCACAGTCGCGTACGGCTCTTACTCACCCCGAACAATCCCCAGCCTCTGGTGCTATTCGAATCACAGCTTGCGGCACGGACATTTAAATTGAATCGTCCTGCAAAATTAAACTCACTGAATGTGCCAATGATTGAGCTTTTACAGGGCAAAATTGAGGTCGGAATGGTTTCTTCTCGGCTGAAACAACTAACAGTTCTAAGAACATCGGATTAGGCATGGAGACACTCGGAGTTATGCGGTGTAATCTGGGGGAGTGGCGAAGGACGGGCTTTCTGTGCTGGCGGTGACGTCGAAAGTAAGCAGAGCCTCACATCTTTGAAACCAATTCGTTGCCTAATCCACGCGTTAGACGTGGTTCGGAATGCTGCAGACCCAAGAACAAGGAATAAAGCCATCGAATTTTTCAATAAAGAGTAGGTAGAAAATTGCACAAGATTGTCTATTCAGTGTTCAATGGTGGACTGTCAGATTCGCACTCGACTACCTTCTTTCAACGTTGGATAAACCGTACATAGCTATCATGGATGGGATCACCAGTCAGTCACACCCAGCGTCTAGTCTCCCTGTGCTCTCCTGATGTCATAAAACCTAGTGGGTGGCGGTGTTGGCCTTTCTGCGCCAGCGTCCTTCCGAGTCGCCACCGAGAATACTGTTTTTGCGATGCCAGAAACCAAGATTGGGTACTGTCCTGATGTTGGCGCCAGCCATTATTTGAGCAGGCTAGACGGCGAACTAGGAACTTACCTAGCTTTAACCGGGGATACCTTAAAAGGCAAAGCAGTGTTGTGAGTGTAAAAATTGACGAAAAATCATCCCCAACAAAGTATTCTGATTGTCTCTACAGCGAACACGGCCTTGCAACCCACTTTATCCCGTCAAGAAGGGTGCCCATGCTACTGGAAGGTGTTTCAACTCTCGAGAATCCAAGCTTTGAGCAGGTAAATGATATAATCGAGGAGAACAGCTCTGAGCCAGAAGAGCCTGCCGCCCTATCCTCCGCCCTCGTGGGGCCTGTACGCGCAGCCCTCGATTTTGCGTTTCGGCACAACAAGGTTGAAGACATTGTCCGAGACCTGGATGCACTTGTTGAGCATAAGGACGCGTCAATCAGCAAATGGGCTTCGAAAACCCTGGAATCCTTGAATCTCCGAAGCCCAACCAGTTTAAAGGTTGCCTTGCGGGCTATCCGACTCGGAAAGACTCAATCTCTCACTGAAGCATTGGAAATGGAATACAAGATTGCTGCCGCCCTTTGCGTAACTCTATTTATTGATTACCACCTTCTAGTTTTACTAAAGCAGCATTATATCATAGAACGGTGCAAGTCCGGATTTCCAGACTGGCGTCAATTTTGTCGTGGTGGAGAAGAAGAAGGAAGGACGAGCAAACTGGTCTCCATCTGTGTTGGAGGATGTCTCTGATGAAGTTGTTGATCGATTCTTTGCCGAAAACTCTTCCTACCTGGGGTCGGTGCCCGAATTCAGATATCCTCTGACCACAGGAAAATCTCGCAATTACACTCAATTCGCTTTGCCAACAGAAGCCGAAATTCGGGATATGGTCACTGGTACACACGCCACTGGCGGTGATACTGGCTTAACACTCGACGAACTTGTTTCCTCATTCGAAAATTTGACCGACCAGAAACTGGGTGTCAGCGCAAAGGTGAAGGAAGTCGCCGCTCGCAAGTGCGAGCTGACGGATAACAGAGACGGAAATCGGATATGGCTAAAATGGATTCATCCTTCTCGGCTTCCAGAGTAAACTGGAGGCATATAGCCTATAGGTATTCGCGTTTTGCATCGTAATACATAGTTGGACATAATTTTGACCTAATTTCTCCACCATTCTCCGCCATCAAAATTAATTGAGTCATACCAGTAAGATCAAAACAGCAAAAAAAAAAGGTGTTGATATGGCTGTTTCCATAACGAGAACAAGAGCAGTTGGTGCAATATTGTTTGCGGCTGCACGATCATCATGATGGTAAACAACACTGAAGTGGACGTCGTGTGTTCCGATCCCCGATGGGAATGGATCAGTTCCTTCTTCACAAGGGAGATAGAGTCCTTGGAATCTCTTAGTGGATCTATAGCTTGTGCTGCGTTACAGTTTCTACAATAAAACCATTTGGGTTCAACGTTCAACTCTTTACGGCTAGCTACCTCCTCTTTGTCACGCAAATGGCACTTGCGCCGACGGTTGATACAACGTGACCCGCCACAAAAATGATCGCCCGTCGTTGAAGACATCGATGCCTCTACGCAAGGTTATCTGTGATCGTAACTTGTTCGGTTTGCGTAGAACAAGTACGAAAATTGTGTTGCCTGATTTCAAAATACTTCAAACTGAAATCCAGACCATCACAGCACCACGGAATCGTATTGTCGTACTGACCAGCGCAGATCCGAGTCGAGGACATAGCCGAGTCATCCCAGTCAACTGAGCCACGCTACCGATTGATGTTCTAGATGAAGTCAATGCGTTTGTTTCCCACGCAGTGACCGACCAAATTGGTTCGTGAAATTTATCCCAACCAACCAAGGAGACTGTGTACGGTTCGCGACGGCACCTAAGCTGATTGAGACAGCGCTTTGCGATTCAAACGTTCAATAGCACTTGACGTTTCATATGAGTCAACCACGTATAAAACGCGTTGAAATTCGTACAAGAAGACATATCAATCCCTTACTTCTTACATACCACAACTATTCCAATGGACTTTCTCAGACTACTTCCTTCGCCTACTGAAATTCAATGCTCAGCTCTATCCGCTCTCAACACTTTGCTCACCTACACGCGGAGATCGAACGACGTGATTCTCCCCCAAACGGACTTCGACATTGATCCCATTACAGGCTTTGTACCACCTGAGCCGCTTCCCCGTCTTCCTGCTGAATACAAAATCTGGGAAGACGCTTTGACGGAGGCCCCAGAGGTCCTGAGACTGTGGGACGACAATTCCGATGAGGCCCTCAGTTTGCGGGCTGAGGGGGAGACATGGAGGGCCACGATACGATCAGTAAGTGTGAAGAAGGCAAGTATCCGAGCATTCACTGATAACTTGATTTAACAGCGACCAGCTCTAGACGTTCAGAGGCTGAAAGATCAGCCCCGCCTTCTTCAGCGAGCCCATCTGGTGCTTGCTTGGCTTGTGCAGTACTACGTGCACTCACTTCCTGTAGCTCAACCTCCGACCCCAAAAAGGGTGCCCGAGTCTCTGGCGGTTCCCCTGGTGGAAGTATCCCGAATTTTGGGCATCGCTCCCGTAATAACTTTTGCGGACACTATCACTTGGAACTGGGACTTGATAAACCCTGAAAAGCCTCCCACCATAGACAATATGAAGCTTGCTCACTCATTTTCGGGGCGAGATGATGAACGCCATTTTTACCAGGTACAAGCCGCGGTAGAGCTGCATGGCACCCAGCTACTGCGTATCATCGAAAACTATAATCAAATTCCAAATCTCGACGATTTTACTTTCATCTTCAAGGTCTCTAGAGACCTCACCCGTCTCACAGCTATCATCGAAGAGATCAGCGATCTGATACAATCGATGCGAAGCGGCTGCGACCCATATCTCTTCTATTGGGAGATGCGACCATGGGTTGAAGGCAGTGACGCCAAGGGGCCCACGCAACCTGGGTGGATCTACGAAGGAGTGGATCCTAACGCTCCCGAGCTTCAGTTCCTCAGCGGCCCATCTGGTGGACAGAGCACAGTAATGCATGCACTGGATCTATTCTTAGACATAGACCACAAGCTCCAGAAGAAACGGTATCCTCTACCCAGTGCAGAGAACAGAAGGGCTGATCATGGATTTATGGAACGCATGCGACAATATATGCTGGGCAAGCATCGCGCGTACCTGGAACAATTGGAGAAGTCGCCGCGGTCCATTCGAGAGCTGGCACAGCGCACACCTGTTCTACGAGAGCCATATAACAATGCAGTTGCGGCCTTGAAGAAGTTGCGCACCCTTCACATGCGCGTGGCCTGCTTGTACGTCGTGAACATGTCCAAGACCGTTAATCCGAGATCGGCCTGTCCAGCAGCTGGAATGATGGAGCGACAGGCAGCGAGGATGGAGTCCAGCGCTCCGCCTGAAAGGAGAGGCCCAATTCGAGGGACTGGTGGAACTGAGCTGGCTGCCTTGTTGAAGGCGGGGAGGGATGCAACAGCCCGAGCAGCTCTTAGAAATTAGGGCTATATTTTCAGGGACCATGAAATAGTAAAGTTAACTTATTAGGACCAAACAACAATTTATCCACCCACGTATTGAAGCTGTAGAGCAATTAATCCATTCAAGTAGCATAAGCATAAATACCTATCTTTTTGTAGCACTCACTTTGGTTTCGTTATTTATTCTGCAGTTGAACTGAAACACGATGCTAGCATATTTTTCCTCTAGATATTACACTGCGATTCCTGTTAGCTACAATAATACTCAATGCGATATAAATTACAGATGAAAACTGGAAATTCCAAATTAGCACGATTATGGAAGACTAAAACCCCAGCTGCTCAACAAAACTCTGCCACGTAGCGTCCAATATCGGAGCCCCAAATGGTAGAGGCAGCTGTGTATTTGTCTGCGAGTGTCCAAGGCCTGAAAAGGCACCTGTCGAAGACTGAGAGGAAAACATGGAATTGTTCCCAAACATCGCTCCCACCGGTCCCACATCAGACATGTCGCCCATCGAGTCCAAATTTATGTGCATATCAGGTTCCATTGACATATCGCCAAAATGGACATCAGCCATGCCCGCCATGGCTGGGTCAGAATGGGGATGAGACAGAGAATGACCGGAGGTCAAATGTTGTTCGGTGGGCAACGAAGCACCGACCGAACTGAATAGCCTGTTGTGCTCAGACTGGAGATGGTCGCTTCTCTCCCCCTGCTGAGGCGACGAAGCCTGCCCCGGGTTGCTTTGTAAGCCAAATGCCTTATGTATTTCCGCCTGCATTTCAGCGGGTGGATCGAAAAAGTGAAACTCCATTCCCCCCAAATCAAGGTCAATGTTGCGAATGTCCCGTGCTATAGTCGGGTGCAGGTTTTGTGCAGTGAAGGGATGTTGCTGTGTATAGGGTCCCTGATGCAGGGAGGTTGAGGGTTGGTCGAAGTTTGGCTCTGAAGGATCTGATTGCACTTGGGTGAACGAAAGGGATGGGAGAGCAGGCTGGCTGTCGGTAGATGCTGTGGCGGGCCTATCATTTCTTTCCTGTGGCTTTGGTTTTCTACATGCGGTGATAAGATGCGTCTTCCCCCCCAGTCGGTCCAGTTCGAAGGTCGACAGCGGAAGGTCTTGTGTTTCATCAAGATCAGCAGTGTTCGTGAAGAAGGCATTACAGGAGGGAGAATGACCCTTGGCAGCTTGCTCTGATCCAGATCCTGGAGACGATGATTCCGCTGGACTACCGCTACTGGTAATAGTACCGTTAGGAGACGAAACGGAAGCGGCTGCTTCCCGCGCTTTACGATGAAGGCTCCGCATTGTATCCTGCACATATTAGTTAGCCGATCTCATCCCATGTACACTCACGTCTTTTCTTACCAAGATATTAGCCGCACTCCTTGACGTCCGAGCTGCCTCCTCAAATAAGAACGCCATGGCTTCCAATTCGTCTACCGACGACTTGGTCATTTTAGAGTTTGGCGCGCGCGTGACAAGGATACACATGACGATCTATTCAAATAAAGATCAAGATGAACGGACAAGACTCAATAGCACTCACTGCAGCACTCAATACTTGACTCCACGCCAGATGATACCGCCCTAGCAGCTGAGGGATACTCTTCCATGCAAATTGCACAGTTTTACTCAACCGCCACGCACTTCGGTACGTGGCAATCACGGAAGCAAGGTATTTATGAGCTGTAAGATCGTCTGGAGAGTCCTGCAATGCCTGTGCAAAGTAAGCTCGATGCAAATGCATCAGGGCTAGAGGAACCGAAAACAAAAAGGTCAATGACCTGAAAAAAGCGACAAAATGGATGTTTCCTTACTGTTCTCTTTGTAAGTTAAAATGATTAATCTTTGCATGTAGACTTCCGGTCTGGATTCTAAATCGTCGCACTTAATTCGAAGGTTCTTGGGGATGGGAAAGTCTCGGATTTTGCGATCAAAATCGATGACAGTATTGTATGCTGGACGAGAAGAGCCAAAGATTTGTTCCATAACGGAATGCATGAAGGCGGTGAATTGCCAACTCCAGAAATGAACTACGAGACCAATTAGTACACAACCCAAAACGAACCGTGCTGAAGCTGTAGCTTACATCCTGTCTCCCTCTCTCCGTCGGCATTGATGAATTCTTCTGTATCCTTCGGGAACGGACAGTCGATGTACGCATGTGACAGAGATGGCGGCCGACCGTAATGGAAGCTCTATGGAAGTATTTGTCAGAAACACAGCGCCGATCTCGCAGGAACCGGAGGAAAGACTCACCGACCAAGTATCAGTTGTGAAAAGTGTCCAAAACAAACGATATCGCATCTGCTGAATGTCATCGGGAAGTTTCCATCGAGAGCTGTTGAGATCTGTGCCATATTGAAATCATCGTTGGAACGAAGAACAACGATAGACAGCAAACAGTGACCCACGTAATCCAATCTGTCGTTGTTTGAATAAGAACAAAGATGGAATACGTTAACCAAAACGAACGATACACGTACACTACTCCCCATCCTGACTGCGTGTCCAACAAACGACCACCCAGCAGTCGAGCCCATAGCTTCCCAGTCGCTGAATTCAAGAAATTGGGCCAGATGAACCTAATCAAACATGTCAGACGATCATTTTTGTCATAACATGAAGTTACCGAAAATGTCTGCTCACCGTGCACCAGATACTTTTCAGCGTTGTGTGGCTTTGCGGAGGACTAAATCCGAGCGCCGCCTTTGACAGAAAGAAATATTCTTGCGCCTGAATTGAACATGAGGGTAGGTCGGGATTGAAGAGGGAGGCTAGAGCGAAGATGGCAAATAGCAGGGATAGTGAATGATAGCATTCTAGCCGATCAAATGAGCTGCATGACGAGTAATCAGTTATGGCTGCTGCATTGTTGCAATCGATATAGATAACAGGACGTACTCAGACCGACTAGATAAGCGCGCGTTTAAGTTGTTAGGGATAAACAGTAGAAAGAGAATGAACGAACTAGATACAGTATAAGATATCATCGAAAAGTTCTGTTCGCAGTAGGGGCGTATACCTATGGGGAAGGAAAGATGAGATCGGTTGTTGATAAACAGTAAACTTACTCACATATACTTTCCATGCTCCAAATAAAGCTCGCATAACCGTATCGCTTCCGAAAGTGGAGGGAGTAAACTGAATATTTCTTTTCCCAGCTCACTATTACGCTGGAATGGTGAACCGTCGTAGTCTCCGTCGGGACAAAAATGTGCTCCTTGTATAATCTTTGGCGAAAGTCGAGTCCCTGATGCATATATAAAAAACTTCTGAGGTTTTGCAAGGGCGCGGATGAGATACTGGACTCTTAATGTTAGATCAAGCACGAATGTTCGACATCGAGAGTATACAGACTTCCGAACGAGCGGTTTGACCAAGGAAGTGGGTTTCTCCGTTTTCCCGTATTGAAAGAGTTCCTGTAGTACATTGAGTACGAATTCACCTGGATGAGAAGCTTGCATATGACGGACCAAAGGCATCAATTAGATTCTCGTCTTCGGGCTTTTTAGGTGGGCTAATTGTATCAACAGAAGCGGATGGATCAACATTGTCGGCGACTGAGACAAACGACGTTTGAGGAGCTGGCCCGCCAGCAGGATACGCGGCATGCGGAGATTTAAGGCCCAATAGCTCGGAGCGAAGCAATGGATGCTCCTCATCGGATAGCTGAGCTTGTGCTGCACGGAGCGCGTTTTCAAGTTCGCGAATTCTTGAGCAGAGTTGCTCAATACGTTCGTGGAGCTGCTCAGTATTCGCGAGAACCAGCCTGGACAAATGGATGAAGTTGTTGATCTGTCAAAGATTAGAAGAATTTCGCACCTATTCCCTTTTCCTGCCGTTAAGGACCCTTTGAAAGATAGTATGAGGAATGAGCATGATGCTGTGCGCGTGTAAGCTCACCATCAGGACATATTGCAGCTTTGGAAGAATGTCAGTGAACGCCGGAAATCATGCTCAACGGTCCTTCTCGTACCACAACCCCTAGAAACGCATTTTCCGCATGGCACCTGTTTGTCGCATCTGAGCTTGAGACGCCTGCATTCTGAACTTCTTGATAAGAACGAACGTATAGCATATATCAAAGGAGCTGAGACTTACCGGCACAACTTGTAGGACTATGACCCGAATTAAAATGTTGCAGTCACTAGATCTGACAAACCACGTACATTCTTCCAGGTTTTCGTTTCCCTATTGCCCCTTTGCCATCCTTGTCCTTTTCCTTCCCGGTCGCGCCCATTGTCGGGCCAAAATATTACTTGAGAAGCAGTTGAATAAGTCGAGTACTGAAGTCAACGAGGTGCTGAATAAGAAAGATCTACAATAAATGTTCCATAATTTAAATTACAAGCGCTGGAATGACCAACCCACGGGCGCTTATTAGGCGTTTAGTTACCAAGTCTCTACTCAGTGGATTGAGCCAACTTCCACAAGCTGGCTCAATCTCGAGCATGCCGCACACCAATCTATTCTCGGGTCAGAATGTCTTACATGTACTACCATGAAGTTTCGGGTAAGTCATATAATGTTCGACCCGCTCTGAGTTAATCCAGCTTCGTCTACCGCAGCATCAGCTGAGCTGAAACAAACAAGAGCTGAGGGTTGGGAGCAATGGAAGGGATCGGGCGCAGCTCAACAAGGTGCGGGTCGAGTTATGCCTTTGCGAGGGTGGGACTCACTGTGGCGGAGCCCACCGGCTAGCTCTGGCTGTTTCGTTTATTTATATACTAAGTACACGAATATTAATTGATCTACCAATTCTATATCCGCTCTAGATCTACTGACGGAATGTTATGCTATAATTATTATAACGATCAAGTAAGCTGAGGGATGGAATTGAGGGTGGGTGCAGAAATTTTGCGGATAACGAGAGCTACGAATTTCGTTTGTTTTGTTCGTACGATGAATGAGAGTTTGAGAGCAAAAACCGGACCGAATTCCTACCACCGTTCCGCACTGAGCGTAGCTGGACGTTGATGCTTACAAGCAGCTGAGCTACTCATAGGTAGGATAGAACATATATTATACTGACCAAAGTCCAATTTCGGGGTACACGACCTTCCAGCACGACGTCGACGTGGAGATACACTTTCCCGTCATTCGGATCTTGGACCGTATCGCTTTATATAGTTCCTCCCAGTGCTTTGGTCAATTACCGTTTCATGTATTTACTAATCGTTTACTCTGCAGTCCTCTACATTGCGTTACTCGCAATCTACAGATTATTCTTCCATCCTCTCTGCAAGTATCCAGGACCTGCACTAGCAGCGGTCACCGGATGGTATGAAGCCTATTACAACATCGTCAAAGACGGAGGACTCGTAACTGAACTTCAGATCCTTCATCAGCGATTCGGTTAGTCCAGTTTTCTCTTACGGCCAACCACCAGCTGAGTGTTGTGACTACAGGGCCCGTAATCAGGATTGGTCCTAATACTGTGAGCTTCTATCAAAAGCATAATATAGCCTTCAATGTAATTCAACACCTACAGCTTCATTTCAACTACAGGAACGCTTATCACGACATCTACACACATGGATCGACATTGACTAAGGATCCTGAGTTCTATCTCGCTATTGGTGCTCCTTCTCCGCTCAGTGTCGCTACATTGTGTGATCCCCAAGAAGCAAAAGCCAGAAGAGCTTTACTGGGACCATTCTTCTCCCGAAAATCAGTTATGGAACTCGAATATACGATTCAAAAGAAGGCGCGAGTTTAATCATTGTTGAATGTTAATATTGCATCATCTGACCTCTATGGTTTCTTCTAGGTCGAAAAACTTGTAACGGTACTTGCAGAACGTCACAACTCGGAGAAATCAGCACTCGCGCTAGATATCGCCTTCCGTGCTTGCACCCTCGACATCATTACTTCTTATTGTTTTGCTGAATCGACCGACAGTCTCGAAGTTCCGAATTTCGCTCATGAAACCATACCATCGAGACAGAGAGTAATAAAAAATGCATGGTTCCAACGACATTTTCCCTTCATCTATTCTCTAGCTGATCGCGTGCCAAAAGAGTTCATCCTCTGGTTTTTTCCCGAATTCCGAATCTATCTAGATTTGACAACCAGATACGACCGCCAAATTGACCGAATCATGAAGGATCCTGATTCAGCTTCGAATGCTGAGCATAGGACTGTTTTTCATTCCCTTCTAGATTCTCAGGGTCGGGAGCGCCTACCCAAGCAGATTCTTGTTCTGGAGGCCTTCACCCTCGTCGGAGCTGGAACTGACACCACTGCGAACACTTGCTATGTAGGAACATACTACGCACTGAAAGACTATTCCATTTGCAAACGGTTATTTGGAGAACTTCGCGAAGCATGGCCGGATAAACACCAACCAATCTCTTACATCACGCTTGAGAAGTTACCATATTTGGTCTGCGATCACCAGCTTTGACCTGATATGGTGGCACTGACGTGTTTTTCTCCTGCAGACTGCGTTTATCAGAGAAGCTCTTCGACTTTCCATTGGTGCTATTCATCCACTTCCTCGTGTGGTTGGTACAGCAACTCCTACCATAGGCGGATTGAAAATACCTCCCGGCGTGAGTTTTTGTTCCATCCGGTTTCACCCGTACTTACGCGAATTTTTTTTCCAGACTGTTGTGGAAATGAGTCAACAATTCTTACATATGAATCCTTCCGTCTTTCCGGACCCTCACAAGTTCAATCCGGATCGCTGGCTGGCCGAAGACACCACTGAAATGATGCTCGATCTCAGTCCGTTTAGTAAAGGGCCACGGATTTGGTGCGTGGAGTCCATAATACTGAGTTCGTCGGCGTTGAGATCTTTTTCAGTCCAGGACTTAAGTACATCTCTCTACTCATTCTGACCGGCGGAAATTGCTAACTTTCGGAAGCCTTGCGTGGTGTGAACTGTACCTTCTTTTTGGAAACATCTTTCGCAAACTCGATATGAAGCTTGTTGTCACCGAGGATACGTACGTGTTTCTACTTTATGCCAGTTTCCTGCCTTTAAATGACTCCTCTGTTCATTTTGACCAACACAGAATTGATAATTTCAGTCAAGACCCCATTGACTATTTTGTCCCCAGTTGGAGGAAAGGATACAAGATTTTCGTTGAGAATATGCATGAGTGACTTATGCTACCAACAAGAAATTTCGGTCGACAAAGTTTGAAAATCCCGGACATTCTGCCACTCGCAATGGCCCAATTTCGCACACATTCTAGGAGTAGCGTCGCATATTCTATTTGTCTAGTTGCATTATTTGTATATACAATATACTAGCAGATACTCATGTAGAGCTTCTCAATGTCAGTGTTTGTCTCTCAGCCAATTAGATCGTTCCAATAAAAGTCTTCTATTCTATTTTAAAGACAGAGTAGACAGTAGTAGATTGAGCGCTTGGACAGCTGACCGACATACACATGCCAGTCGTGAAGAATTAGTAACGTCAAAAAAACTTCTCAGCCAAACTGTTCTTTAGCTTGCCCAGTGACAGGTTAACATATTGACCCCCTTCCATGTATCTACTAATCACTGGTTTAGCACTCCTCTACTTTGCGCTACTCGCATTATACAGGCTCTTCTTCCATCCGCTTCGCAAATATCCAGGGCCTGTACTAGCAGCAGTCACCGAATGGTACGAGGCCTACTACGACATTATCAAAGATGGAGGACTTGTAGCTGAACTTGAGGTACTCCACCAACGACATGGTTAGTACAACTTCTTCCGAGTTACCGCCCACTAGCTAAGCTTTGTGACCACAGGGCCCGTAGTAAGGATTGGCCCCAATACTGTGAGCTTCGCTCAACGCCCTTTCATACAGTTAATTTAACAGTTGTTTTCTTCCACACGCAGCTTCATTTTAACTACAGGGATGCTTACCACGATATCTACACATATGGATCAACTTTGACCAAGGATCCCGAGTTCTATCTTAGAATTGGTGCTCCTTGCCCCACGAGTTCTGTCAATTTGTGCGATCCACAGAAATCAAAAGACAGGAGAGCATCGATAGGACCATTCTTCTCCCGGAAATCAGTCACGGAACTCGAATATACAATCCAAAAGATGGTGCGAGTTTTCCACATCGAATATCACGCCGTCTGACTTCGTGGTTTCTTTCAGATCGACAAGCTAGTGATGGCCCTAGCGGAACGGCACAATTCGGAAAGCTCAGCGCTGACTTTAGACACTGCATTCCGTGCTTGCACTCTCGACATCATTACGTCCTATTGTTTCGCCGAATCAGTGGACAGTCTCGAAGTTCCAAATTTCGCTCATGAGCTCATACCACTATTGCTTAAAGTGTTCACAAATATATGGATCCCACGACATTTTACTTTCATCCATTCTCTTGTGTATAGTGCACCTCAAAAGTTCATTCTATGGCTTTTGCCCGAGTTTCAAAGCTATCTGGAAGTGACAGCGAGACTCGAAAATCAGATTGACCGAATCATGAAGGTCCCCGATTCAGTCTCGAGCGCTGAGCACAGGACGATTTTCCATTATCTCCTGGAGCCAAACGATAGGGAACATTTATCCAGGCAAAATCTCATTGATGAGGCCTTGACTCTTCTCGAGGCCGGAAGTGAGACCACAGCAAATGCTTGCTACGTAGGAACTTTCTATGCACTCAAGAACTACTCCATTCGCAAACGGCTATTTGAAGAACTCCGTGAAGTATGGCCAGATAAAGACAAACACATTCCTTGTGCCGTGCTTGAAAAGCTACCATATTTGGTTTGCTACTATTAACAGCTTTGACTTGATGGGGCGTCATTAATATACCATTCCACACAGACTGCGTTCATCAAAGAAACTCTTCGATTTGCCCCCGGCGTCGTTCATCCACTTCCCCGTGTTGTGACCGCCACAACGCCTGCAATAGGTGGATTGAAGATACCTCCCGGAGTGAGCCTTTGCTCCGTTTGATTTTGAGTCCTCTGTTTACACAATTTTTTTTCGAGACTGCCGTGGAAATGAGTCAATTGTTCTTACAAATGAACCCTTCCGTGTTTCCTGATCCTCATGATTTTGACCCGGATCGCTGGCTGGCCGAAAACACCACTGAAATGATGCTTGATCTCAGTCCATTTAGTAAAGGGCCTCGGATTTGGTGCGTGGAATCATAATATTGAGTCAGTCAATACTAAAGATTTCTTTAGCCTAGGACTTAAGTATTGACCATCCTACTCAACTGACTTGAAAAAAGTACTGACTCTCCGGAAGCCTAGCATGGTGTGAACTGTACCTCATCTTTGGAAACATCTTTCGCAAACTCAGCATGAAGCTTGTTGTAACCGAAGATACGTATGTGCTCCCGCTCCATGTCAGCTTCTAACTTTTAATGAATTTCATTTTGACCGACGCAGAATTGATGATTTCAGTCGAGACTACATTGACCATTTTGTGCCTCATTGGCGGAACGGATACAAGGTTTTTGTTGAGAGTCTGCATGAGTAATTGCACCCGGCGACCGCCAGGAAGGGTAACTATATAATTCAGCGATCCAATTCTATGTACATAGAGTCCATGGACTCTAACGCCTGTTGTCACAAAAATAAATCACCAGAGAATCCGGCTGATGAAGTGATAATTATTAGGTCTATGTATAATACCAACGACTCACGAGCATGTATAAAATCGTGTGGAAATTCTGGATTCGCGACAGTCTCAATTTGCATATCAGCATTGACTGTGTCGCCTGTTCAACCTGTATGAGTACGCCTGGACAGGTGACCGTCTCTTTGTATACTTGTTCGTACACCGAGTGACGTACACATGGTTTCGATGTCGAAAAAATCCATCAGCCAAATTGTTCCATAACTTGCCACTTGACAGATTACTACATCAACCCTCGATGTATCTACTCATTGCTTCAACTTGCTCTGTGCTCCTCTACTTTGCACTACTCGCAATTTACAGACTCTTCTTCCATCCCCTGTGCAACTATCCAGGGCCAGTACTGGCAGCGGTCACTGAATGGTACGAGGCCTATTACAACATTATCAAAGATGGAGAGCTTGTAGCTGAGCTTGAGATACTTCACCAACAACATGGTCAGTACTACTTGCTCTTACCGCCAAGTGCTAGCTAAGTTTTGTAATCACAGGACCCGTAGTAAGGATTGGTCCCAATACTGTGAGCTTCGCTCGAAGTACTTTCATTACAAGTCATATAACAGTCGTTTTCTTCCACATGCAGCTTCATTTTAACTACAGGGATGCCTACCACGATATCTACACATATGGATCAACATTGACCAAGGATCCCAAATTCTATCTTGCCATTGGCGCTCCTTGTCCCACGAGTTCTGAAGTTTTATGTAACCCCCAAGAAGCAAAAGACAGGAGAGCATTGATAGGACCATTCTTCTCCCGTAAATCAGTCATGGAGCTCGAATATACAATCCAAAAGAAGGCGCGGGCTTTTCACATCCTATATCTTTCAGTCTGACCTCTGCGCTTTTTCAGATTGACAAACTTGTATCGGTACTTGCGGGACATCACAACTCGGAATGCTCAGCGGTTCCATTAGACATCGCGTTCCACGCTTGCACCCTCGACGTCATTACATCTTATTGTTTCGCTGAATCAACCGACAGTCTCGAAGTTCCGAATTTCGCTCATGAACTCATACCACTATTGCACAAAGTATTCACAAATGCATGGATCCCACGACATTTTTCTTTTATTACTTCTCTCATCTATAGTGCACCGCAAAAGCTCATTCTGTTGCTTTTGCCTGAGTTCCGAATTTATGTGGAATTAATGGCCAGATTTGAGCATCAAATTGACCGAATCATGAAGAACCCTGGTTCGGCTTCGAGCACTGAACATAAAACTGTCTTCCATTATCTTCTGGAGTCAAATGGTCAGAAGCATTTATCCAAGCAAGGTCTCATTGACGAAGCCTTCACTCTTATCGAGGCTGGAAGTGAGACCACAGCAAATGCTTGCTACGTAGGAACATACTATGCACTCAAAGATTACTCCATTCGCAACCGGCTGTTTGAGGAACTCTTCGAAGCATGGCCTGACAAAGACAAACCCATTCCTTATACCACGCTCGAAAAGCTACCATATCTGGTTTGGTATCCACAGCTTCAACTTGATGGTGCGTTATTAACATAGCAATCTTTGCAGACTGCATTCGTCAAAGAAGCTCTTCGATTTGCTCCCGGTCTTATTCACCCACTTCCTCGTGTTGTGGGCACCAGAACTCCTGCAATAGGTGGATTGAAGATACCTCCCGGAGTGAGCCTTTGCTCCGTTTGGTTCAAGTCCCGCACTTACACATACTTTTTCAAAGACGGCTGTGGAAATGAGTCAACTGTTCCTGCACATGAACCCCTCCGTGTTTTCTGACCCTCATGATTTTAATCCGGATCGCTGGCTGGCTGAAGACACCACTGAAATGATGCTTGATCTCTGTCCATTTACTAAAGGGCCTCGGATATGGTGTGTTAAGTTTATAATGTTGAGCCAGTTGGTGCTAAAATATTCTCCAGTATAGGACTTAAGTATATATCGGGCTAGTTGTGTTGATTGGCAGAGAAATACTGATTTTCTTGGAAGCCTAGCATGGTGCGAATTGTACCTCATTTTTGGAAACATCTTTCGCAAACTCGACATGAAGCTTGCTATCACCGACGATACGTATGCGTTGCTGCCTGTTCCTGCTCTGTGCCTATTCTGATCTCTTCATGATTTCCTGGTTGATTTTGACCAATATAGAATTGCTGATTTTAGTCGAGACCATGTCGACCACTTTGTGCCCCATTGGCGGAAAGGATACAAGGCTTTTGTGGAGAATCTGCATGGGTAGTGTACACCGGACTGCGATGAGATGAAAGTATCTTCTCGAATGTATGAGTGTGTTGAATACAATCTGAAACCCAAACCCGAAAGTTTTCAGAAGTAACCAAAGTGTACAATCTCAATATTCTGAGAATGCTTTCGAAGGAAATAATAAAGTAATAGGTAGCCTCAATCACGCTTTGGAGGAAATAAGGACAAAGCTCACTAGGAATGGGTCATTCTGTGAAGCTAAGAAAAAACACCAGCAGTGATCCTAGCATCGACGTTAATTCTTTGAATCCTGGGAATCTCAAGTTTCTCATATCTCATCCCTCTCAGGCTGCATAATTGATAACACCTCCCAATGGATAATATTTATTGCTTTGACCGTCCCGATAAGGAAATTCATCAATTCGCCCCTTGGTGGCAGGAACACTGAATTGAAACCTACCCCTCCTTTAGAAAGGCAGCCTCATTATTATTAGAGTGAGAGCGGATTGAAAGAAGTAGTTCCTACTTAGTATGCTCGTCGAATGCTACTGCCATCTACCTGGCTTTCTGCTGCATGCCCTGCCCAGTCCAAAGTGTCCATACATAGAAGACCTAGCAAAACCAAACAAACATTGGTCGAGCAATAATAGATATCAAGTAAGACAGATTGGCGACCATGTAAAATGCCTTTGCTGTCTGAAAATCGTCCTGAAATATCAGCAATCGCTAAGTCAGTCGTCGTCGGAACAGATGGGAATTCACTCACACCTAGAGCTCTTGGCAAATGAGTGAGATTTATTGATACCACGCATCTATCCCAATCTTGGACTCATCTAGACTAAAGAATTAAGTCAGTATTGTGAGCTGCAAAAAGACCGAAAACTCGTGTGGAAATACAGATGTAAGGGACGGCGAAGTGGTGACAAGACTTTGCTCGGTATCGTGGAAGCCCTAATTTGATCGTTGAAGTAAATTATAGATAAGAGAGTCATCGAGGTAAAAAAAAAAGAGCCTTTTGTGTCGAGAGAAAGACGGGGAATCGTAGTTGAAGACGTTGCTGTCAGATGCACGGAAATGCTGAGGGATGAGGGTTGAAGGTTGAGCTTTCCTGCCATAATAGCGACGCGTAGCGAGAGGCATGCAGCCTATGTAGAGAATTCACGAGCAACAAAACCTCTAGAATAAATCCGAAAAAAACTTACTGTTCGATGATAGAAATTAAGTATAAGCACCCGAATTTCAACAACGGTGAGGCGGCCGCATTATCGTGGGCATGGATACGGGAAACGCGGGACTACTTTATGAACGGCGATAAGGGGTACTGCAAACCGTCAAAGCCCCAACGCGCTTCTCTAAACCTATATAGAGGCTTATGGTGGGCCATCTGCAACCTTACAACAAAAGTTTACTGAAAGAGCGAAATTTCTCTTCAATCGAAGTCTCAGATATTACAACACCATGTGTGCGTTCACGTTGCGTGAGGCAGCACGACGTAAAGCTGATCAACTTTATAGCTATCAACCCACGTTACGTCGTCATCAGAGCAGTCACTGCAGTGCTTAGCCTCGCGGATTTTACGAAAGTAGCAGGTGCGGTTAGGGTTTACTAATTCGGTGGTGGGTGCGGGAAGGTTAGGAGCTGGTGTTCAACTTCAAGCAACCATAAGCAATATTACCGCTGACTCATTGTTCGTAGGAAACCCGAGTGCTGGAGCTACAGGAAATTCAGTGCTGGTGTCGGTGCTACTGTAGGGGCCGCACGATAATGAGTAGATACATAGTGGCTAACGAATCTCGCGTGTCATATCATATCAGTTACATTTACTTTCCACTGGAATAATGCTCCTGAGTCCTATAGCACAATAGTCAGCTGCAATTCAAACCCGCCATTAAAAAGTTCATACAAGATTACCTGAGAGTAACATGTATTAACCTGCAGCTCTTACACACTCTCCGACGAATCATTTTTCAGCCGAGACTTGTCCCAGGGCGGAACAGCGTTAGAATCCTTCAAAAGTGCAGTATTAGAGCTAATGAGCTCGACAAATGTTTGTGGTAAATACACTCACGTCTTTACCTTCAAGTTCGCGCTGTTCTGCTTTTCGAGCTTTCCGCTGGGCCAAATAATAACGTAGGAAAGCAAGGGAGATGAACATAGATATTCCCACAGCAATTGCAATACCGATAGAGGTAGAATTGGATATTTTGCTAGAGGTATCAAGTGCTGCCTCGGCGTCTTTGCCGATTCCAGAGGCCATGAGCGTGTAGCCGACGAATTGAACAACTATGCAGAGCAAAGAAAAGGTATTGGAAGTGACCAGCGCGTAGAAAACCCGTTCTACGGTGTTTCCTGACTCAAGAATGAAAGGGTAGAGTCTGGAAGGACTCGAGGAACCTGGCAGTTGAAGAACAAAAAGATACTTTCCGTTTGCTTTCCGTCACTCCATGGTGAGGCATCAAATTTGAACTCTCTGGTCTGGAACAAATCTTGGCGATTTTTACTATGGCTTGTCATGGAGACTGATTGCACAAAACATCATCCAGGTGATGAAGAAATGAATAACGCTAGTACTTTTTAAAGGACTGAAGGCTATAGAGTATACAGTATATTGAAATTTGAAACACGAGTCGGTCTTGATGCTTCAACAGCTCAGTATATGTATACTTTCGAACGATGAGTACAGTCAAACAATTAAGGCTCAAAATCTTGTACGCACTACGAATTTCGCCGAAAGCTGTATACCTATTACCTGATGAGGAGCAGGAAGAGAAAGTTTAGGAATTGAAATTCAAGTTGGAATCAAAAGCGCTGGTCAATTACATAAGCGCGCTTCAGATATTTGATTGAGTCATTGACTCATCGAGAAATTTTGCTGCCACTTCGTCCACGACGCCTAGTGCTCGATATCATATCTGACGTGCCATCTGGCCATCTGACAAATCCCTCTGCTCATTTCTACGGTTCTTTTCCGAATTCTCGTACTGGATCATTAATAATGAAGCCAGCCTGATTGCGTTTCACGGCAGGTGAGGTATTCTCACTCTCTGAGACTGTTACTATTACGCAATCCGACTCGAGTATAAAACAAGTCCCTTTCAAATTTTCACTAATCACAGCAACTTTATCTCAAACAAAGCGCAATTCCAGCTTAACAAATGGTTTCTCGAACAATCAAGCTTGGTGGTACTGCGTCCGACATCACCGTCGGTCCAGTTGGTGTGAGTACAAGTTCAGAACCTACCTACATTCCAATCTCAATCATTTCTTCCAGCATGGCTTGATGATGATGACGTTCGTATATCCCCGCATCGAGTGATAATGTTTCGCGTCTAATCAGAAAATACACACCCAGGTGGACTCCCAATCCGATCAACGACGAGCAAGCCTTTGAATCTATCAAGACCGGTGTAGACGCTTTACCATCAGGAACAAAAGCTTTCCTGAACTCCGGTATGTATAATCTCGTTCCTGATGTCGGTCTTGGTCAATGTGTTCGTGTTTAGCCGAGTTTTACGCGATGGATTTCGGTACAGCCAATCTAAAGCTGCTATCAAGATTCTTCGCAAAGTATCCAGAATATGCGGATAAGACGTTCCTTTCCGTGAAAGGCGGTATCCGCAATGGAGGCCCAGATGGATCGTGCGTGGCCTCGTTAGAATTGGTCTCATTCACATCTGAAAGCTCAAATTCAGGATGGAATGTCTTCGAGCAAGCGTTGATAACATTCAAAACGTTCTCGGACCTCACAAAAAGCTTGACCTTTTCGTACCAGCTCGAATTGATCGAAACACTCCTCTTGAGACTATTATGAATAATCTTGTCACGCTCGTCAAAGAAGGAAAATTTTCGCATATTGGTCTATCTGAGTGTAATGCCAATACCTTGCGCGAGGCTAACGCTGTAAGCATTCCGAATTATTCACTTATCGCTGCTAATTTAACTTCTCCCAGATCTTCCCCGTTAGTGCGGTTGAAATCGAAGTCAGTCCTTGGTCCTACGATCACAATCAGAAGGCAGTAATTTCCACTGCGCGCGAGCTCGACATTACCGTCGTCGCGTATTCACCTTTAGGAAGAGGTTACCTGACAGGTCAGATCAAGTCTACAAGTGACCTCCCTGGTACGCATGACCCTTAGCCGCAAACATTGATTATTTTCTCATCGTATCCCGCAGAGGGTGACATTCGCTCTCACTTCACTCGTTTTAAAGAGGAAAATTTTAAATCAAACTGGGCTATCGTCGAAGGCCTGAAATCTGTGGCCGAAAAGAAAGGCGTTACGACTGCGCAAGTGAGCATCGCTTGGGTGGCTTCGCTTGGTCCGCATATGCTGCCTATACCAGGATCATCGTACGTCATCATCTTCATTAATCTTCTTTCGATCAGCTTTATCAACTACTTTTTCCAATTGCAGCAAAGCATCTCGTACGTTGGAGAACCTGCAAGCTGGAGACATCGAGTTCACGACTGAAGAATCCAAGACTATAGAGGGCGTTCTTGCTGCTAACCCTGTTGTTGGGGACAGGTACTGGGGCTCTGACGAGAAAGCTCATCTTTGGGGATAGAGCAATTAGTATTCGGTCCAGTTGTGTTTACATCACGCATCTTATCATATGAAGCTTCTTTGCTGCCGTTTAATGTGGATTCCACGAATGGGGAGTTTGCGAAATCACGAAATACATTCAAGCAGATATCAATACAAAGGAAGGAGAGATACAAAGGAGAGAGAGTGGGGGCAAACAGATATACAATCGAAATCAAGAGACATATTCTCAAGCGGATATTGATACAAATGAGGAATGTTATGAAGGAGCGAGGATGGGAACTCAAAGATGAAAACGGTGCTGCCATATAACAGTAATCCAAGGGTGTCAAATTCGTTAACCCGAACGTTAACCCTGGATTGTGATTCTTTCCAACCTTTTGGCCATATTCGCAAGACTCAAGATTCTCTTGGGCTTTTCAGTGCTCTGAGGTGGCTTCTTTGCCCCTGCAACCGTCTTCGGAGGCACTATATCGATGGGCGAAAAGTTCTCTTTGATGGGTGAGGAGGTACTGAAATGCGTGTAGGATTGTCGCAGAGTTGAACCGCGTAGCTGGCTCGTTCTCGTTCGATACGTCGCCTGGGATGTAAATGTCGCACGGGACTGGCCCTGGTATGGGATGGTAATCCTTGAAGCGAACTGCACATAGATAATAGGGTCAGTGATCAAGCTACAGAAGTGAAAACTAGAGCTCACAATATTCCTGTCTTCACAATCGCCTGCTGCGAATTCCTATTTGAGCCAGCCGTTAGATTGGATCTGATTTCCAAGTACGAAAGACTACGCACCAATATACCCTTGAGCATCTGAACGGGAACGGCCGGTGAGCCCCGTGCTTTTTGAAACCACCTGTTTGTCTTCAGCTTACAGAGCTCGATGAGATGTTCCCTCTCCGCCGCGTCTAGCCTAATCCCTCCCCTCCATGGGCTCAGATCCGCCGCGTTTACTGCATAGAGGAAACAGATTACCCATTGGGTCTTCACCCCTTCCTTAGGCTTCCATGGCGGGATGGTCGCAATACAATCAGCCTCATTAAATGTCGGTGGAATTCCATCTCCAGAAGCTGTTTTTACGGGGGTGACAAAAGATCGAAGCATTGCCGGGAGATCCTCAATCGCTGCGCCATTAAAGGTGGCCATGAGGCAGATTTTCGTCCTACCCGCACTTCCTTCGCCCTTTTCGTCCTGATTAGGAATTACAAAACAGGGCCGGAATTTGGTTCTTCTATTGCGAACCGCGGTTTCGATCTCTGCTAAGCGTTTTTGGACTGTAGACTGGCGCGTCTTGTCCAGCCCACAGGCGGAAAGACATTGCAGCATCGGGTGGAGGACGGAGTCGTAGATCCCAGCTACATATCCTTCATACATTGATACGCGGTTATAGGCGGAAATACTGGCAGTGAAAGGAATGACAAAGGTATTCAGAAGCGTCAGAGACCTGCTCAGAGCTGAGTTGCGAGATAAGTTGACGGAACCGATACTTGGGACAGATTTATATATATTCAAGGCCTTAATCGCATTGTTCGTTTGAAGGTTCTGAGTTTGTTTTCACTGCGCATAATTGATTGTGTTGTTGAATCTCGATTCTTGTGGGTCTTGGTCTTTGAAACGGGGAAACGGGTGTTGCCGACTTGGCCACAATTCCTTGTTTCTTTGTTCAGCTATTGTCACACCCTTTAAATACATTGCTGTTCGAATGAGTGAATACCTTAAGTATCCCACTCTCTTCCTTCGACTCACCTCTAATCTTAGCCGCCATGTCCTCATCGGTCTCTGCCACTCGTCAATCTTTTGAAAATCCCAAATCTCGCTTTCATTTTGCTCCGGATGTCGGTACATACATCTCTTTCTCACTGGATGTTAAACAATCGTTGGACCTTCTTCGATGCGACGTTCATGAAGAATTTGAGGAGGCCATAAGAAACTTCCCCGTTCGAAACTATGTCGCGATAGTTCAGGATGTGCGTGACAATCTCTATCTATGTTCGATGAGCCTCTAATCTTTGTGTCGCAGTACCCATCATCTTTGCCCATTCCGGACGTACCCTATCAATGTACGACCATCCGACTACTTCAGCAAGGCCTTCCCGAACCGATTCCAGAATTTTGTCTCGAACCGCACATGTGTTACCCCGTCGTTCCGGAAATGTCGCATCCTCTAAATCGCCCTCCGATCAGAACCAACATGCCGCTTCCGTGGGAGGGATGCTACCACTTGAGCTGTCTCGACGCTGAGGTATGCATTCCTCAGAGCCATTTTGATTATGCAAATGCCACCAGCATGGACGACAATGACTGGCTCCGAAGTTATCGTTACTGCCGCGAGGATGCAGTTGCTCGAGCTAATCGAAAGAAATCCCAATCCGGAGAGACTACTGATACTCCAATCCAGCCAAACGACGAACCTGCTCAGGAACTAGTTCAGGAATCTTCCTCTGAAAGTTTCGAAAGTGAGGCAGATGACGAGTGTTCGAGCCCACCCGCACCACACCCTCCTTCTCAGCGTCTGGACCCGACGAAGTACAAGTTCTACGAAGATGGAACAATCGATTGGTATGCCACCGAGTTTGGCGATGAACCCAATGGCGAGGTCTACGCTGAAGTCGATGAAGAGTCTGTGGATGATTTGGATGCATGTTCGGAGAGTATTCGTTGGCTTTCGGATGACGAGGATGGGTTCCAGGATGAGGATGAGGGACCCGAAGATGTCGATGAGAGAATTCCTTCGATGAATGCGATGTTTGAAGCGTTGAAACCATTCGATGGCTACATGCCGGATGGTAGCATTGTGCCTGTCATCAACTTTACGCCGGACTTGTCTGGCATCCCCTCTTTATTCAGTGCCGAGCAATTCTACCGAGACTTTAAGGCTGCTAAAGCGTAAGTAGTGTCTTTTGATTTCGTTGGAACGTATCTCAATCACATTCTAGATTGCTAAAGCAATGTGTTGAGGACCCGCCGGTACCTACTCTGATCGTTATTGAAGAAACCAGAAAAGAGACTTCGAGTACGGCTAGGGAAGGTTGTGTACCGGAAGCTGCTCAAGAAAGCGTTCAACGGACCATCCGTCGTCCAATCTCTGGTCAGTTCTTCATTAGTCGCCGTAAAAGACGTTTATCTGATCTGCCGTCCACGGTTTAGCTTTCCGAAAGCGAATTGAAAAGGTCGGAGATGCGTTAAAAATGAGTCGGATTGGAAAGCTCTTCAAACGCGTGCTCTGCAGGTCAAACACGAAAAATTAAATTAGTCTTTCCTTAAATAATTATTAGAAGTATGTATTGCGAATAATAATCCGGTACGCGACGCGCTGTTGATTCAAAATCACGTGCTCTGTCACATATACCCAAACGCGTCCTGTAACGTTGTGACAAGCTTGCTTATTCCTCTTCCACCATGTCTTACCAGCTCTCAGAAGGTGCTTGTCTCAAGCTACATCATGCTGCGCCCGACGACCGTGAGGTATTCGACGGGCCATACACGCTGCAAATTCTTTCTTTGAAAAAAATTGGAAAACACCAAGAGGGTATCAATCAGCCTTCAGACCGCTACCGCGTCGTGTTATCCGACGGGACACACTTCCTACAAGCTATGCTGGCTACGCAACTCAACGAGATGGCTAATGACAAAACAATTCAGCGTCATACGGTCATTGCTGCGGAAAGACTTTCTTGCAACTACGTGCAGGATAAACGGTGCGCGACGCGTTTTCAATTTTTCTTGTCTTTATTGATTCTCGTTCAGACTCATTATTTTAATGGCACTGCGCGTTCTCGGTCTGCCAGAGGAAAGGATTGGAGAACCTACTGGTTTAGATGACCGTTCTGCCGGTCCTGTACCTACCGCTCCCGCCCCGGCACCAGCACCAGCCCCTGCCCCTGAAAAATCCTCGCAATCTAGCAACCGTTCGGCGGCCAGGACCAACTGGCTTCCCATCGAAGGTCTCAGTCCATATCAGAACAATTGGACGATCAAAGCGCGCGTAACGCAAAAGTCGGAGTTGAAACATTACTCCAATCAGAGGGGAGAGGGAAAATTGTTCAATGTAACATTTATGGACGAAACTGGGGAGATTCGAGCTACTGCCTTCAACCAAGTCGCCGACACACTTTACCCGAAGCTGGAAGAGGGTAAGGTTTACTATGTCTCGAAAGGCAAAGTGAACCTTGCGAAGAAAAAGTTTTCCAACGTCATGAACGACTTCGAAATTGGTCTTGAAAAGAATACTGAAGTCGAAGAGGTTGATTCTCCTTTTGCTTTCACAAAACGCTGCATATCCTGATTTTCCATGTTCTAGTGTTTGGAGACGACGAATCTTCCAATGATCAAGTACAGTTTCGTCACCCTGGCAGAACTTCAAGATTCCCCGAAAGACTCGACGTGCGGTGGGTATGCTTTATGATTTAACTGTTCATCCGGTTCTTACCAGAAAGCAGACGTTATCGCCATCCTTAAGGATTACACAGATGTCACCGAGATCACTTCTAAGACCACAAACCGTAATGTGAGCTGATTTATACTGTACATCTTATGGCCACTTCTGATCCTGTCCGTAGTTGAAAAAACGAGAGTTGAACCTTGTTGATAAATCCGGCTTCTCTGTCAGATTGACGTTATGGGGAAACCAAGCGGAAAATTTTGTACCCGACGAGCAAAATCCAGTTATCGCCTTTAAAAGTGTAAAAGTTGGTGATTTCAACGGTACGTTAATTCCATCTCTCCTAAGCGTAGGCTTGAACTGTGTCGCAGGACGCTCGCTTGGCATGATTGGTACCTCCACCCTCACCCAAAATCCTGATATCCCAGAATCACATGCTCTTCGCGGCTGGTATGATTCATCGGGTAGTAACGCGTCGTTCCAATCACACTCTAATGGTGGTGGCTTCTCAGGCGGGGGCACGGGTGGCGGGTTCAACCGTTCGGACCTCAAGCCTCTCGCCGACATGAAGCTGGAAGCCAACCGGATTACTGACTCGGAAGACAAAGCTGTCTCCTTCTCCACGAGAGCCACAATCATGCACATCCGGGGTGAAAATATCGCTTATCCAGCCTGTAAAGATTGTAACAAGAAGGTCGTCGACGACGGATCGGGGTGGAGATGTGATAAATGTGATAAATCATGGGAAAAACCAACGTATAGGTATGTCGCGTATCTGCCTGGCCTCTCTCCGATTCTGACTACGGTGGGATAGATATATCATGTCATTCGCTGTTTCTGACCACAGCGGTCAGCTCTGGTTCCAAGGATTCAACGAAGCTGGTGTTGTGATCTTTGGGAGAGAAGCGGATGAGGTCGTGGAAATCAAGGTGAGCTCTCTTTGAGATGTTCTCTTAAATTTCTCATCTTGTTTTCCTAGGAACGTGACGAAACACAGTATAACCTCATTTTGTATCAGGCAGTCTGCAAAACGTACAACTTCCTTCTGCGTGCCAAGCGAGACTCATACAACGTTCGTCATTCCCTATATTCTGTGTGAAGACATTCGTTGATGTCATTTGGTGTTTGCAGGATAACAGTCGCATACGTTATGGAGTATCTCGAATTACTCCTTTGAATTATAAGGAAGAAACCGATGCCCTTCTTGACTTGTTGGATTCCCCTTGGGGTCAGCAGCCGTACAATGTGGAGTCGAATGCCATGGAGCTTTAGCTCTTGCATTCTTCATGCCGCTACTCCGATGTATTTCCAGCCACTGATACGCCAAATTTTATGTACATTAGTTTTCTATGTCTTCAATAATGTATACATTTCACGCATTAAATCTGTTTTACTCTGAGGCCCTCCAGTTCCTCGATTCGCCGTTGATACTCGATTTCCTTCTTCCTCATCAAATTTTCCATTCTCGTTTTCATTTCCAACATAGCCGCAAATACTTCTTTGACTGCTTCCCATTTCTCCCTCCAAGCCCTATCATCCGGGTCAGGCTCTTCTCCGCCCTCCCAATGGGTTCCATATGTCAAAGTTGGTTTTCGCGAACTCGAGCACAAATGAGCCAAATAACCAGCGACACTAGAGGGGTTGTCAATGGGAGATGAGCCGAAATGGAGCGAGTATAGGTTTTGGAAGACTGGACAGTCCTCATCACTAGACGCATCGGGTATATTATCGCCATCGGCATAAAGCCCCAGACTGATCATCTCAATTTGAGGACAGTGACGGCTAAAATGAGCGAGACAAGCCAAAGTCAGCTTTTTTTCTGCGTCCGGATGATCATCTAAAAGTTGGTCGCCAAGTTTAAAAGTTTTGAGACCCAGCCAACTTCGAGCTATCACTCTAATATCCTCATCGTCGATCTCAGCTGGGTACGGGTGCTCGATTGAAAAATGGGCGACTTTGGGGCAGTTTTGTAAAAGAGGCTCAATGTCCTCG
The DNA here is from genome assembly GCA_000827265.1 of Collybiopsis luxurians FD-317 M1. Classification (NCBI taxonomy): domain Eukaryota; kingdom Fungi; phylum Basidiomycota; class Agaricomycetes; order Agaricales; family Omphalotaceae; genus Collybiopsis; species Collybiopsis luxurians. The sequence continues at coordinate 98,225 of KN834786.1, read as the reverse complement.
AAACTGATCAAATCATCCGGAGGCGGTGGAAAAATGAGGGCATCAGACGCCGCCTTGCTTTTATTGCAGAAACTGAGGTCAAGACGTTGCAGATTGCCGCAGGTCGAAGCGATCTGCCACATTGCTTCTCGAACGTCGCTCGCCGGTTGGTGCTCTCTCGACGTGATGACGATGGTAAGGATTTTGTTCGAAGAGGAAATGTTTTGGAATAACTTGGCCGCAAACGAATATGAGCAGTAAATGTCCACCTGAGATAGATGATCGAACCCGGTATTCCGAAACGGTCCGTTGAGAATTGAGCTGGGAGGGAGAAAGTCATACTGAAAAGAACCCAGGTACGTGAGGCGCAGCCTAGGTAAATCTCGGAGTCCTATCAGAAGCTCAGAGGGATCCTCGAAAGGCGGAAGGGTGAGTGTCTTGAGGTTTGGTAAAGCCTGCACCAGCGCCAGCATGGATTTCTGGTGGCCAGCCACGGGGTGGACGTCCAATTCGAGAGAGCAAAGGTTGGGCATGCGATAGCTGATAACTTCACAGTATGATGTAAAAGACTCGACGGATTCTGCTTCGTCGCTGATGATGGAGAACGAGCGGATACCGTCGTGCATAAACATCACAGACTGCTCGGTTAGACCGCCGCCTGATAGGGCTGACCATGTCAGGGACTCGAGGTTAGGCAGAAGAGGACCCACTCCCCTGATTTTAGCAATCACATCCAATACGGGGGAAAACTTTTTCGCGTTCGAAGTTACATCCAAAATGCGTATCCGGTGCTGGTAAATCGTTTCGAAACGTTTCAAGGCTTGCACTGAAGGCTTGTTGACGTATTCCTAGAAACTGGATGAGAATGAAGGGGGTATTTAAACAAGGATTTTACTTACGATAAGTTTACTATTATCATCGGCAGTCCGAGTAAGACCGAACAATCCGACCAGGGGTTTCAAATCGGTCAAATGGGACCATACAACGTTCAAAGCTACTTCCGACCAGACTTTGCACACCAGAACGTTCCTTGCATTTGTCTGGTCATCGCAGAAAGCAAAGATACTCTGCACGATATCGAACATCTGACATGCCGAATCCATTCTCAAGCGAGGAGCTGGTTGGGAACAAGTATTTCAAGTAACCGGCAAGGACCATTTAGATAGCTCGGATTCGTCTGTTTGACATTAGACGCCCACTTGCTCACACTCCGACATATTCGCTAAGACTCTCGCTAATCCAAATAAGTTGAAAGAAGGGGCAAAAAAGAATGTGGAGCTAAAAGAAAGCAATGTCCAAACGAGTGGAACTGGAAGATACAACAGAGCATCGATCCCATTAACGAGTTTCGCAACCAGTTGGGGGTCCAAAACTGAGGCATAAAGTAGGTAGTTGTCTAGAGAGCAAGCGAAAAGCAAAGTATGTAGTCACAAATCTAATAATCATCAGGTACACCAAAAACCCAAGGAAACCGTCGCCACAGATCATCTATCGGCGCACTTGACTGATGCACAATTGTGCGACCGTTCCATCTACATCTGGAAACCGTCGCCACGCGGAGTGCCTTCATTTCCTCCCCTGGAAAGCGGTTCTCCGAAACACCCCGAAGTTGTATGAAGTAATGATCCCATGCCCTGCAGCAAGCACAAAATTTACTTGGCACCCTGCGACTTGGCCAGTTTCTTTCCCGGGACGAGGAGCCAGCTAAAGCATATGAGGAACCTGATTCCCGTCCCAACGCCCAGTACGCCTGCAGGTCCAATTTTGTCGAGAATAGCTCGAGAGGCGAATCCTCCAATGAACAGAGTGCCAGCTGCAATGAGTTTGTGGTCGCGCGAAATCACTTTCTTGGGACGGAACAGCGCAGGATCAGCGAAGAGCTCGACCCAGATGGTAGTGAGCACAACTGGAAGGAGGAAAAAGTGGAATGATCAGAAAGGTCGGATAGAATAGGGAGTCGCTTGTACATACTAGTTGTACCGAATTGCGTGTTTAATCGTTTTCCGAGGTGACCCTGCAGTCCAAGACTCAAACTCATGAAACCAAGACAGACAAACGATAATGCATTCGTCCAACTCGGGTCGCCCCGATCGTCTGCGACACCAGGCTGGCCTGATTTCCAGATAGCCAAGGCAGCTGCCATAGTGAACAGTGACTGAAGAAATGTCCCAAAGACGAGCCAAATACGCTTATGTGGTCCGATGCGGTCACCTATACGACCGACAAAGGCACCAAGTTGAAAGCATATCAGAGAGCAAAGTGCCTGCTGATCAGCCTTGTGGAATGTGCGGTCTATGACACCTCCTGGACCAACTTCGAAGAGTCGAGCGAGGGCGAGCGAAAGCTGGATAAAGTTTCCGGTCTGGAAACCACACCAAACGAAGACGGAGGAGAAGGAAATTGCATCGCTGAGGGAAGAGAGGACCTAAGCTAAGCGATTGAATAAGCTTTATGGCAAGACATACATAAATCCAGTCATGAAACTATAGGCAGCCAAAGGACCTGTGCATTCCTTGGAGTCGACCTCGCTGTTCAAAAAATGCCATAGAGATTGAGTCTTGGTTGGGGTCAGCAAGGTACCTTCTCCCTCGCTGGTCAGTGAATCTCGTTTTTCGGCGTCGGCCATTGGAGAGGACTGGGAGGCAGTGACTGTAGGGAGAGAAGAGATTTTACATCCGCTTTTTATGACGCCCTTCCGACGGATTGTCCGGCAACTCGACGGCAAAATCTTGGCAGCGAAATAAGCGCTAATGGGCGCTTATTCTTAATTGGGCTTATCCCTTGCTTATTCCCGTATAAACGCCGCCAATCATTGAATCAATCGCTTAATTTCCATCTTGGCCGCTCCTTGTCTTGAAAAAATGGCGTTAAGACCGGAGAGACGTTAAAAGAAATCGCTTCGGTTATGATCCCTGAAGGATTCGAGTCACTGACTATCTAGAATTTCTTGGGAGAAATGCACTAGACAAGAGTAGACAAGACGCATATTCTCAGCTCCACGTATGTCCATATGCAATGGAAGGAGCTCCACCAACTTGGCAATCTACCCAAAGCTATCCTTGGTAGGCACAATTATGATGCTTCTCTTATCGCCTTGGCTGCTCAATAGCTTCTATCTACAGTGAAAACCAATCGTGTCAGACTGATGGGCAGATGTAAACGTGCGCGTTTACGACTGCTGTTGTAGTCCATATATACGATCCAGGTTATGAACTGGTAACAGCTTATAAATCTACCTTTAGTGTAGCGGGTAAGCGCCGGATCGACTTGTCGATAGCAGGCGGAGTATTTTCGGAAATATATCCTCTGACTGATTGCATGACTTTCCTGCAGGACTTTATATAACGCTTCGAGTTCGCCTCATGTGTCAGACATGGCACATAACTTAAAAGTCGCTCATAGTCTCAAAGCCTGAGTTGTCTTCTGGTGGTCTACAAACCTACCAATTACACCAGTGCAAAATCAAAGCCGGAATGGTGATTGACCTACAGTACGAGCACGGAGTTCTTCACCGTTACCAAGATCCGAAGTTGTCCAAAGACGACCACTTGGTGGCTTTTCCTGAATGGAACACAATCCGCACCCAAAGCAGGTTAGTGGAAGCTGCCATTACGGGAGCTTCTGGATAGCTGTTGCCCTCGACTGCTTCGCTACCAATGACTACCCAGGTTCTTCGCTATTGTCCATGTCATGAAAGTCTTGTTCGAGACTTTTGGTATTGGTAGGTTAAGGTGGGCATACCAATCGAAGCAAAACTTCCAAAAGAAGCAAAAGAGCAATCCCATCAATCAAACTGTGTTCGACTTGATCAGGAAATTTTTAAGCGATTGGTTCCCACGCAGCTCACATTTACTATACATGGAAATTTTACTTGCAGTGGTAAGGAATTGCTAGGTTCGCAGCTGTTCTTGTTGATGTGGGTATAAATGCCAAAGTGCCCGAGGCAGGATGCTCGTTCAACAAGTCCCCGCCTTCAATCCCAAACGTTTCCGCCTCTTTTACAATGCCTCGCGCCCTCCGCCCTCGTAACTTCTCCATCCGCCCAACGGAGAACACCCCCCCAGTAAAGGCGGTTGCCAAACATTCTCGTACTCGCAAAAACAGAAAAACACTAAGTTCAGCCAAATTTGACGCTGAACGGGCTAGGAAAAAAGCTCAGAAGAACGCTCCCGTCCGTTTAAATGTCGTTGTCTACGGGAACGGCACTGAGAATGCCGATGTCGAGATGCAGGACACTCCGGGATCCAGTGCACCGCGGCCTCCAAAGGTCGTGCCAGTCGTTCTCCCGCGAGCTTTCCTTCAGCCTCCAGTTTGCGAACCCTCCGCCGAGGCTATAGCTGCTGCGACTGGCGCTCCATACAACGGACAAACTGCGGCTTTCGTCCGTGACAACCTCGAATCGCTTGGATCTCGGTAAGTATTTTTTTTACAAAGAAGTTACTGGCAATATTCTTACAAAATATTTCTTACAGTTCATTGAAGACCGCTTGTAGCGTTACTGCACAAGTCGATAATTCCGTTCTTCCAAAAGAACTGGATGTCGTCGTTAACGATCTTACCGCTACCAACTACCCTACCCACATGCTCGCCGTCTACGCCCCAGTACCTAAAAAACCTGAAAACGTGTCTTCTTGGGTTCCACCGAAGACCGATATCAAGCTGTACCCTGTACACGCCATCTTTATGGCCGCACACTGTGCCAAGCTCGGCCCGTTCTCTCCCTCATCCACCACCACCACAGAGTTCACACCCACCTCCACACCCCGCAAAGTCACTCTCCCTGTTCGCCCATTATGCCTCCCCAGCCCCTCGACCTTCCCCACCCTCCTCCGCTACTTCTACCTCCGTAGTCAGGACGCCCTTTTCGAAGCCTTCCTCCCCTCCATACCTCCGCTTGAGTTCATGGAAAACTGCACCTCCGAAGAGCAGATGTATGCACTCGCGAAACGCATCGGGGAGACATTCACCCCTACTACTCTTCTCAAATACGCCAAAACGATCCAAGGGGTCTGGCAGAACGCCTGCGCGCTGGGGATCTTTGACGATGGGTTGTGGAATGCGATCGATTCGTGCTACGAGGTGATTCTCTCGGCGCTTGCCATTGGCACTGGTAACCCTCGTGCTGTCTTCGTTTCGAAGGCCCCGACGCCGGTGAAACCTTAGGTGTTGAATTTTCAACCCTCTAGTATGCGATATGTTTTTGTTTCTGCCATGTTCTCATGCTGTTATGCTGCTTTGCTTTCATCACATTGCTTTCTTGTTGCTTTCCTCATTGCTTTCCTCATTGCTATCCTCATTGCTTTCTCATTGCTCTCATTGCTTTCCAAATGCTTTGCAAACTGCTTTCGATAGAATAATCATTGTAACTCTTATCAACCAAAGAAAAACGTATCCTTATTGTATTTATACCATCCGTATACGATACATAGTACTTAATACTTAGTACGCACAGTAACTTTCTTGACAAAAAGAAATGAAAAACTGTCTAAACATTTGCTTTTGTGTGATTGAACTATTGGGATGCATCAAAGGACGAGTAATGATTCATTTCGAGAAAAGCATCCGCGGAAGCAAACGCGTGTTTGGTTCCGCGAAACTACATCCTCCTGCACCTTTAAACGTCTTCATCTCGTCATTCGTATAGTATTCAACATAACACAAAAACTCTACATAGATGTTCATAGATAACAATAAAGCGAGATTCCAGGTAACATATTCTGTACCTGACTCTTCTCGTAAATGCAATGTAGATAGACAGTCGAGGGGTAAAGTAATGGTATCCAAAAAGAAAACAAAACGAAAAAAAAAAAAAGAAAAAAAACTTAAGAAGAAACAGAGAAAAAAAGATAAAGCTATAGAAAGACACGACAGATATAACATAACATGACAAGCAAAAAACAAAAAACAAAAAAAAAAAAAATTTCTCCATGTATCAAACATCGTTAAATCGTCAGAGTCAAAAAGATCATTATCAGCCATCAGGTCCCCACCATAACAGCGTCAATATCCTATACAAGGGCCCCAGCGTCCGTTCGACCGCCTTTGCCGTGGACTCTGCGAGGGGTTTCAAGTCTTCCCACTGGAATTTCCACACGGCTTGTATAGGAATAAGAGCGTATGGCTCGGCCTGCTGTGATGACGGTGAGGGCGAAGGCGTAGGTGTGGGTGTCACAGTTGGGTAGGAGGTAGAAGAAGGCTTAGGTTTCGTATCGGAATCGGAATCAGAAAGTATAGGAGGTTGCGGAGCCGAAGTAGACACTGGTTCGCTTGTCGGACTTTCCGAATGTTCACCCATCCACCACCTCGGACCTGCACTAGAATAAACCGTAGTAGTCACAGTTATCGGTTCAGGGATATCGTTCCATCCTGAACCGACGAAAAAAGAATAGTTTTCCAGAGATTTTCCAATATGATAAACTTTCCATCGTATTTGGTTGAGGAATAGAAGGGTGAGTGTGAGGGCGATTAGATTGAGGAGGGAAATGTAGGTTACGGCTCTTGTCGAAGAAGAAGAGGAGGCGGAATTGCGGGACTTGTTGGACTTATCTGGCCAAACTAGGAAAGAGAGACGGGGATAGAAGAATTCCTCGGTTGAATAATGAAGCAATCTCTGTTTCGTCGTGGGAGAAGACGAATAATGAAGGTTCGTCCGTAGCGAAGATAACTCCAGTCCTGTCCAATCGAGTCAATAAGTCAATCCTCTCGATATTCACACGAAACGCAAAACATACCCGGAGTATCCTCAACTACAACTTCCAACCTTCCCACTGCGAGAGCAAACGACGGAAGATACACATCCATCAACACCTCGTCACGGGCCTTCTTCTTCCCTTTCCACCTGCTCGTATTACCCTCCTTATCGTCGCTACCCGCATCCGCATCCATTTCCGCTCCAACAACATAATCCACAACAACCATCCCGCCCTTCGCGCCACCAACATGCACCCGAATCCAACTGATCCACTCCTTCCCACTCATCTCACCAAATTTCACCCCGCCCAATTCCAACTCTTGCGTTAAAGACACAGAGGATGGAGTAGATTGGGCTGCTGCTGCTGCGGTCACCTCGTAACGCACAGGCACACCTTCCATACTGACATTCACCAAATCTACCTTCGGGGGCCTATGTACTGGATTTGCATTGGACCCGGCGGAGCTCCCGCCGTCTCCATCTCCAGGTTTGGCCAGCCCGAATTCAAGCCAATCAGACTCGGAATCCGACGGAGCTGGAAGGACCAGTCTGACAGCGTAGGATTTCGGTAATCCTGTCCCTCCACTGCTGTTTCCGTACGCAACAGCGGAAAGCAGCGGAGTCACAGTCGCATTCACCCAAGGAATGATCAACGGCCCATCCCGCGGAGGTCTCGTAACAAGCGTCGCGCCCGGCGGAACCTTGCTCAGCAGCGAAGAAGTCCGAACCAAGTTATGACTGGTATGTCCAACACCGGGACTGGAACTCCTACTCCCCGTACCTCCGCTGGGAGTGAGCGGCCGGGCCGGAGGACGCAGGGTGGCTCGGTCGTTCGGCTGAGGATGTTTGACGGCTGCACCATTGCCGTTGACACCCAGTGTAGAAGGAACATGCTTCAACAAGATTCGAACTCCGCCGTCACTGCTAGCCTTGGTCATGGCGCCCTTTTGCAGCTGCGAGGGAAATGCCGCTTTGGACTTGGAGGAAGACGAAGACGATACAGAATCATTGTACACTTCTACAACTCCTCCTTCGGTCAAGTCATTTTTGACAATCACAGACACAGTCTCTTCCTCAGCAGCATGTATGGTAAAGAACGGAAGTGTAATCGACGCTGAATCCCGTTGACCTTCCGGATCGCTCACTTCGCCTTCTGAACTAGAATGTGTCACAGACGCGTGCCCATTGGCTCGCGCGAGGGTCGGTCGAGGAGTGACAACTACGGTGCCGGAAATACTGAAGATGAAGTTGTTTCTGGAGGTAGGAAGAAGTTCGTTCATGTTGATGTGCAGCGTAATAGGATGTTCAGGAGCTCGAGAATTTGGTTCGATGCGGGATTGAGAGATGGAGGTCAAGTTGGACACGGACGCCGGAAGAGAAGACAGTGATTCGGTGGCGCTGGAGGATAAAGTCCCAGACGCGGTAGGCGATTTCTCGAAAGAATATTCGGCCACATTTTGAGTAGGCAGAGGTGCACGAAGTAAAGAGGAAGTCGAAGACGCCGCGGACGAAGTAGAATTTTGCCTGGAAGTCGATCCTAATAAACGAGGCAGCTGCACTTCACCGTTGGGACTGGAAGGCATGATATTGATATTGGGTTGTCCGGTGCTGGAATCTGTCGAATCATGCCTAAACAGTCTTTGGTTTAGACCGACGTCGAATCCAGTGTATCCTGTACCACCGTTCACCTCCCATTCGCGCGGGAAACCCTCTGCCCACGACACTTCCGAGTTTTTGGCTACCAGCCCGACATCCATACCAAGCATAGTCGCGACACCTGGATACCAGAGGGACTTGCAAGTACCTCTGTAGGATACGTCCATCAAAACACCGTTATCCACCTTTCCTCGAACTACACAGGTCATTTCTCCTTTGACATCTTTTACACCCACCCTCCTTCTACCGTCTTCCGTATCGAGCGATTTCATTGGTTTGGCCCAGCGTATACGGATTCGTTCCGCGCTAGGAAAGGTCCCACGGATCCCGCACCCATACGAAAACCCTACTGTAGACGAGTCGCTCGACTCGTCGTCCGCAAAGCTGTTGTACGAGTTGGCACGAGATCGTGAGGTGGTCGTTCGAGTTACGTGTGGTTCTGATGCGAGATCCCAAGAGCCACTATCTTCGTTGTCAGTAGACGACAACGATGCAAAGGACGAGGAGACATTGGTAGTAATAGGAGTGAATATGCGAAGGCTGATGTTATTATGGAGACATCGAGGAGTCGGAATTGAGAGGAGGTAGGGCGAGCGCGGAGGACGAGAAATGTAAGGAACAAGCATGTCAATTGCTGCCATAAACTGAACATGACCCCGTTCTCCTATGGAAGATCTCCGCCGAGAAATAGAGCTACTGTTGCTAGTTTCTGAAGGAAAATTTTTGGGAAGGACGTAGGAAATGTGGTAACCGCTGACAAGGATGTGACCGGTATAAGCGGAGTCGACGACGGAAGAGGACTCTGCTAAAGGCAAGCCGAACGCAGCCTGAAAAGTCTGCTTCGAATGTTCTGGTAGCTTAAGAGCATGAGCGGCTCGGTTGAGGAGGGGCGAGACTGTCGAGTCAAAATAGTATGGCACAGAGTTGCTATCCAAAGGATGGACTTGAGAAGACAGAATTTTGACGTGCTCCTCTGCAAAAAAAATAAATAAGCAGTCAAATACGTGTAGAAAAGATCAAACTGACCTGGAAACAATTGTATTGTCGAGCCCGAGGTTACAGAATCAAGAGGAAGCGACATCTGAGAAGATTGAGCGACACTATTGCAGAATGGATTTTATTTTTTTCACGCACCTTTAGATACATTCGAATGGAAACACTGTCTTCATTCTGCTTTGCCTTGCCCTCAATGGCAACTCTAGTAACTACATTGAGTTTCTGCTGAGTCCCGAGAGCAGTGATTGTCGGAGTACTAAAATTTGAAGCTGGCGGGCTCCGGGCGCGATGGGGAGTCGAGTAAGAGCTCGACGATGAGCTTCGTGAAGGGGTAATGATGCTGGGCATAACGACGCGTAAAATAAAGGATTTGAACGTGAACAATGACTATAAAGACATGAAAGAGGCGTTGATGGTGGTGGTTGAGCAGTGAGCGCGTCCAGGTCACGTTGCTGGATACCGATGCCAGAGGCAGCCTGATCCGGAAACCTTGTCGGGTGCCACCATGTCCGCCTCATTTTCTCTCGACGAAGAAGTCAGGCTGTACAAAACTAATGCGGAAAGGGAAAAGTACAATTCTCTGGCCACTCTATTCGGGATTATCACTGCCATACACTATCTCGAAAACGCCTACCTTCGCGATTCTATCACTGCCGCAGAGTAACTTGCTTTTTTTCCTTTCAAATGATGAGCAAACCGACTCATTCAATAGAGATATTCGCCAGCATGTTCAAGGTTGCTTTCACAGTACAAGACTATGCTCAAATTAGTAGGAGACGATGTTCCTTCTATTGAAGAGTTTATGAAGCGGTATAGAGTCAGTCCGAGTCATCTGGCTTTTATCTGAAGGCTCATGCGCTCCATAGATGGACTATTCTGCCGCCTTGGAACGGGTAAAGGTTGGAGTTCCAGCGACAGTAGAGCATCCAACAGATTCTGGTCCAGAAACAGCAAAATGGGTAGCTGAGACAACCCAGGTACGTATTCCATTCCAACTGCGCATACTGGATACTCAATTCTTGTCCAGAGCTTTATTACCTTTATGGATGCTCTCAAACTTCGACTACGAGCCAAAGACCAGCTTCATCCTCTACTTCAAGAGCTAGTGACCGGATATGCTCGATTTAAAGGAAGCAAGGATTGGGAAGGCAGAAGTAGGATGGTTAGCTGGTACGTCATCCTTTGATCCCCCATCATTCGATCTCTCATCCCTGCTCACAGGCTCATCACTCTAAACGCTATGAAGGCGTCCGAAGAAATAACAGAAGAGCAGTCCAGGCAGCTGCTCTTCGATGTCGATCATGCATATGCAGAGTTTTTCCGCAGTCTAAGCGGCAAGCCAACTGAATCTTCATGAATGTAACTGTATACTTAGATCTTCGAGGGGAATCAGATAAATGTAGAATTATACACGCCTTATCGTTCAGCGATGGACGGACGTCCACCATCAAATACCGACTTCTACTTCTTCCGAATCTTTGAAAATGAGACCTGACTAGGGCCGCACTGCCTGCAAAATTCTACCCCTAGTCGTAGCGCAGCTTCTCCGAAGTCAATGCAGTATCTCTTATCTCCACAAAACCCGTCTCTCATGCGGTTACAGTCAGGTCTTCAAACGATCTTATCAACTGCTTTGCCAGTTGTTCGAGGGAATTTCTATCCTCGGAATCGACGCTCGACAGTACTCTATCTTTGATCTAGAACGGCTAGCCAAGCTCACGCTTAACTCTCAAAATTCCGGGGATCACGTCTACGGAGCGTCTATTCTACATCTATTCTATATCCAAATTTCCTCCCTCAATCTCCTCAATTTTCCTCACCCCACCGTAAGAGCAAGACTGGTCAACTCATACTGCGGCGGTACGTGGAGACCCTTCATAAAATTCATATGACTACACAAACCACAAAATATCCGAATGAACACCTACCGGTGGGCAATTTGTACCAGTTTCAACGACAGCGAGATAAACCTCTTCTCCTGTCGTAAGATCAGGCAGCTCTGGGAGAACGAGAGTTGACGGTGGAGCGCTTCCTGTCATCGCAGGTAAACCTTTATCCATAAACAAACAAGACGATTGTTAATATACATCAAACTTAGATCCAAAATCAACCAAACTGACCAAAGTTGGGTACCAAATACTGCCCAAAGTAATAACTATACTGGCCCTCGGGGAACTGTCCAGTCGAATTAAGATTCGACGTCGTCGGAGCATAGTTTGTCAACCACACTGCAATCGGGCTGTACCCGTCTTCGCACCAGTTGGAGTCTTGGAATGCAAATGGGAAGGACGAGCCTTGGGTTACGACTAGCCCACTCGTGGGAGCAGAAAAGGCGCCATTTCCGCTGCGAACCTGCCTGGCGACAATACTCGAAGGAGCCGCGGCAACGCAAGTGGTGAGTGCGAGTCCTGACACGACCGTCAAGGTAGTCTTTAGCGAAATAAATGAGGGAACCATGTTGGACGAAGCAGATGAGGATGCAGCTTCAGGTGAAGTTTTAGTGGATTAGCTAGCCTTTTTATAAGAAATGAGAAATACCGATCGGCATCGATATGGCAGCAAGCAGAAGGTCCAGTCCATTCTCTCACTTCCCGTGGTCATCGAAAATTTGAATGACATGCGAAAGAGAACAAGGTAGACGTTCTGTCAGAATTGTATGCATGTTCCTGGTTCCAATTTCGACTTGCCTGTCTACCTGACAGATAGATGGATCTACCGTCGGTACTTTAAATGCGGAATACATTCTGTCAAAGTTGTACCTCACAGAAAACGTACCTACTCTATTAATCAACACATATGTCCGAATCCGAGTTCGAAAGGTTGATCTATTTTCTGCTTTTCGACTCTTCGCTCAGCCCTGGCCGTCGTGGCAATTTGTTAAACCAGACAGCAGGAACATTTGTCACTATTTTTGAATGTAGCTGGACGGATACACGGTTCATGCCGGATGGGCGAATGGGAGTTCCCGAAGGTTCAAAAAGATATTTCAGAGGAGAGTTTCGACACCTCTATGATCTTCACATCAGTTAGATCACGGCTAGGACTCGTACCGATCCCCCAGTTCTCAAAGCCCCTAGTGCTCATTATTGCACACTGTAATGGCTGCGTGCGCTGTGCTATTGTATAAGCCCCCGGTTCCCACTATTGCCCACTGTACTGAGCATTTATTTTCTGAGATTATCCCCAGTTCCCACCAATGTGCACCGTAGTGCTTTCAGTATTCAATTTATGATATTTATTATGAGCCCCCGATTCCCAATTTATAATGCACTGTCGTGCTCGAGCCCCCAATTCCCAAATGTGCAACTTTTCTGCATTTCTGCAGCGTTTACACCTTGTCATCCGGACAGATAGACGGTGGTAGCATTCTATGAGCATACTATCTCTTCCAGTCTACCCCCAGCTCAATACTATAAGGACTACTTTTCTAAAGGAGGTGTAAGTTTTGATTGTACCAATTTCGCAGTCTTACAGTCGACAGGGGTGAGTCGATGAATCTTCCTTATCGGGGTCGGTCAAAGCAGTGGATATCATTCATTTTGGGTATACCAATCAAGTAGCTTAAAAGACGGTGACGAGGTATTTACGGCTTCAGCTGGGTTGCATCCGCATGTCGCAATAGTATTATTATTCGGAGTAGTTCTAATAGTTATTTAAGGAAAGACTATAATTTAATTTTTCGTGTCTGATCTGCAGAGCACGCGCTTGAAGAACCTTCCAACCCGACTGGCTTTCAGCGCATCTTTGCCCTTTTCAATTCGCTTACGGAAAGCTATGGAGTGGAGTGCAAATCAGATGAATATTCTTTACGGCGACGAGTAGATGACTGACCAGAGAAGGGACGACGAATGGGTTGTGGAGCGCTTCCTCGGTCTACTTCCCGCGCGCAACTGTCTCCAGCCGTATTCGAAGGGTCTTCTTTCCCTGCTTCAACGGCGGAGACAGTAGAGCCCGGCCGCCCCTCAACACATTCCTTGAGCAATCTAGAACGTGAGTCAGATAGCTGACAGAAAAAAACAATTAATGACAAAACTTACGCTTGAGCCGCCTCGAAGTCTTTGAAGAATTGCTCGGCACTGAACAAGGAGGGGATACCAGACAAATCTGGCGAGAAGTCGATGACAGGGAGAATACTGCCATCGGGCAGGTAACCATCGAATGGCATCAACGCTTCAAGCATGGCGTTCATCGACGGGATTCTCTCGTCGGCAGCTTCAGATCCCTTCTCCTCCTCCCCATCCTCGTCATCCGTTAACCAGCGGATACTTTCCGAATACGCGTCCGAATCGTCGCCAGAGTCCTCGTACGGTTCTTCGAAGTCCTCATCATCTTCAGAGTCAGAAGAAGCTAACCAATCAATCCTCCCATCCTCATCATACTTGTATTGTTTTGTTGCCAGAGGCTCCGAAAGAGGTTGTGGCGCGGGCGGTTCCGAACACTCACCGTCTTCCTTATCTTCAGAGGAAGGTTCGTGAGCTGAATCCTGATCGTCCTCCTCGCATGGAATCCAACTAGGCCATCCGTTCTGAGGTTCCCCCTGATTGGCTCGTGCAAGCTCCGCGTCCTCGCCACAGTAGCGGAAGGCTCGAAGCCAATCATTGAAGTCCATCCAAAAGGCATTTGCATAATCGAATTGACTCTGAGGAAGACATACCTCCGCATCGAGGCAGCTCAGATGGTAGCATTCTTTCCACGGAAGTGGCTTGTTTGTCTTGACCGGGGGACGATTGAGAGGATGAGATGTGTCCGGGGTGACGGGGAAGCACATGTGGGGCTCCAAACAGATGTTTGGAATTGCATCAGGGAGGCCTTGCTGTAGCAATCGGAGAGTGATCTGTTGATAGGGCACATCTGGGATGGGGAGAGATGACGGGTACTAATGAGCGAAAGTTAGAAGCACACCAAGCGTGAAATGAGATAGTCACGTACGCCCTGAACAACTGCAACGTATTTTCGAGCTGGGAAGTTTGTAATTGCTTCCTCGAATTCTCCACGAATGTCGCAGCGAAGAAGATCCAATGTTTTTCTGAGGTCGATTGAAAAGGAGATGTATGTACGGACATCTGGGCCAAAACGAATGCGAACTTTGGGATTTTCAAAAGATTGACGAGTGGCAGAGACCGACGGAGACATGGCAGCTGAAGTTGGGAAGCAAGTTAAGCGGAGGAAGAGAATGGGATAAGGGCATTCATTCAAAAAGCAAGGTATTTAAAGGGAGTGGCAATGGCCGAACAAAGAAAACAACGGCGACAGACATTTCCTTTTTTGGCAATAAACTCAGAGAACACCTTAAACTGGGTCAGATCGTCAATAAACAGCACAATTGGATCAATAATATACAGTGCTCTGAACCTACAAAAGTACAATGTGATTAAAGGCCTACAGGAATATATAGCTGGTCCCCATAATCGTATGCCACCTTACCATACAGCCCAACTCTGAGCAGGTCTCTAACGCTGCATAACACCTCCGCCACTCATTTTGTTATTAGCACTTGGCACAGATTTTCACAAGATAATGCCTGAAGCATACGTGTGTGGCGTCTACGACTCCGTTCTCCATCCAATGCTCCTCGGTCTTGACCTCTGTGCGCTGGACAAGACGCGCAAGTCTACAGTTCGAAAACGCTTAGCCGAAATCGATGCTGCAATCCGAAATAGAAAGACGAAACTTCGACCCTGTTTCGTCATTCCTGAACACGACGCAAGCATCGGAGGAGGTCGATCATGGGCAAGAGTCTGTCTCATGGCCACCTTCGATGGCTCTGGGATTGATGATTTGCCGAAGATGTTTCGATATTTTGTCACCCCAGTAAAATCAGGATCCAAAGACGGATATCCGAAGACGTTTAAAGAGGAAGATTGCATCACCACAACCCCGATATGGAAGCCCAAGGAAGGAGTGGAGACACAATGGGTAATCTGCTTCCTGTACAGAGTAAAGGTGGCTGATCTTAGGCCATGGAGGGGAAAGTTTGTGTTAGATACGGTGGAACAGGATCGTCTCGTCGAATTGTGCTATGTCAAGTCAGAAAAGTGGTTCAGAAAGGTACGGGGCGCAGCAGCAGCTCCCGTCCAGATGCTCAAGAGTATTTTGGTTCGTAATCTTCCGCGCTTGGGAATGAAATCCAATCTAATGACTGATGCGAATAGGAATTCGCAGCAGGCGACTGCGAAGACAGGAGTATCGTAAGCTCTCTATTTTCACTTCTATAGCTTGATCACTAACCGTCATTTATGTACAGTTTGCTTCAAGGATTACCATCCCGAACCAGGGCCAGTCCCGCGCGACATTTGCATCCCAGGCGACGTATCGAACGAGAACAAGCCAGCTACGCGGTTCGACTCTGCGACAATCCCACACGCACTTCGATCCCTCCTCCCCCATCAAAGAGAACTTTTCGTCCATCGATATATTACCTTCGAAGATGGTTACGGCAGAAAAGAAGCCACCTCAGAGTACTGGAAAGCCCAAGGGAATCTTGAGTCTCGCGAATATGACCAAGAGATTCGAAGGGATTACGATCCAGGGTTGAAGTTCCAGTTAACAGATTTGACAACCTTGGATGAATGATTCGGCAGGACCGTTTTTATACTTGAGTTCCGCCTCGCCCCAGTCCTCTCTCCTTTGTAACACTCCTTCATTTGTATCGATATCCGCCTGAGATTGTATATCTTTTAGCCCTTTCTCTCCTTAGTAAACCTCCCTCCTTTGTATTTATATCTGCTTGAGAATATATGTCTCTTGATTTTGCGAAATCCTCGTTCGACGAAGCGGCAGCAAAGAAGGCTTCACTGTATAGGTGTCAAAGTAAATAAGCGCCCTCAGGCGCTTGCGGCTAAGACGCGCCGGGACCTGCTTTTCACAGGCTCTCACTCGTTCCCCCACCACAAACACCGCGACCTGCAACGTACTACATGCCCATACCACAAAACCTGCAAGAATGACATGGGAGAATACGCTGGAAGGAAACGAAGGATCATGGATAGCGGAATAGCCGGGTAATTAAGCTGTGCACCACTCGGAGGATCTTCACACTAGCTAAAAATGGTTTATTCTCTAGTATTGAAAGTACACAGACAAACTGCGAATACTATCGAAAGATCCTACCCTCTAACCTACCTCTGAACCCTGAACTGTCCTTCAATCCTTTCTAAAGCCCTCTATTCACCCCTGAACCCAAGTCAAACCTGCACCCTACCACGAAACCGGCGGCAACTCACGCGAACGACGCGTCATTGCGTCCTTTCCGCATACCTACGCTATTCAGAAGACCTGTATATCCATGAATCGCGCTTTATACGTCCTGGCCGCATCACCTTGACCTTCCACTACACCCAGCTCCACAAAGAAGCCTGGTCAGGCCTGTGGGTGCGCGTTGTGTGTACCCGACGTACACATACCCGTATCCTCCGCACCTTCCTACCACATACCAGCAGCCTCCTCCACATCCTCCCTACCCTCTCCGATCCACCCACACGCTCTATTCGTACACGTCAAACTCAGCACACTCCACTACGACTCAACACCCAACACGCACCTTCTATCTCTTACGTGCACTATCCGGCCTATCTGCCTATCCCGCATACGCATAACAAGCACAGACACGAGCGCAGCACACTACACGCCTCTGCCAACGCTCTCTACCCCGAAGAAGAGCTTTCTTGTCAGAGCCATGATACCTATCCCTGACAACGGGGTTAGTAGCACGAACGTCATTGATAGTCTTCGATTCTTCGGC
Organism: Collybiopsis luxurians FD-317 M1; assembly: GCA_000827265.1. Taxonomy (NCBI): domain Eukaryota; kingdom Fungi; phylum Basidiomycota; class Agaricomycetes; order Agaricales; family Omphalotaceae; genus Collybiopsis; species Collybiopsis luxurians. The sequence goes on along the minus strand of KN834786.1, from coordinate 81,162 downwards.
CATGGACTCGATATCTCCAGTTTGCAGTTTCTCCAACGTACGGGATGCTTCCAGGTTAGCTTGGCCGGCCGTCTATGTATTTCACGAATATCTTTTACATGTTCGCCATTCTCTCGATATATATTATTGCTCGACGTTTGTTCTGTTTTACCTCTTCCACTCTGCCCTCAGCTCACCTTGCCGTTGATAGGGGTGCGAGTTGATGGATTTTCCTTATCGGGTTGGTCAAAGCAATAAATATCGTTCATTTGGGAGTGTACCAATCAAGTAACTTGTAAGACGTCTCCGACTGCTGTGGAGGTGACTCTACGGCAAACGCTGAGCGTTGTCTTTCCTTCTAGCTGGGTTACCTCTGGTATCGCGGTATTATTCGTAGTTCTAATAATTATTTTAAAGAAAGACTAGTTTAATTTTTCGTGTCCGATCTGCAGAACACGCGCTTGAAGAGCCTTCCAACGCGACTGGCTTTCAACGCATCCTCGACTTTTTCAATCCGCTTATGGAAAGCTTTCAGGTGAAGGGTAAGTCAGATGAATGCTCTTTAAGGCAACGAGTAGATGACTGACCAGAAAAGAGACGGCGAATACGTCGTCGAGCACTTCCTCGGTCTACTTCTGGAACACAACCGTCTCCAGCCGTACTCGAAGGCTCTTCTTTCCCTTCAACGAGGGAGAAAGTAGGAGCCGGACGGCCTTCAACACATTCCTTCAGCAACCTAGCACACAAGTCATACAGCTGACAAAGAAAAAAAAAGATAACAGAACTTACGCTTTAGCAGCCTCGAAGTCTTGGAAGAACTGTTCGGCACTGAATAAGGAGGGGATACCAGATAAGTCTGGCGAGAAGTCAATGACGGGGAGAATACTGCCATCGGGCATGTAGCCATCGAATGGCATTAATGCTCCAAGCATGGCATTCATTGACGGAATTCTCTCATCGGCGGCTGGAGATCCCTCATCCTCATCCCCACCCTCGTCATCCTCAAACCAGCGCATACTCTCCGAGTACACGTCCGAATCGTCGCCAGACTCCTCGCACGGTTCTTCGCAGTCCTCATCCTCTCCGTCAGAATCAGTGGCTAACCAATCAATATCCCCGTCTTCGTCATACTTGTACTGCTTGGTGAACAGAGGTTTGGAAGGAGGTAGCGGCGCGGGTGGGTCCGAACACTCATCATGTTCCTCAGCTTCCAAGGAAGGTTCATCAGCTGAATCCTGAGTTGCGCTGTCGTCCTCCTCGCATGGAATCCAGCTAGGCCATTCGTTCTGAGCTTCCCCCTGATTGGCTCGTGCAAACTCCGCGTCCTCGCCACAATAGCGGAAAGCTCGAAGCCAATCATTGTAGTCCATACTGCAGGCGTTTGCATAATCGAAATGTCTCTGAGGGAGACACACCTCCGCATCGAGACAGCTCAGGTGGTAACATCCCTTCCACGGAAGAGGCACGTTAGTCTTGACTGGAGGACGATTTAGAGGGTGAGACGTCTCCGGAGTGACAGGGAAGCACATGTGCGGATCAAGGCAGATTTTCGGGATCGGTTCGGGCAAGCCTTGCTGAAGTAGTCGTACGGTCATCCGTTGATAGGGTACATCGGGGATAGCAACATCTGGGTACTGTGGCACAAAGATCAGAGGCGCATCGAACAAGGGTTGATATAGTCACGCACACCCTGAACAACTGCGACATATTTTCGGACGGGGAAGTTTCTTATTGATTCTTCATATTCTTCATAATTGTCACATCGAAGAAGGTCCAGAGTCTGTCTGAGGTCGATTGAGAAAGAGATGTAAGTCCGGGCATCTGGGGCAAAACGAAAGCGAGGTTCGAAATTTCCAAAAGATTGACAGGTGTTAGAGACTGGTGAGGACATGGCGGCTGAGTTTAGGTAATTTGAGCGAAGGAAGAGAAAGGGATTAGGGCATTCATTCGAATGGAAGGGTATTTAAAGGACCGAACAAAGGAAAATAAAGCATTGTGGATCCAGGTTCGGCAACACCCGGTTCCTTTTATGGCCACAGGACAAGTTGAAAGACCAAACACTACTTTCCTAATTCGACAGTGGCGTTAATTGTGAATCGAGGGCACGAGCAGATTAAGGACGAAACTCAGAGCCTACAGAAGAACAATGCGATCAAGGCCTTGAGGGGATATATTACTCTCCCTAAGATGAGTTTCGCCGACCTCACCATATAGCCCAACTCTGAACTCTGAGCAAGTCTCTAGCCCTTCAGCACCTCTGCCACTCGTTTAATTGTTAGTATTTTACAATGCCTGGAGCATACGTGTGTGGCGTTTACGACTCCGTCCTTCACCCCATGCTTATCTGCCTTTCCCGCTGCGGGCTGGACAAAACACGCAAGTCTACGGTTCAGAAACGCCTGAATGAGATTGACGCTGCGGTCCGAGATAGAAAAACCAGATTTCGACCCTGTTTCGTTGTTCCCCAACGAGACGCCAACATCGGAGGAGGTTCAGCGCGGACAAGAATCTGTCTCATGGCCACCTTCGATGGTTCTGGGATTGATGATCTGCCGAAAATGTTTCGATATTTTGTCACCCCCGTGAAATCAGGATCCAAAGACGGATACCCAAAGACGTTTAAAGAGGAAGATTGCATCACCACAACCCCGATATGGAAGCCCAAGGAGGGGGTGAAGACACAATGGGCAATCTGCTTCCTGTACGAAGTGAACACGGCTGATCTCAGGCCGTGGAAGGGAAGGTTTGCGTTAGATGCGGTGGAGCAGGATCGTCTCGTCGATTTGTGTCATTTCAAGACAGACAAGTGGTTCAGAAAGGTACAGGGTGCAGCAGCAGCTCCCGTCCAGATGCTCAAGAGCATTTTGGTGCGTAATCTGCTGTACTTGGGAATGAAAACCAATCTAATGACTAACTCGAATAGGAATTCGCAGCGGGCGACTGTGAAGATCGGAGTATCGTAAGCTCTTGTTATCACTTCTATAGCTTGATTACTGACCGTCAAATATATACAGTTTGCTTCGAAGATTACCATCCCGTACCAGGGCCAGTCCTGCGCGACATTTGCATCCCAGGCGACGTATCGAACGAGAACAAGCCAGCTACGCGGTTCGACTCTGCGACAGTCCCACACACACTTCGATACCTCCTCCCCTATCAAAGAGAACTTTTCGACCATCGACGTATTACCTTCGAAGATGGCTACAGCCGAAAAGATGCCACCTCAGAGTACTGGAAAGCCCAAGGGAATCTTGAGTCTCGCGAATATGACCAGAAGAATTGCGATCCAAGGTTGACGTTCCAGTTAACATTTTTGATGGCCTTGGATAAATGATTCGGTGGTACTGTTTTCGTATTTTTGCCCCAATCCTTTCCTTTCTACACTCCCTTATTTGTATTGATATCCGCTTGAGAATATGTTGATTGTATATCTTTTCGCCCGTTCTCTCCTTTGTAACCCTCCTTTGTATTAATATCTGCTTGAATGTATGTCTTGATCTTGTATGTTTTGATTTCAAAAAAATCTTCGTTTGAGGAGCCAAGAAAAAGGGGAGGTCAAAAACGCACACCGGATAAGCGCTCACAGCCGCTTGCGGCGAACAAGCGCCGGAACTCTCACCCGTTCCCCCATCACGACCTGTAACATACTAGAAGCCCGTACCAGGGAACCTGCAAGAACGACATGGGAAATTTTCTGGAAGGAAACGAAGGATCATGGGTAGTGGAATAGGCGGGTAATTAAGCTGTGCACCACTCGGAGGATCTTCACACTAGCTAAACATGGTTTATTCACTAGTATTGAAGGTACACAGACAAACTACGAATACTATCGAAAGATCCTACCTTCTAACCTGCCTCTGCACCCTGAGCTGCCCCTCGATCCTTTCTAAAGCCCTCTACTCACCTCTGAACTCAAGCCAAACCTACTACCTGCACCCTACCACGAAACCGACGGCAACTCACGCGAGTGACGCGTCATCGCGTCCTCTCCACGCCCCTACACTATTCATAAGGCCGGTGTGTCCATGAATCGCGTTTTATGCGTCCCTAGCCGCATCACCTTGATCTTCCACCACACCCAGCTCCACAAAGAAGCCGAGCCAGGCCTGTGTACCGACGTACACATACTCATATCCTCTGCACCTTCCTACCACATACCAGCAGCCTCCTCCACCTCCACCTTACCCTCTTCGATCCACCCAGACGCTCTATTCGTACAGGTCAACCTCAGCACGCTCCACTACGACTCAACACCCAACACGCACCTTCTATCCTTTACGTGCACTACACGGTCCATCCGCCTATCCCGCATACGCATACGCAAGCCCGGACACGAGTGCAGCACACTATACGCCTCCGCCAACGCTCTCTACCCCGAAGAAGAGCTTTCTTGTTGGACCCATGATACCTATCCCTGACAGCGGGGTTAGCAGCACGAACGTCATTGATAGTCTTGGATTCTTTGGCCATGGACTCGATATCTTCAGCTTGCAGGTTCTTCAACGTATGGGATACCTCTAGGTTAACTTGGCCCGTCGTCTTTGTATTTCACGCATAATATATTTTACATGTTCACCATTCTCTCAATATATATTATTGCTCAACTCACGTTTGTTCTGTTTTACCTCTTCCACTCTGCCCCAGGTCCATACCATAAAGACTACTCTTTAAAGGAGGCGTAGGTCTCGAGGGTACCGAATTTGCAGTCTTACCGTCGACAGGAGTGCGGGTTGATGAGTTTTCCTTATCGGGTTGGTCAAAGCAATGAATATCGTTCTTGTGGGAGCGTACCATTCAAGTAGCCTGTAAGACAGGTCTGACTGCCGTTGTCACGGACAGGTGACTCTACAGTAAACACTTAGCGTCTTCCTTCCAGCTGGATTACGTCCGGTATCGCAGCAATATTATTCGTAATCCTAATAATTATTTTAAAGACTATAATTTACTTTTTCGTGTCTGATCTGCAGAACGCGCGCTTGAAGAGCCTTCCAACCTGACTGGCTTTCAACGCATCCTCGACCTTTTCAATTTGCTCACGGAAAGCTATGAAGTGAAGGGGTAAATCGGATGAATACTCTTTAAGGCAACGAATAGATGACTGACCAGAAAAGGGACGACGAATACGTTGTCGAGCACTTCCTCGGTCTGGACCTGCAAAACAGATACTTGAATGCACAGTATGAGAAGCAAGACGCATACGTACCCTAACTGTGACTTTGCCACTGTTGACCCGGGCTCTTTGACCCGTCATAGAAAACGAATTCACATTCCCAAAGTGCGTCGGTCAAGGTGCCGACAACCAGGAGTTCAGGATGAAGATAATCTATCTTCCTCAATTCCAGTTCCACAGGGTCCCCTCGATATTTGCCTTTGTCCTTTGTCCCAGCCCTGCAACAAATGACAGAAACTCCTCAAACTGCTGCCTTTTTGTCCACCTTGCGTCCAGCTAAATCTCAAACTGAATCTGAGTCATTGGCATATTCTAGATCTTGTTCTTTGCCTCCATTACCTTCTTCCGCGTCCTCCTTGACAGTCTCCTTCACCGATCGAAGGATTGAGAAACCCAGATACACTGAGCAAATGACCAGGACAATAATGAATGTGTGTCGTGACTCTATTGTCTCTTATTTGAACACAACATGGGCTTTGGCTTTTTTAATTAAAACTGCAAGTAATAAAAGGTGGATTGTGACACCGTGAATTCTGTCTGTATCTGTTAACGGTAGCGGGCTCTGCCGCCCGCCGCTACTCGGTTAGACACAGCTTTTACTCTTGCCCCCATGTCGGCCGATGTACAGCACAGTATCATGCTGTTTGGTGATTCACTCACTCAATCAGGTACTTTTTCCTCCGCGAATATATCTCAATCAATTAAAAGGTCTTACGAATAAAAGTCTGGAAGACGGGAATGAATAGTTTTGGGGCTCAACTAGCGCGTAAGATCAGTCTCAGTACTGGGAAAACAGCAACTGATTTGTTCTCAGACGTATATGCACGGAAAATGGATATCGTGAATCGCGGGTTTTCTGGGTACAATACTGAGCGGGCTATTCCAGTGTTTAAGCAGGTCATTGAAGTCCCATCTATAGCGAAACCGGCTGACTCTGATTACAGGTGTTTGCAACACGAGAACAGCAGAAGCATTTACCAACCGTCCGACTCCTCATCATCTGGTTCGGTGCCAATGATGCGTGTCTATTTCATTCTCCTAAGCACGTTCCTCTTGCCAAGTTTGCATCCAACTTGAAGTACCTCATAAATTTAGTTCAGTCGGACAGATCTGAATATTACTCCCCGAATACGTGTATTGTACTGGCGACACCGCCGCCAGTCAACACATATCAGCGCGAGGCAGTCCTAAGGAGCAGAAAACCACCCTTGCAATTGGACAGAGACTTTGAAACTACAAGACGATATGCCGAGACGGTCAAGGATGTTGCTAGAGAAGAAGGAGTAGGACTTGTTGATATCTGGACTAAAACATGGGATGCAGCAGGACACGATGAGCGGACGCTCAGTAATTACTTGCATGATGGATTGCACTTGAATGGAGCCGGTTACCAGGTACGAGATTTATTAGATGACGTTGACGATGAAGGTGTAATCATTGATTTAGCTGATGTACGACGCTGTACTGGAGACCATTGCAAAGACGTATCCGAAATTACATCCAGACAACTTGGAGAAGGTCTTTCCTCAGTAAGTTCAGTCAGTCAGTCAGTGAAAAAACTGACGCGTGTGCGTGTGTGTACAGCTGACCATGGTAGATCGTGATAATGTGGTCGCGTCGGTGGCAAAGAGAGATGCGGAGCGATTGACCATAGTAAATGAAGGGGTCCACTCATATGGCCAGCACCTTGCTTGCTGCTACATCTTGCCGGCTTTGCCGACTACGAATCTTCCCTTTCTAGCATGAAAATACCTTGTACAAAAGATTACTTTCTCTGGACCTTGCCGAGGACATCCAAAATTTAAAAAATAACTTTGGAAAGGATCACTTTACAGGCATGAAGATGGTCAGAAGGATTGGTTTTGAGTCAAATCATTGATATACTCTGTTTTGGTGGAAGTATATAAGGAGGGTAGTATTACATAGGGTGTTGTATTGGATATAGTGAATGCGATGGACCAATATCTTCTGAAATGACTTGTGTGCTATGAACCTTGTGAGTAACAATAAGGTAGTGGGCCTTGCCATACAAAATGGTGCTACAGTGGTCCCCGACTCTCCAGAGGAGGGGTCTTGTGGTGGGCATCTGGCATTGTTAATTGTAGATCCATCCGACATTGTCTGTCTTTTAAATAGGTCTAATTGCAATATCCCTGCACTTTTCACCTTCTTAGCGATGAAAATGTTGTTCACTGACAAGTTAAACTCAGTGTCAAGTTGCCTGGCTTTTGCCTCTGTATTTGGAGCATATTGATGATGAATTTGAAAGAACAATTACTTGCTTTTTGTGGTAACTCACAATCAACAGGAAGTACATATCATGCCTTGCATCAATGCACAAGGCTGCGGGATCGTGAGAATATAGTTGTGAGATGCCGAGATCAAATTTTGATCCGGGAACAAAATGTGAGTGATGACGCATAAGTGGGTCAGAATAGACCTTGCAAGCAAGGTGACGATTAGATAATAAACCTGATCACATGACATGTTCGTTTTCCTGCTACGTAAAATAAGCGCTGAACGCGCCGACTATTTACTTGGAAACGCTACCACTTCTATCGAGGGAATCCGTCTCCAAACTCGACGCTTTGACCGCAGCGGCCAACCCCCAAAACACATTCTACATTATTATTTTAAAGGTAAAAGCCTTGTAAACTACGGCCGTCTTCTCTCCCAAACCCCTTTCACCTAATTCTTCGCCGGTCGCGATTTCGCTCCACGCCTTTGTCCTTACTGTGTCCCAGCCCTGCAACAAACAATAGAAGCTCCTCTAGCTGCCGCCTTCTCATCCAACTTGCGTCCAGTTAAATTTCAAACTGAATCTGAGTCTTTGGCATGGGGGTAATACATGCTACCAACCACTAGCTTGAAAGACAGCGACGGTATATATTCACGACTCCGACTTCTGTTGGAATGGAGAAGCGACTCTGTGCAGATACTCAATGACAAGTTACTTTCCAGCAGGGTTACGTCCAGGAGCCGCAGCAGTATTATTCGGAGTACTTCTGATAATTATTTAAGGAAAGACTATAATTTAATTTTTCGTGTCTGATCTGCAGAACACGCGCTTAAAGAACCTTCCAACCCGACTCGTTTTCAAAGCATCCTCGACCTTTTCAATCCGCTTTCGGAAAGCTATAAAGTGGAGGGGTAAGTCAGATGAATACTGTGTAAGGCGACGAATAGACGACTGACTAGAAAAGGGACGACGAATGCGCTGTAGAGCGCTTCCTCCGTCTACTTCCCCCACGCAACCGTCCCTAGCTGTGTTCGAAGGGTCTTCTTTCCCTTTTTCAACGGTGGAGACAATAGGAACTGGCGGGCCCTCAACACATTCCTTCAGCAATCTACAACGCAATTCAGATAGCTGACAAAGGATTAAAAGAAAATGACAAAACTTACGCCTTAGCAGCCTTAAGGTCTTGAGAGAATTGCTCAGCACTGAACAAAGAGGGGATACCAGACAAGTCTGGCGAGAAGTTGATCACAGGGAGAATACTGCCATCTGGCATGTATCCATCGAATGGCATCCACGCTTCAAGCATGGCGTTCATCGACGGAATGCATTCGTCGGCAGGTTCGGATCCCCTCTCCTTGTCCTCATCCTCGTCATCCGATAACCAGCGGATACTCTCCGAGTGCGCGTCTGAATCGTCGCCAGAATCCTCGTATGGAGCCTCGTAGTCCTCGTCTTCAGAATCAGATGCTAACCAATCGATTCTCCCGTCCTCGTTATACTTGTACTGCCTTTGGACTGCAGGTACAGAAGGAGGTGGCGGCGCGGGTGGGTCCGAACACTGGTCCTCTTTCTCATCTTCAGAGGAAGATTCATGAGCTGATTCCGGAATAGAGTTCTCGTCGTCTCCGAATGGGAACCAACGGGGCCATCCGGGACGAGAATTTCCCTGATTGGCTCGTGCAAGCTCCGCGTCCTCGCCACTGTAATGGTAGGTTCGAAGCCAGTCATCGTAGTCCATGCTGATGGCATCTGCATAATCAAAACGACTTTGAGGAAGACATACGTCCTCATCGAGGCAGCTCAGGTGGTAGCATCCTGTCCAGGGAAGTGGCTTGTTGGTCTTCACTGGGGGACGGTTTAGAGGATGAGACGTTTCCGGGGCAACAGGAAAACACATGTGGGGCTCAAGGCAGATTCTGGGGATCGGACCAGGAAGATTTTGCTGAAGCAATCGGACAGTCATTCGTTGGTAGGGTACATCCGGAATGGGAACATCTGGGTACTGTGGCGCAAAGATCAGAGGCGTATCGAACATAACTGAGTTTATTACGCACATCCTGGACTACGGCGACGTATTTTCGAGCAGGAAAGTTTCTTATGACCTCCTCCAATTCTTCAGTAATGTCGCATCGAAGAAGGTCCAACGTTTGTCTGAGGTCGATAGTGAACGAGATGTAGGTACAAACATCTGGAGCAAAATGAATGCGAGACGTGGGTTTTTCAAAAGACTGACGAGAATTAGAGACTGTTGAGGACATGAAGGCTACGATTAGAGAGCAAGCTGGCAGAGGACGAGAATGAGATAAGGGCATCCATTCCAATGAAAGAGTATTTAAATGGCCGAACAAAGGAGAAACCGACAAAACAAAGCATTGTGGGTCCAAGTTCGGCATGACCAACCGGGTTCCCTTTTTTGGCAACAACATATGCTAAGCCACAATACTTATTTTCAAAGGTACATCAAGTGTACAATTAGATCAGTAATATACAGCGACAAATTTGAAAGCCTACGGAAGAACAATGCGACCAAAGGCCTACAGGAATATATAACTGGTCCCCAAACTTGTTCGCCACCTTACCATACAGTCCAACTCTGAGCAGGTCTCTGACGCCTCATAACACTTCAGCCACTCTTTTCATTAATAGTACTTCAAAATGCCTGGCGCATACGTCTGTGGCGTTTACGACTCCGTCCTTCACCCCATGCTTATCTGCCTTTCCCACTGCGGGCTGGACAAGACACGCAAGTCTACGGTTCGAAAACGCTTGGACGAAATCGACGCTGCAGTGCGAAATAGGAAAACCAGGTTTCGGCCTTGTTTTGTTATTCCAGAACGGAAGACCAACCTTGACGCAGACCGAGAACGAAAAAAAATCTGTCTCATGGCCACTTTCGATGGTTCTGGGATCGATGATTTGCCCAGAATGCTTCGGTATTTTGTCACCCCCGTGAAATCAGGATCCAAAGACGGATACACAAAGACATTTAAAGACGAAGAATGTATCACCACAACCCCGCTTTGGAAGCCCAAGGAAGGAGTGCAGACCCAATGGGTAATCTGCTTCTTGTACGAAGTAAATACGGCTGATCTTAGGCCATGGAAGGGAGATATAGCGTTAGATGCGGTGGAACAAGACCGTCTCGTCAAGCTGTGTGATTTCAAGAGAAAGAAGTGGTTTGAAAAAGCACTGGGATCGCCGCTTGTCGTTCCTGTCCAGATGCTCAAGAGTATATTGGTGCGTAATTTTCCGTACTTGGAGATCAGATCCAATCTAACAGCTGGCTCGAATAGGAATTCGCAGCAGGCGATTGTGAAGACAGGAATATTGTGAGCTCTAGTTTTCACTTCTGTAGCTTGATCACTGACCTTATCTATGTGCAGTTCGCTTCAAGGATTACCATCCCATACCAGGGTCAGTCCCGCGCGACATTTACATCCCAGGCGACGTATCGAACGAGAACAAGCCAGCTACGCGGTTCGACTCTGCGACAATCCCACACGCATTTCGGTACTTCCTCACCCATCAAAGAGAACTTTTCTACCATCAATATTTTACCTTCGAAGATGGTTATGGCCGAAAAGAAGCCACCTCAGAGTACTGGAAAGCCCAAGGGAATTCTGAGTCTAGCGAATATCACCAAAAGGTTAGAATCAATCGCGATCCAGGGTTAACGTTCAGGTTAACGGTTTTGACAACCTTGGAAGGCTGTTATACAGCAGCACCGTTTTCATCGTGAGGGCCGTTTCGTCCCCATCCTCTCTTTTATAACATCCCCTCATTTGTATCATTATGCGCTTGAGAATGTGGTCCTTGATTTTGATTGTATATCTGTTCGCCCCCACCCTCTTTCATTTGTATTAATATCTGCTTAAGGAATGTATCTCTTGATTTTGCAAGATGGAATCCACAACGAAAGGCAGTAAAGAAGCCTCATATGATAAGATGCGTGATGCAAGCACAACTGGACCGAATTCTAAATGCTCTATCCCCAAAGATGAGCTTTCTCATCAGAGCCAGCATACCTATCCCCGACAACGGGGTTAGCAGCAAGAACGCTATCAATAGTTTTGGATTCTTCAACTGTGAACTCGATATCTGCAGCTTGCAGGTTCTCCAACGTGCGAGATGCTTTCCTGCAATCGGAAAAAGTAGTTGATACAGCTGATCAAAGAACGATAGTAAAGATGACGACGTACGATGACCCCGGGAGAGGCAGCATATGCGGACCGAGCGAAGCGACCCAAGCGATGCTCACTTGCGCAGTCGTAACACCTTTCTTTTCGGCCACAGATTTCAGGCCTTCGACGATAGCCCAGTTTGATTTGAAATTTTCCTCTTTGAAACGAGTGAAGTGAGAGCGAATGTCACCATCTGCGGGAGTACGATGAGAAAATAATCGAAGTTTACAGTTCAGAGTTATGCGTACCAGGAAGATCGCTTGTAGACTTGATCTGACCTGTCAGATAACCTCTTCCCAAAGGTGAATACGCGACGACGGTAATGCCGAGCTCACGCGCAGTGGAAATTACTGCCTTCTGATTGTGGTCGTAGGACCAAGGACTGACTTCGATTTCAACCGCACTAACGGGGTAGATCTGAAGAAAAGTTGAATTAGCAATGGTATGTGAATGCCTTGAAATGCTTACAGTGTTGGCCTTACGCAAGGTATTGGCATTACATTCGGAAAGACCGATATGCGAGAACTTCCCTTCTTTGACCAGTGTGACAAGGTTGTTCATGATGGCCTCAAGAGGCGTGTTTCGATCGATTCGAGCTGGTTCAAAGAGGTCGAGCTTTTTGTGGGGTCCAAGAACATTTTGAATGTTATCAACGCTTGCTCGAAGACATTCCATCCTGAATTTGAGCTTCTAGACGTGAATGAGAGCAATTCTAACGGGGCTACACACGATCCATCTGGGCCTCCATTGCGGATACCGCCTTTCACGGAAAGGAACGTCTTATCTGCATATTCTGGATATTTTGCGAAGAATCTTGATAGTAGCTTCAGATTGGCTGTACCGAAATCCATCGCGTAAAACTCGCCTAGGCACGAACACATTGAACAAGACCGACATCAGGAATGAGATTATACACACCAGAGTTCAGGAAAGCCTTTGTTCCTGTTGGTAAAGCGTCTACACCGGCCTTGATAGATTCAAAGGCCTGTTCGTCGCTAATCGGATTGGGAGTCCATCTAGGTGTATTTTTTGATTAAACGGGAGACAGTATCACTCGAAGTGGAGATGTACGGACGTCATCATCATCAAGCCATGCTGGAGGAAATGATTGAGATTGAAATCATGATGGTAGGTTCTGCGTTTGTACTCACACCAACTGGACCAACGGTGATGTCGGAGGCAGTACCGCCAAGCTTGATTGTTCGAGAAACCATCTGTTGAACTGAAATTGTGTGTTTGAGAGAAGTTTGCTGTGAATAGTGAAGATTTGAAAGGGACTTGTTTTATACTCAAGTCGGATACTCGAATCGGATTGCGTGTCTTAGACTGTACCTGCCGTGAAACGCAATCAGGCTGGCTTCATTATTAATAGTCCAGTACGAGAATTCGGAAAAGAACCGTAGAGATGAGCTGAGGGATTTGTCAGATGGACGGATAGCACATCAGATATCGAGCGGTAGGAGTCTTGGACGAAGTGGTAGCAACAACAATATATCAGATTCATAAGCGCGCTTAATGCTCGACTTAGCGCTTTTCTCTTTCTCTTCCTGCTCCTCGCCAGGTATCCAGCTTTCGAGGAAGGAAGGAAGTGTAAATTGCTCTATTCGGCAGTGGGTACAAAATCTTTCGATGGCACGGAAGCAAACCGGAAGTATAGAGAGTGACCGAGTCCGACCGTGTTTCAATTCATATACAGTCAGTCAAGTTGGAAAGTATCTCTGATCATGTTTCAATACACAGATTATTGTATAGCCTTCCGAGTCAGGCAAGTTGAATGTTTTCAAAAGTATCTAGAGTTGTTAATCTCTTCATCATCACTTAAATGAAGATTTGTGCAATTAGTTTCCATGACAAGCCATAGTAGAAAATCACCAAGATTTGTTCCCTGAAGCCTCACCGTAGAGCGATGGAAAGTCAAAAAGCAAGTATTTCTCTGTCCTTTCAAGTCCCAGGTCTTTCGAGCCGTTCTGAACTTTACCTTTCCGTTCTTCAGCAAGGAAACACCGTAGAACGGGTTTCCTACGCATTGGTCACTTCAGTACCTTTTCTTTGCTCTGCATGGTTTTCTAATTTGTCGGCTACACACTCATGGCCTCTGGAAGACGCTGCGGCAGCACTGGGCACCTCCAGCAATATTGCTGACAATACCTCTGTCGGTATCGCAATCGCTGTGGGAATATCAATGTTCATCGCCCTTACTTTGCTTCGTTGCTATCTGGCCCAACGGAAAGCTCGAAAAGCAGAAGAGCGTGAACTTGGAAGTAGAGATGTGAGTGTATTTACCGCTAATATTCGTCAGCTAAATGGCTCTAATACTGCGCTTCTGAAGGATTCTAACGCTGCTCTCTCGAACGAGCCCCGGCTGAAAAGTGATTCGTCGGAGAATGTGTAGCCACAGGTTAATACATGATACACTCGGGTATTCTTGTAGGAACTTTTTGATAACGCGCTTGAATTACAGCTAACTAATTACTGCGCTACAGGAGCATCATTCCAATGGACGAGAAGTAAATGTAGTTGATATGATATTACATAGGGGATTCGTTAGCTGACCGTGTAGCCCCCACGATGGCACCGGCACCAGCTCCTATGCCAGCACTAATGACATGGCCGATTACTGGAATGGTTCCTGTAGCTCCAGCGCTCATGGCGCCTGCAAAAAGAGAGCCAGCGGCAACATTGCCTATGGTTGCCTGAATACCAGCTCCCAAGCTTGCTGCACCCAACACCGAATTAGTAAACCCTGGAAGGTAATGAGTAAACCCTAATCACTGGCGCACCTGCTGCGACTCCGGCTTTCGTAAAACCTGCGAGGCCGAGGACTGCGGGGCCTGCGACGGGTGTCAGCGCGACTGTAATGACTGTTCCTCCGACAATGTAAAGTGGGTTGATAGCTATAGAGTTGGTCAACTTTTCGTTGTGCTGCCTCACGAAATGTGGACGCACGCATGGTGTTGTAATATTCGAGAATTTGGTTGAAGTGAAGTTTCGCTGTTTCAGTAAAGGTTAGAGATGGCCCACCATGAGCCTCTTTATAGAGATGGAGAAGCGCGCTGCGGCTGTGACGCTTTATTGTAAGCCCCGCTGTTTATTGCAGCATGAGGCTATAATCGAAGATTCTTTTGTATTCTGTGGTATTCGATCTGTTACTATAAGGTTGTCTTTGTATGACAACGTCTTTTCCTACTTCGGTTACCCTGCATGAAAATAAGGGTACGAGCATCCTAGACGATCAGCAAGCTCACCAGAAGCTCAACTTCGACTCGGACAACGAAGGGTAGTTCAACTCAAGCCACTGAAGATAACGCACGGAGGTCGCGCTTACTCGAGAAGCAGAAGCTAAGCTTCTGTCACAACAGCTCTTGAAATTATACACACGTATTGCACACACTTACAGTAGGCAAGTAAGGACCTTACAGCTTCCGATCCATAGGCATGTTATTTTTGGGCGTCAAGACACAGCTCTTCATGTCGCTATATTCAGTTCATAAGCTGTAGGGTTCGAAGTTTGTCTGAGAGTTCAATGTACACGCAGTTCCAGTGTAGTCATGCATAGGGAGTCAACGGCTCCACCTCACCCCTCCCCAAGTTGTACAACTGGATCTGTTCCCTTTCATTGCTGTGGTATTATTTGTTCCTCACGATATGATCAATCTGTTAGTGCGAATAACAACTTATACTACGCAGAAAACAGTCTCCACAGAGCAGCTTTGTTGACAGACCGTATTACCAGACTAATTGACAGCATATGCGAAAGGGCGATCGATCCTTGCTGGACGGACAAGATAGCACTTCATCTAAGAGGCCTTCGGTGAACCCTCGCAAGCGGTAGAAGCTTGCAGCGCAGGAAAAAGATAGATCAAGCGCTTAGTCCATTTGAGTTGGATGAAACAAAGGTAAGGTCGGCAACTATGAAGATGTCCATGCGCAAGTCTACATCTTTAGTAAAACGTGTTCTTAATCGACGCTAGAATTTACCACAGAACCACAATAATATCATCTATTCTTTGTAGCGTACCAGTCTTGAATTACCGCACTGGATCTGAATAATGTAGCCAGAACACTGTGAAGCGCTTTTGGTGCTCTTCTGGGCAGTTCTAACATGAGTAATAGTACTCAATACTCGAATTTTGGCATTGAGCGTGGCGTCTGTCCCGATTGGGATATCTGAGATCTTCAGAGTTAAACATTGCAGACGAGGAAGTTCGTCCGTGTAATCGAGCAGGGAGGCCTGTAGATATGTGAGCTTGAAATATTGACCAGGGTTTGAGCGAGAAACAATGTACCAAAATGTCACCTCCTCTGTATTTAATGTCAGACAATGGAATGTCGACAGTCAATTCGGTACATCTGTTGAGGTCTACAAGTTTTCCACATACTAACGGCCATAGAAATGCCCATTGAGCATGGCGAAGTATTATTGAGGATGATGAATGCTTTGGAAGGACATCGGCAAGGAGTTTCTGAACATGCTGTTCATAAGATTCGGTGGAGTCCTCATCAGAATCGATTAGAATGTGTTCTAGAGTGGAAAATGATGCCAAATATTCTAATAAAGAAGAATCTACTTTGGATACCTCGAGATTCGGTATCCAAAGTTTCGCTGCCAAAAGAGTGACCCAAATGTCAGCAGAACTACCAGGAGAGTTGTTAAGCAGCTTGAGCGACTGCAAAGACTGCAGATGTGGCAACATGCTCTGCATTCCCGAGATGTCATACCATTTCAACGACAGGTGGCGCAGCCGTAGCAGTGGCATAGATACCGGCAGCACCTGCTCCAAGTCTATTGAAGAGGGTGCCTCGGCAACAAGGCCAAGCGTCGTCAGATGCGAGGTGTTCGCGCTGATTACTTCTTGGACGATGTCAGTTAGTAGGGATGGGGAATGCGAGCTGATACGAATAGAGAACTCCTCCAGATTTCGAAAGCCACCCAGCGCCAAGTCGGAAGCAGCGTAGGAAGAATTCAAATTCGCGCTAGCGACAATTTCAAGAGCCTTGAGGCTTTGTAGTGGTCCTAGACATTCAACTACACAGTGATTCACCATATTTTCAAGCGGCCGTATGCTTTGAAAGCTGATATGCCATCTAAGGAGAGGATCAACTAATTTATAAGAAATCTAGTAAATTCCGTACGAACTTCAATGATCGCAAGGTTTTGAACTTGCATAAAGCAGGTTCGAGATATAGTGCTACATCTTCTGGCTCCGTGCCATAGCCTTCTCTGCTAATTTCCAGATGTTGGACATAGGCGGCAGCCCGTGTTGATTCATTGATCAATGCCTTTAGCTGAGAGCCTGACTTTCCAGGATGAATCTTCATACCCTGGAAATATAAAGGCTCTAACGCCAACTGCAGTCGTCTGTTCACCGCTCGTAGCTTTCTCAAGTCCTTTCCTACCTGGGGTCGAATTCAGACATAAGCAAAGTCGAGTATACTGTATCTGGATGACAAGCATGAATGTACCATAGAGCCGATTTCTTGCAGAATTTCGGTTGGAAGAGACAGAGGTCCAGACATTTGGTCTTCAAGTTACAGCTGGATGTGGCTTTGCGGCAAGTGATACGCGGCTGTACACAAGCTGTGCTGTACTTGGAATTGAGTACTGCGCGTGCCGTCACGTCACACCGACTCAAGTCGCGATCGGGTTGAGTGACAATTTTTCATTGACTTTTCACCTTCGTTCAAATTGCTGTCCTTCGATGTCATTGTCGTTGCCTCGCGCACTCAGAGTTCCAGAGCTGCTGCAGAATATCATGGAAGAATGTGACGATCGCAGTAATCAACAGAATGTGCTCGTTTGCAAACTATGGTCGGAGACTGGGTTAGACCTTCTCTGGTACAAAGTTACAGACCTGAAGCGTTTCTTGGAGCTGTTCGGCAAACTCAAAGGGAGATGTAGAGATGCCGATTATAAAATCGAATTTGTGAATACTCTGAGTAATCCTGTCAACTCACTGAATCAACTCTTGCTTCAAAGGACTATGCCTACAGACCTTCTCCAGCAAGCTGGCGGCGATTTGAGAAGGTCTATCAGACCAGAATCCACATCTTTTCCATTTCCTACTCAGATAACCAGTGGATTCCTGCACTCAAAACACTTGCGACTACCCGCAGCAACAGCGCTATCCTACCGGGATTACACACGCTCGAGTGGAACAAAGTTTACGGATTGGGATTGGGGGAATCCGCCCTCATGTTCATGCACAATAGTGTCCATAGATTTGCCCTTATCCAGAGCGAACCCGTCCCGAATCCAGCCACTCTCGATGACTTCACTTCCTTTTGCGAGGAGGTCGGTTCCCGAATGCCTTTCCTTTCTACCCTCCGGTTGGTCATTGAATCTCAGGCTGAATATCAAGCCCCGATACTTGCTCTTACACGACAGCTTCCAAATCTCGAGCATCTCAGCATTCCTCCTTTCGAAGACCCGTCTGAAATCCCCATTGGGTTAGGGGATAAGTCTTTACTCTGCTTGGAGGTACTTCCCATGGATCAAGTTTCAAAATACCCTTTCAGCTCGACGCTCAACATATCCGATCCAAGTACTATCACTTTATTCAGCTGTCTGCGAGAGCTCGAACTTCATTGCTCCTATGATTTTGCCATTACATTTTTCCAGAACGTAACTTCTCCGGGAAATATTCAGCGCATTGCATTACATTCGAACTGGCCTGAGACTTCGGATGCTGTTCGAAATCTAATTCAATGCATTGCTCCACGCGCCTCTCAGCTCACATCATTCGTTCTCAATTTCTGCAACAGAAAATACGAGGTTTTGAACAGCCTTCTGGCTTAACCCCTAACTGAAGACATGATTTGTCTCGAGGATCTTGTTCCCCTTCTAAACCACTGCCCTAAGATATCATTTTTCAGTCTACAATATCCATATCCTTGTGCACTAAACGATAATGATATAGAGACGGTCGCGAAAAGCTGGCCTGAATTGGTAATATTCCAACTATGCCACCAACCCGGTGTGCTATTCCTTAGCAGAGAAAGGCGATTAACTTTGAAGGCTTTGTCGCATTTCGGCCGACATTGTTCGAACATATTGGCCATTGGACTCTACGTTGACGCTACCGATGAATACATACCTGACTTAATCACACTTCCTGCCGAGCGTCTTCAGGTTCGATTATTGAATTTTGGTCCTTCACCTATCGACCATCCATCCCGTGTTGCCCGTTCTCTGTCTCGGTTGTGCTCGACCTATTTGCCTGATATAAAATTTGGAAGTATTTGGGGTAATCCTGATCTGATTTCACCAAATATCGACACCGAATGGAAAGCCAAGTGGCAATTCGTCGAAGAAACGCTCGGAGAGATGATGGATATGTAAGAAACGATAGATTCCTTTTCTGGAGGAGTTCCGAAACCAGTATCACTCTAGCTGAGATGAGGGTTCTTCAGCCGGCTCGCACAGCACGTACTTGTTACGAAAACCAGGATATATTTTCTATGAGGTGCCATTAGGGCAGTGACGACTTGCGATTGCTTCGTAAGCGGAGTCGTTCTGCGCTGAGTTCGTATGTTATTCATTCTATAGTTGATACTACATCCGAGCTCAAAGATCCCCACGTCTATTTGTACCGATTATAGTACTGTATCTAGTACTGTATCTAGTACTGTATCTATCGAGCCTACATCCTTTACTTGCAATTGAAAGCCTCGCAGGTGCCGTCGAGCCGAAGTTGAGTCAATTGCATTACCAAATTAACTCCCACGTCCTACAGAGCCCGAGCAATTTTGTAGCCATCCAGAGACTGCAACCACACCCAGCTCCCGACTCTCAAGATGGTGAGTTTATGATTTTATAAGCCATGATATCTTGTCTCGAAGGTCTACTACCCGTACACACTCGCTTTTATCCATGGATCGAAGGAATTTGGGTTGGATTCGTTGGTCGAGTTCGGATGACGAGTTTTGATCAAGTCGACATATACTTCCAAAGGATAGGACTATGGACTAGCCTATCGGTGCTGTATGGGCTGCAGCGGATACTTTAGCTTCTCCCTTCAGCGTACATTTGGCTCGAACTTGTTTGCTCACACCGAGACGATTCTCTAGACCAAAAAAAGAAGAAATGGCGGTCGCAACAAGAAAGGCCGTGGCCACGTCAGCTTCATGCGTTGCTCCAACTGCTCACGATGTGTCGCTAAGGACAAAGCTATTAAGAGATTCACTGTGAGGAACATGGTTGAGAGTGCGGCAGTGCGAGATATCAGTGAGGCTTCGGTCTACTCTGGTGAGTTTTTTGAATTTTATATTTCGGGGTTCTAAAATCTCATTGCTCTACGATCCTCAGAATACGTTGTCCCCAAACTCTACATCAAAATCGCATACTGTGTCTCATGCGCTATTCACTCACATGGTAAGTCGGAATAGGACTCCAATTTGAAAGTCAAGTCTGACTAAGATGACAGTCGTCCGTGTGCGCTCTCGAGAGGGTCGTCGTAACCGTGCACCACCACCTCGTATCCGCTGGAAAGATAACAAAAAGGTTAATCCTGCTGTTGCCGCCGCAGAGGATGCAAAGGCTGCTGCAAAGGTTTAAATTACATGCATGTATTTTCCTTTCCAATATCTACAGCAACGAGCCCCATGTACCATGCAATTCGTGGGAGAGACGTGAGTTCGTTTCTGAATGCAGAAGATGTGCATTCGTTTAGAAAGCTGCAAACGTTATTGCCTTGAATCAGAGCACTGTACGCTTGTTTGCAAGCTCTTCAAGTTCATATAGTAGAGAGCGCCTAGATTGAATAGATAATCGATAGATAGGTGGAATGTTCCTTTGGCGCTTTTCTTGTGACACATCACTGTACGAAACAGATTTCAGCCAGGAGTGGAAGCGTTTACCCACCTTCCATTACATAGAGCGCTCGTGAGTCACGGTCTGGGCTATTCGTTGATCTACATGGTCCGCTGGCCTATTCCCCACATTCATCATGTCCGTCGCCAATCGTCGCCCTACATGGCCAGCAAGTTTTGTCCGTTCTCGAACGAATTCTAGCTCGTGCGATAGCACTTCGCTGGAGCCCAGACTCCCTCTGGAGCTTTATGACCTTATCATTGACCATCTCCAGGATTCCCGCCCAGATCTCAAGGTTTGTTCTGTCGTAGCACGGTCATGGAGGACTCGTTGCCAGACGTATCTATTTCGTCTAATAAAACTGGACGCTCGAATACTTCCGCCGGCGATGCTCTCGCTCGTAAAGCGGCGTTTTGTTTGGAGACTGGAAGGTATCTCCGGTGAGAGCCGCATCGCCCAGTTTACGCAAGAGCTTCACATAGAGGCTGCTAGTTTTCGAGTCGGTAACAGAATTTCGGCGCAGTCAATGTACCGAATCTTGCTATCCTTACCCTTGTTCACTGATCTCCGGACTTTGACTTTGAACGTCCCTTGGAATTTACATTGGGGAGAAACTGCGAAATGGCCCTCCAAAGAATTGGGATCGTGTATAGGCCGCCTAATTAAGCGCAATCCGAATCTGAAAGCTATTTCTCTCCGAAATCCACTGTTTTCTTCACTTGATGACCTTGTCGCAATAATGGGAGTCTATTCATTACACCTGGAGCAGCTAATGATTGGGAATCTGGAGGCCCTTTCGGACGAAATAAGAGAGCTTTCTCAGGATGAGGTGCGGTTGTGGATGGGAGAGAAGCTTGCGCACCGCCAACCCCGTCAGGCTGTTCTTACTGGAATTTGCATCGGCTATTTACACTCCAGAATCCGAGACGAGATTTTAATGTATCCCGGGCTCATCGATTGGGAAGCAATCAAGTATTTGAACATGCACTGGTCGAGAGACACTTCGTCTTCTTGTCCGACACTCCTGCATCGTTGCTTACACGACAAGTTGGAGGCACTCGTGCTAACGTTCGTATGCTGTACAGACATGCGTGAGTAATGCAAGCCTTTATCTTACGTGGTTTGGCGAGGTCTTACTGACCATGCCACAATCGAAAGTGCTCATTAGCGTAAAACCAAACCAACTCCCAAATCTGTCTTATTTGCGTCTTTTCTCAGAGTCAGTGGACATTATAACGACTGTACTGGGATCGATCCTCTCTGCCAGCCCTATCCTCTCTCGACTCGAAATTGTTCTGGATTGGG
The DNA here is from genome assembly GCA_000827265.1 of Collybiopsis luxurians FD-317 M1. Lineage (NCBI taxonomy): Eukaryota > Fungi > Basidiomycota > Agaricomycetes > Agaricales > Omphalotaceae > Collybiopsis > Collybiopsis luxurians. The sequence continues at coordinate 59,479 of KN834786.1, read as the reverse complement.
CCGTTCCTGGAGTCAGAAAAATACACAAATCTCGGACCAATTCACCCGTAGCCCGCCGGCTAGATCCTCTTTTGGTCAACTGGACACGGGAAGTTCGTTGGCGCCAAGTCCATGTGGACATCTATCTGCTTTATCGGAAGTTGTCATTAAAGGAGCTTCAAAAGCTCTTCGACATTATGCTCCCAGAGACTTCACAAAAATCTACTTTCCATTTTGGACAGTGCCACGGAGGATCTCATTGGCGTGGTCGATGCTGTGGAAGCTGAGGCTCATATTGAAGGTGGGGATGCTAAAATGAGCTTCTGAGGTGGCAGGTGGGTCGGTCGATTGTTTCTCCTCCCCTCGGACAAAATTAATACGCCGACATTCCGTGTATTTTAGAATTTCGCTCACGTCTTCTTGTGATTATGATGAAAAGTGCCAAAATCGTTGAGATCGATTAGTTGCTCGTGAGTATCTTGTGCGGGGAATCCTCAATGGTAATGATTATTTCAATTATGCATTTTTCCGTTTCCGAGTTGGAACCATGCAATCGCTACCACTGTGGACAACCGGCCAACTTCAAACGGCCCGCCGCTATATATATACCTGTATGGTCAAACCTGTATATTCGCTCCGTCATCCAAGCGTAGCATATGCGTGAAATCAAGTGTTCAAAGTCTCTTGACGCCCTTGAGTCCTAGGATCGTCTACCCGAACTTCTGCTCAACGCAAGCTCCGCGACAAAACCGGACTTGTTCCGCCTTGCTTACCAGAAACCCAAGTATTTAAATCATTCTGGACAAGCTAGATTTGAAGTTCGACGGTGGAACAACATCTTTGTCGAATCGTATTCATCTTAGCCCCGAGTCTTTGTTTTCAGCTTTGATACCTCCCACTTCATTGCACTCTATGTTTATCCAGACTATCGTTGTTTTGTCCTGCGCTCTGGTGGGACTTGTGTCCCCCGTCGTCGCTGACACTTGGGGTCCTGCGTATTCTTTGGGTCCAACTACAGGTGCCGTCATTGGAACCACGACTACTTTCATCCCTGGGAATCCTCCGGCAAACGCAGAGACGTAAGTTTGTCTGCATTTGCCTCGCTTGAACTTCCATTTGTTCATCTCCAATAGCGGGCTTTTCCTCTGGATCGGCATAAGTAACGCTACAAGCGGTCTGATTCAGTCCGGAGTCGGTGAGGATCAAGGCTGCTATATCCGATCTGCATGCCAGCCTAATCCTTCAAATTGCAGATCAATTAGCCGACAACTCTTAGTGAGTTTCTATGGAATAATACATATTAGCGGCTGCACACCTAAAATACTTGATATCCAGCTGTGGAGCTACTGCAAACCAATGGTGTCTCAGTGCGTCTTACTTTGGGTACACCAATCGATAGACCTCCAGATATTCGATGCGCTGAACCTTCCTGATAGTGTAGGCGGGCAAAAAGACGGCCCTTACATTGCTGTGAACGGGAACACGGAGATCGGAATCGCCTACTCGGTTGGTACACGCTGGGCAATAGAAACACGCCAGGGTGAAGCTAATGAGTTCTATGACTAAAGCTCAGCGGTAATACTTGGACTCAAAAGGTCACTGTTGCCGGGAAGGTCGTCTCCACTCTCCAGAGTCGTACGTTCTCCTACGCGCGCTAAGAATTTTCTTGTCACTGATCAGTACAGAGGATGGACCTCTTCTTCATGGCGGATGGGGAACTGGAACCGAATGTCAACAAAATTGCAGAGGTAAGCACCAAGATGTGCATAGACGGGGATGGTAGACTGACTACATACGATGGTGTAGGAACGACCAGCGTACAGGTAGGTTTCGTCGTGCTCTAGTGTTATGAACCTCTTCGACATACTGCACTTTGTAGCAATACCTCAATTCCGTGATTCAACTCTCGGAGCCTGACATGAACTTCCCTAATACCCTAGGCAAGGGTCCAGGTGTTGTGGCTACTCCGATGGAGACCTCAGATGGTGGTAAAACTTGGACTATTGCATCTATCACTCTTCCCGTATATACAGCCCCCCCGGGTAATGGAAACTGACCTTTCCGTATAAGGTTCACACAGTCGCTACTGTAGCTTTTGATGTACATACCTCGAGTTGCAATTCTCCTGGATTGTCATTAACTAAGTCAAATGTATGGAACGAGAAGAAAATAGGTGAAAATATATGTATATAAGTAGTCTACAATGTGAAAGACTGGCTATGAGATTATATATATCATGCGAGGAGATAGAGAATCTTAATACAAACTTGCTTCGAAAATGTTACATTTAGAATGTTAGATTCGTAAGGAATACTCTTCCAGTTCCCTGTCGACACTCTCCAGCCTTTTCTTCCGCGCCAAAAGCTCATCCCTCCGCGCAACAAGTGCCAAATCTTCTCCGAGGTAGGTTGCGCAGCGTTCATGGGCTGAGGGAGTGCCTAATCCAAACTTCGATATGAGGAACGGCTGAAGTGTTTTTCCCAGCTCCCTGACAAACAAAAGGTCGATAAAGCGGGGTATATTGTCGATCATGCGCTAAGTAAATTTGGGTAAGACACAGTTGCAGACAAGGAGGAAAACTCACTTTATACGCAACCTGAAAGTAGCCTCGTACTTCACTGCATACCTAAAGAGTCAAATGAGAAGAGAGAGGGGAGAAGTAGGAGGGACAGCCGAAAAAGAGACAAGAGCAAGAAGAGTTTAGGTCAGTCCGTGTGCAGCTACTCGCTGAAATAAATGGGCATTTACCCTCAACTCTCTCTCATACTCATCCGGCGGAGTCAATTTTCCCACGAGATCGGTTAGATTGAGAGATGATGTCGGTACGCCAGCTTTTACCAAAAGGCTGAGAGCCTCTTGCAAGATCGTTTCATCAATAGCAACGGGCTTCTTTGCACCTTCGATATTACTTGGGCTAGAGTCCGAGACAGCCGATGCTGATGCTGGTTGAGCGTCCGTAGCTGTAGCCTTTGCAGAAAAAAATGCTGCCGCATCGAAACCTGGGGCCTGGGGGGGCTTTGGGTTACTAGACGCACTTGCTGTAGCAGGTGCTCCGAAGGCAAAAGAATTTGCTTTTCCTCCGCCTGACGATCCGCTTCCGAACGCACTTGGTGCTCCACTTCCATTACCGAATGCACTGGCAAATGAAGACGACACAGAATTTGCATCGGCAGCGGTCTTGCGCTGAGAGGTACTACTGAAAGAGAACGACGGGGGTATACCGCCAACTAATTCATTCCAATTTCAGTATGGTCAATCATGGTCATCTTGTCGCGAGGACACACCAATGGAGGTACCCAAATCTCCGCTAGCAGGTTGCGTCGAATTGAACGGAGGCTGCACTTTCGCGCTGGATTTGACTTCCTCCGAAATCTTTCCCGACCTCACAGCTTTGTATTTATCCAACCAGGCCTGTGTCGAGGATTCCAGATAATGATCGTTTTGGGTATATGGCATACGTTCGGCCTCGAGGACAGCTTTGAGCACGTCACTACAGCTACGCTCATGTTGCTCCATTAAGATTTTGATGAAATTTCTGAGGAACGGCAGAGGGTTGGCCAGAGGCAAGAACAATCAATGGAAGAAAACCCACCGGACGTGCAGCTGTAAAAGGGCAAATCTGCCGAAATGATCTTGAGTCATTTTCAAGAGAACTTTGGAAGTGGCAACTTCCACGCCCCTGAAACAAGCATCTACAGCTTTGGGCCATTCTGCTTGAAATCGGACAATAAGTGAAGCTTTCGCTTGGAACGGAACATTGTTGGGGAGTTCTCGCGTCATTGACCTGTGTAACATCACCGTTAATCCTGAACGACATAAACAAAGAAGACTCTTCATACTGATCAATGTGTTTTCTAATGTCGGTGAGGTTCATCGATGGTTTGTCAATGACAGGAACGTTGGCTACTGGGTCGTCTTCTTCATCGCCCAGGCAATTGTTGAAATTCCTGATTTTCTGGGTTGCCGTAAAAGGGATAAAGTTTGGCGCAATGCGGCGGACCGCTCGCTTCAATTCCCCATACGACTGTCGATGCGCTCGAATAAGTTCTGCGGCATCTGCTCTGCCATGTACGAGAGTTTGAAACTCTGAACAGAAAGCAGTAATGAGAGAAAGAAGGTGAGTTGCTGGTTCCTCAGTAATGGGCGGAGGAATTTGAGATAATTCTTCGCGACACAAAGAAAGCTGTTTGGACGTATCGTCGCGGATTTTGGATAGACTGAAGCAATGAATGAGAAAAATATCTGGGTGCCGATAAAGCAGCGCTTACTTGTCACCGATGATCTGGACCAGAAGCCGAGACAAAGTCATGACCAGATTCCTTGTACCAAACCTTCCGGGGAGGAGAGAAGTCGACCAAGGAGCAGTAGTTTTGAAATACGCTTCTTCAATCTCTCGAGCGTGTTTAGAATCAATCCCTTCGCCACGTTTGTCATCATTAGGGTGGCGCGTACAGTAGTAGCCATGGGTGAGATGGTGTTTGGGGGTGCGATCTTCAATAACATCAATCCACTGAGCGGTGACTTTGGTGGAACCATGATCAATCATATCAGGTTTAGTGAGAACACCTTGCGGTAACACCATTATTCAGATACCATCTTTGTCCCGACGTGGAGAGGATCACTCACCGATTGTGCGTCGACCATCCCTATCTTCTTGATTTGCGAGGCGAAGGGCTTTTTGGTTTTCGAGATCGTCTATTAAGAATACGACAAGATGACTCTGACCATTCGACATGTTTAAGAAGTAATACGCACCGGTCATAGGCACAGCAACTAATATGAGACAATTTCCTTTGATATATGAAACTACCTACAGAAGGCGAAAGAAAAGCGGTGAGTATCATCCCAATAGTGTGAGAGTTGGCATTACCATATCTTCTACCAGTTTAACCACCTCTGGATCTGCGTTCTGGATAAGACCTAGCCGAAACGACAAAAATAAGAAAATGATCAGACAAAGGAATGACTTTTTGCTTACCGGGAAGGTCAATGAAAGACAGATCTGTCAGTTCCGGGCCTTTGATATCAACACAAACGACATTCTGCGAGAATGGGATAGACTTCTCGGTGGCCATCTCTTTCAGTTTCTGCGCAGAAGCACCTAAAATAACACTTTGTGGTACTTCAGGATTCAGGACGGAGAATTGAGCTCTACGAAGAGCAAGTTCGACCTGAGATTTGTCGGTTATGAGTCCTCCAAAATGGACCTCTGAAACTTCGCGGAGTCGATGTCCACTATGGTCAAACTCGTTTCGAATAGAGATTTGACAGCTCCAAGGGCGAGAGGAAGCAACCAAACGACATTCGAGGGGGCAGCGCGTACAGGTCCCCGAATCTTTGGTGTCAAACTCCGTGAGCTTAGAAAGCAGGCTATACAGAAGAAAGAACTTGACCTCGGGGTACAGTGATCTGAAGAAAAATATTCGGTATGACGTTGGACAAAGAGAAATTCGAACGCACACCAGATAATGCCTCCACCACACTAGATTTTCCAGCGCTCTGGTTACCTATTACTGTTATACGAGGGAGATCCAAGTCGTTCTGAGCTCTGTGGCGCGAAGTAAGACACTCGACGCAAGACGCGTAGGAAAAGCCTAAATGATAAAAGTGTCTGAACTCACCCAACCGCCCTCAGTTGGTTGATGAGTGCGAGTAATTCCTTGCGTTTGGAAGCATAGACAGTACTGGATATATCAGCAGTCATGGTAGTTGAAGAAAAGAAGGGAAACACGTCAAAGTGTCACAAAGACGCGTCGAGTGGCTTTATACTAATTGTTAGTGGAAACTTGCCGGAAGGCCTCGCTTGTCACGGGACTTTCATCATATACAATCGTAGTATTAGTAATAATAGTACACAAATCAGAAATGTAGTAATGCTGAGTTGTACACGAGACGCGCCATTCCGGACGAGTGTTGCCAGGACCGGGCAAGCGCTAAAAGCACATTGAAGACAGAGGGAGGATGGAATATCAAAAGAAAATCTTTATCGTCCAGCAGAGCAGGAAGTTGAGTAATGACGGGATACAAAAATGAGAGAGCTGGGTGATAGGTAAGAAAAAAGGAAGACGGAGCAAACCGCTGCGTCAGATATGCGATTATTCGACACTGTTTAGCACGTTCATTTATGAGTGTTCAATGCACTGAAGAAGATACTGAATCAAGAAATAGTTCTGTGCATGCTAAACATAGTCAGCTTCCGGCGAACATTTTTGAGCACTCCCTTCCTGGAAAGTACTTCGTTACGTTGAATTACGATGTTTGGATCCTCTTCCAAAAGTCTCGCGCACAGTTCCCTGCCTTTTGGAGTATCCAACTCCAACTTTGAGACCAAGAACATCTGCAGCTCTTGTGCGATTGCTCGAACGAACATCAAATCGATGAAGCTTGGAACATAGTCGATAATGCGCTGAAACGCAACAATTGTATCAGCCGAGGCTTCGCACAGGAAATCTAGTTCGTTTACCTGGTGTGCAATTTCAGCATAGGAGGAGACTTCCGCCATGAGCTTTAGCTCAGTTTCATATTCGTCCTTAGAGGGTTTGAGCTTACTGAGCAGCTCTTCCTTTGAGGAAACAGGCAGCCCAGCTTCAGCTAACTTGTCCAGGATAGTTCTGAATAAATCGTTGTCTTCCGTTGCAAAAGAGTTCGGGTTGTGAGTGCCAAATGATCCAGCAAATCTTGTCGATCTTTCATGGTCATTCCCTAGAGGGGCGGCCGTGGGCTGACTGGGTATGCCTGGTTGATGGGGACGACCTGCGGAGTAGGCTCGGAAACGAATTTCCTGCATGAATTGTTGAGATTAGCGCCGACCGCAACGATGAAATTCCTTACTTCCAAACTAAACTTTGAAAATGGGCTATCAACCGAGGCGCTGATGCAACACATCGTCGTTTCGGATGAAGGTCCATCAGAAATAGGCTTAAATATCGGATAATGCCCATCGGGTAATGAAGCTAGCAAGTTAGAATGATATTTGGTGGACTTGAAATCACTTGCAGGAAATCGAAGACCAACTAGTTTCGGTGGGGCCCGGTTTCCCGTGTCATTTGTGGTAGCATCGGCTGCGTTCCTTGCGGACCTTGTCGATTTGTATTTGGCCAACCACCTTTCAGTGTTAGATTGAAGGTAATCCGTATTTTGTGTGAAGGGAATCAGCTCTATTTCGACAATTTTGGATAAAATTGAAGTGCAAGCGGTCTGGTGATTTTCCACGATTTTAGATATAAGCGACCTACAATTGAAAGGTCAGGTCAACCATTGATACTCGATAGGGCGAGGAGCAACTCTACCTCAGATGAATTTGCAGAGCGCCTGAACGACCGAAAACATGATTTGCCTTGTCCTGGAGAGCGGCTAGGGTGGCAGCCCGCACGGCTTCAAAGCACTTATCAATGTACTGCGGCCACGATATTTGAAAATCTCGGATCAATGCAACCGTTGCTGAGAACGGTACATTATCTGGAAGTTCGCGGGTCACAGATCTGACAGTCACTTTGTCAAATAAGAATTTGGGAACAAGAAGAAAGTCTATACCGCGCAATATGCTCCCTTACATCTGATAAATTCATTGAAAGTCGCGTCGCTCTGAATGTACCAGGTTCCTCCTCATCCTCTTCGTCTGCATTCATACACGGACCGGCTTCCTCGTCGTCGGTAATCGGAATGAATTTTGGCGCCGTCTGCTGAATATCATATTTGAATGTCTTATATATAGCACGATGTGATTGAATAAGGGGAACTTCTATCGAGCCTTGAACGGCGACCTGAAAATCAGAGCAGAACCTTGCGATCTGAGAAAGAAGGAATGTCGTAGGCTCCTCTTTAAGCGGAGCTGCAATTCTTGCGAGTTCTTTTTGACACAGTTCAAGTTGTTCCTCGGTTTCTTTTATGATTTGGGGAAGACTACGCGAAAATAAGAGGTTACTCAATCAAACACCAAGTTACTTACCTTGATTGGATAGTATCCATCAAGAAATAGCTGAGGGCATTGACAAGATTCTGGGTCCCAAGACGCTCTCGAGCATTTGACTGGCACCATGGCATAGTTATTGTAAAGAAGGTTTCCTCCCTTTCTCGTTGGCTTTCTCGAGTAAGGTGGGTAGCCCGTTCATCGTCATCAGGTTGTCGAGTGCAGAAGTAGCCATGAGCCAGTCTATGCTGCCTACCTTCAATCACATCTAGCCAATTCTGCAGCACCTTCTTTGAGCCATTTGTGATCATATCTGGCTTGGTTAGAACACCTGTGCAATGGATGTCGAAGTTTTCAGTCGAAAGCACACTTAAGGGAAGAATTACAGACCAATCGTTCTATGCCCGTCAGGGTCTTCTTGACGGGCGAGACGGAAAGCCTTTTGATTTTCAATATCATCTATCCGGGGTATTGAGTACATGTCTCTGTGCCCAAAAACAGAGAAGGGGCACACCTGTCATAGGAACAGCGACCAAGATGATACATTTAGTGGAGATGTACGAAGTGACCATGTCTTCCGTCAGTTGAACAGACTCCGGCTCTGCATTATGTATAAGACCTATAGGGCATACTTAGGGGTGCCATCAGAAATCAAAAGTGTTCTCCTCACCGGGAAGGTCGACAAAAGACAATTCGGTCAAATCCGGTCCCTCCACGTCGACGCAAATTACATTTCTTGAGAAACTGGGAGAGCTAGTTGATTGTGCGGACCATGTCCTAAGATCTTCAGCGGACGCAGACAGAATCTTGTTCCAAGACGTGTCAGGATTGAGGACGGCAAATTGAGCTCGTCGAAGAAAGAGTTTGACCTGGCTTTTGTCGGTGATACATTCGCCGAAACGTCTTTCCGAAACAGCTGCCAAACGTTTGCCAGTTGAATTAAATTCTGTCCTGATGGATATACGACAAGACCATGAATTATGGGAAGAAGACAGGCGACACTCGAAAGGACATTGGGTACAAGTTTGAGGATCCCGGGGTACAGTGATCTGTTTTACCTCATGAGTTGACGAGGAGAAAAAGACTAGAATTTTTTGCTTGCCCCAGAGATCGCTTCTACCAGACTAGATTTACCGGCACTCTGATTACCTATAACAACAATTTGCGGAAGGTCAATCTCGCTTTGTGCACTAGAACAAAGATGTGTGAAAGGTATACATCGTTTGAATTATTCGTCCACAAACCCAACGGCGCGAAGTCTCGTAACAAGCAAGAGAAGCTCTTTCTTGCGTGAAGCATACTCGGTTGCATTGATGTCAAAAAAAGAGTTCATCGCAGTACAGGGCAGAGATTCATCAAGCTGCTCGGTGTGATCCTGGTGTGACCAAAGCAACTTCACGGTCACGTGGCATAATTGACTTGCGACGCGACGCGTCCGATAACAGATCACCATTATTTGTGTACACTCTTCAAGAATCATACTCAAATTTCCTACTACAAAGATGCCATCTCGCTTTATTCTTTTCCTTTAGTACTTCTCTTCGTAAACAACTGCCGCAGGACTCCTGGACGTCAAATTTCAGTTGCGGGCTGCTTGATAGGAACATTACGCATTATACTAACCTCATCTCTACACCCTGATTTTGAGATATCAATTAGCGACCAATTCAGAACTAATCAAAACCCGAAAATACCTACGTCTTTCTTCCACGCTATTTGCGCTTTGAGCTCGGTAAGACCAAAAAGTAGAACGACATCGAACTCTAGGTCGTAATACAAAGCTCCTGAGGGGTTTCGACGCACTGGGAGCTGGGAAGATATGTGCGAAGCATTGGCACTAACTGTGCAAGAATTGGAATACATCTCTATTGGTGGTAGCACCCATGAGTTGGAACGCTTGAGCATGAAATGATATGGAAGCAGACCTGGTTCTAAATCAATCCAGGAAGGTTCCTCGTTTGCGCCTATGTATCTCAGAATATTCACAGATTTAAACTTAAAGCGTTCGGTACTTGAACTCGCAAATGAAGCCCGGAACTCTTGCTCTTCCGAAACTTGTACACCCTTGGGAAGAAGTCAAAATAGCGTATTCTAGATGTTGATATATGCGGACCTTTTTCAGAATTATGCGAAAGATGTTTTCTACCATGTATTCTCCGGTGACCGAGTCAAGCACACGCGGCCGAATTTGATGTTCAGGATTGCTTGCTTCATGAGGACTCCAGATTTTCAAACCATAACTAAACCGAGAGATACGACTCTTTACGAAGTGGTCCAGATAGAAAGAAGCAGCTCCGTCGGAGACTGCTTTGTTTCTGTCATAACAGGGCATCAGTGCGAACAGATTCTGAGGAAAGTGATATCTTATCTTACACATGGGTATCTGGTCGATATACTTCTATTCCCAGAGCAGTAAGGTCCTCTTTTAGCCGGGAAAAAAGCCACGGGCTAGCCGCAAAGCCTCCAACTATGAATACGGTCTGCAAGCGATGTCATAGGTAGAACATTCTCGTAACAGATGGAGGAGACCAAGCGCTCACATTCACGACTTTACGCGAATCACTGCGCTGTCGCGCAATAGCCTGCAAGATGGCTTTGATTGAGGGTTCAAAGAATCGAGCGACGACAGCCCTAGAAGTTGAATGAGGATCCACCGAAAGAGATTCATGAATGCGACGCACCCTGGGATCTTCATTTGGCCAGAACGAATATCGAGAGCAGGATCGCGGTCGCGTACACCTCCAAACCTTACATACGAAGGCTCACCACTGTCCCTGAATTGCAATTTGGTTGTCTGATCAAAGCATTCGGCGATTTTTGATACGTCGCTGTAAAATTGGCTCCCTTGAAGCTTGTCTACATGGAAGGTCGCATCAGCAAAATAACGGAAGGGAAGTGAGGCTTACCTTCGAAGTAAATGCGGGATTCCTCAGTCACAAAGATTGATCCGGCGAAACAACCTGGGATGGAAAGGTCAATGATACCATGGTCTGAACACGTGTAGAGAAGAGGACAGCTACATTCAGGCTGAGTGACTTCCTCGAATAAGATATTACCGTCTTTAGACTTGGAGGACGAATAAGCACTCAGATCAATTGTGCCACCTCCAGCGTCTACGATAATTATCCCTTCGTTTTCCTGCAATTGAAAGCTGTTATTGTCCACTCTGTAGCTCTCGGACATAACCGCCCTGACCTTGATTGTGAGACCATTATTGATGCAAAAATGGAGACTAGCTTCTCCTTCCGTGACAAACTGAATCCGCTTTTCAGCGCCAGCATAGTCAACTAAGCCCCCTAGAACTGCTGCTCGTCGCATGTAATTCTGTTGAGGGCCTTCCCAGCCATTTGGGTGGCTGAGAACAAAGATGGCGCGATCTTTGACGGAAGCCCAAAATCCCGCGCCATCTGGAAGTAGCGTTTCCTCGATGAATTCGCGTGCGCATGAAAACATATAACGCAAGAAATCGGCAAATACTTCTGTCAGGGACTTGAGCGGCGGCAGCGAGGAAATTTGCTTAGTTGTGAGGCCAGATTTTGGTCTTAGATGCATCTTGAACCTATAACGAGGCTCGGTAGGCACTGTACTCTGTTCGAGAGAGACTTAGACGAACCACTCAACCTTGTGCCACTTTTCCTCCTCGGCAGCTTCGATGGTTGATTCCAAGAGGGTTTCTGCCCCAATTGCGCGCACCTTTCCAGTAGAATCATAATAGAGCACTGACGGGATCTTGGAGGCACCGCCCGGAAGCTGAGCAGGAAATCTATCGACGCGTGTATGAGTGAGTTGTGGGTGAAAAATCGGGGAAAGCTGAGGATGTACCTGGTGACAGTTTTGATTTCTGGTACAACACCTGGATCGAGCACACTGTTCGATGGAAAAACCCTGAGTATTACCTTTCTGTCTTTCCAAGGTACTTACCTGAAAGAAACTCCAGAGTACGTTGTACCTGGAAGGACTGTGAGTGCAGACGGGTAGACGGGTTAGATAGACAGCACCTATGTCGATAGCAATTACTAGCCCTCGTTGTGTGCCACTGAAAGGTATACGGTTGAACATCGCGAGGGAAGAGAAAGAAGCGGATGCAGACCAAAACACAAAGCACAAAGGGACTTTTACAATGATGGCGGTACCAATGTCAAACAATCACGTCCACAGTGGCACACGCCAAACTTGTCTACACGCTCTCATTTAAAGGCTGTAGTTTTCCAAAGTTCATTTGTTAATAACCCATGAAACTCCCTCTTTTTGGCTGGAGTCTATCGAACGATTCCTCCGCCGACTCTGTCAATCATACTGTTCATCCTGACCCCGGCGAAGGGAAGATATCAGAGGGTCATCCTTCCAAATCAGCAAACCAGCAGGCCCTTTCTTCTCCTGATATACGTCAAGCGGGTGCAGGAGACAAAAGTGACCCCAAACTGCTTGGTGAGACTCCTTATACGCCCAGAGGTGAAAAAAGCTTATTCCCACCTGATTCATAGACGCCACTCATCCACGCGACCCTCACTCTCAAGCGCGTCACGATACAGGAGACAAAAGTCCCAGACAACTTAGTGAGATTATCTATGCCTCCCTTCGTCCAGTGGCAAAACTTAGCCGATTTATTCAATTTCTCGCACAGATGCTACTCATTCCCGCGACCCTCACTTCGATATGGACGCAAATCATCATTTCTCATCTCCGGACGCTACGGCCGCTGAAACCAAGCGGAAGTCCAGCCCTGGTACAGAAGATCGAAAGCCTCATCATGGGTCAGAATCTTCGATCCGAGAGTTAAAGAGAGCCCACGCAAAATGTGAAGACAAATGGCGACGTCACTTAGAGGCAAAAGATAATCAAATTCGAGATCTTACACGCCTTCTGTCGAGTGCAGATCATCGAAATCGAGAGCTGGAACGCAGTCTATCTATCGAACATCGAAAAAACCAGGACTTACAGTTCGAACTCCGCCAGACGCAGCGCGAAAATCAAATGAAGAATGATCAAATGAATGATTTACAGTATCAGCTTTCTGTGGCACAGACAGATATCCACCGTTCTCAGCAAAAACTCGCCGAAAACCAGGAGTTGCTGGATGCTCGAAGAAGAGAGCTCGAAGGCGCTCAGGCATTTCTAAACACCACGGATGCATACTCCGGAGCAGAAATCGTAGGAATGGTCAAAGGGTTTAATGCAGAGGTGTTTCAAGTCGCGGCTTTTATTACCGACACGATCGAGGAGTCCTTTCACCCAAGGCAATCGAAAGGCTGCGACAGCGAGTCCTTGGCTGTTACCGAGAAATATCTGGGGCCAAGGGTGGTGTCATTCCTCAGACACATTGCAGGGGCTGCTCTCGAAGACCAAGTCACAGTAGTTCAGAATGCTTTGCAATCAGGGCTCAACTGTCTTTCCTATAAGGTCCTTCGTCAGTGGTCTACAGATGCCGATGCGAATGATGCTTTCAATAAGGTGTACAGTGGGATTCGAGCGCGGACCAGTAAGTATTCAGATAACTTTTAACGGCACTGGACTGACCACACGGTGTCTTGCAGATCAAACTGTTATTTCGGGGACATGGAGGTCTCTAACTAGGGCACACATCAAACATGCAGTTTATCATCATGACCACATCCTGCAAAATTTTGGAAAGCTAGTGCAAGCAGTTTTGACCGTAGCAGGATGGTGGCCAGAAAAGGACTCTGAAGTGGAAACTATCATTGACAAACAGGTTTCCCGGATAGTGGAGCTCCTTGCGAAGCTGGACGAAGCCATGACGGAGCGTATCATATCCATGGAAATGATGCTCAAATTTCCTCACCCTGGGACCGGCTTTAATTCCCGAGAAATGGAAGACGCAGATGGTGGTAGAAAAACTTTGGACGGGACAGTATTATTCGTGAGCGAGGTGGGGTTGGAGAAGATAGATAGCAAGGACGGGAAGTTTCAATCGACTGTACTATTGAAATCCAAGGTTTTACTGGAGGAGGCTTTTGCGGATATGAAAAATGGGCACACAGAGGTGGACAACATGGAGGAGTAGAGGAACAACTTGTAAACAGTATTTTAACAGTAATTGATCAGAAGTCGGCGCTTAAATGTCATGTGATTTTTATCATTAGCGCTTGATTTCCCAGTCTAACCTTGGTTCACGACTTCCACCTTCTTCAATGCCTCCTCCCACTGCAAATGACCCTTGGCTGGCTGGGCGTCACTTTGGTATTGTCATAGACGCTGGATCGTCAGGCTCTCGTCTTCAAATTTACAGCTGGAAGAACCCGTCACTGGCCTCTACAGATTGGTCGACTGTATTTTCGCATACGCTACCCAAAGTCGAAAAGGGAACGAGAGATGGACAGGAGTGGTCTACAAAAGTTGAGCCAGGTGTGTATCCAGACATCACGTCTGAACTTTTACTTTATATACTTTTAAGGTATTTCCACGTTTGCGGAAAATCCTGAGGATATTGGAAGCTATCTTCGTCCTCTTCTCGGTCTTGCCAGGGACAAAATACCGCCGTCACTCCATAAAGACACGCCATTGTTTCTTCTTGCGACAGCCGGAATGCGTCTACTGCCTTCGGACAAGCAAGCCGCCATTCTGAAAGAAACTTGTTTGTTCCTTGTTTATCATTCCGACTTCAAAATTGACGATCCTTCGGAAAGTGGACCCTGTGGTTCCAGCGTTCTCATCATCACCGGAGAAGAGGAGGGACTATTCGGGTGGATTGCAGTAAATTACCTAATGGATGGATTTCTTCCTTCTAAAGGAAAGCGGACAACATATGGATTTCTGGATATGGGCGGTGCATCCACTCAAATTGCGTTTGAACCGAGTGAAGGACATCAACTGGACGCGAATAACCTGATCGACGTCCGACTCAGGATGTTGGACGGCGAAGAAATTCATCACAAGGTGTTCGTGACTACGTGGCTGGGTTATGGGACCAATCAGGCCAGGGAACGATATGTCGGAATGGCAATCAATGAGTTTGAAGAGACCCGTTCCGGCGAAGCGGATGTCGTTCCTGACCCCTGTCTACCTAAAGACCTCGAGCTACACGAGACTCCCGCCTTCCTTGGATACGCCGACGAACACGCCAAAAAGACGCATCGCCTGGTCGGCACAGGTTCTTTTGAACAGTGTGTACGAAAAAGCGCCAGTCTTCTCAACAAAGATGCTCCTTGTCCTGATGTGCCATGTCTTATGAACGGTGTCCATGTCCCGCCCATTGACTTTTCCGTCTCTCATTTTATCGGTGTTTCGGAATACTGGTTTTCATCCGAGCACGTATTTGGCCTTGGTGGTCCTTACGACTATGTGCAGTACGAACGCGCTGCCTCTAATTTTTGCGCTCGAGAATGGTCCGACATTGCGCGCGAACACGAAGAATCCGTTAAACAGCATCGCCCGAGTGGAGACGGAGAAGTTCAAGGAATAAATGGGGAAGTCGTTGCTGTGGGGAAATGGGGTCCGGAAGTGGAACTACCTCGTTTACAGATGCAGTGCTTCAAGGCGGCTTGGATCGCGAATGTTTTGCACGAAGGTATCGGGATGCCTAGGATTGTTGATCCAGATGGGAATGCGACAGCTACAGACGGCGAGAGTGCTGCTGAAAAGGCAGAAGAAAAGGGTTTGGGTAGACCACATTTCCAATCGTTGGATTCAGTGGGCGATATTGCTATTAGCTGGACCTTGGGAAAGATGGTTCTCGAAGCCAGTAAAGAGGTTCCTCCACTGCATAGCGCCGTACCTCCACTTAGCGATCCAGAAATACCTGAGGACTTTCCCATCAAACCCATTAGACCTTGGCCGTGGGATGGATTAGAGGATCGTCTGACTCCACATTTACCGCCATCTCTTCACCGAGAGTCGCTTGGTTTCTCCCCCGTCTTTCTTTTGTTCACCTTTTTCTTCTTCATCCTGCTTCTTGTTGCGTGTCCGTTGCGTCGCCAGATGCGTACTTTCTGCTTACGCGCTTTACGACGCGCCGCAAAGCGTGATAACAACACTTATGCTTTAGAGGAAGGCAAGTACTTCAGCGTCAGCGGCATTGCCTCTCGACCACCCTCCCCTACATCTGGTCCAAGATGGATGCGACCATTCCGTAGACTTCTCACTCCGAAAAAACGTTCTCGTCGTCCAGCGCTTACAGTCTTTGACTCCAGTGGTAACGCGCGAGATGAACCCGTTACACCAACTCGTATTTCTCCCATCCGATCGTATTCTCTCCCCACGTTGGTCAATTCCATATCGCGCAGTCCCTCTCCCCATCCTCCGTCTCCGAAACCTAGCTACCCTGACGGCGTCAATGGGGATTCGTCTTCTTTCTCTCCTTCGCGGAGTGCCTCACAGCTAAATTTATCGAACATGGTTCCCCGTTCGATCTCTAGGGTTAACAGCTCTCACCAGCTTTCTGACGGAACCCTACATGATTGATAGTGAGGTGGTGGTGTTGTGTGGTAGTTTGAAACGTTGCTTGGTGAAATAGAGCACGACGCAGGTATCCTCTTCCACCATTGGAGTTCTATTATGGACTCCCTGGCGTTATCTGTAGGGTACTTTTATGCCAATCCCAGCGATCCATCGGATCAGACACTGATCACTCTACGGGTTTCCAGATCGCATTAACCTTCCCTTTTGCCCTCCGTCTTACGAGCTGTCATGGCGGAAAATCTATGGAAGGTCGCGTGCATTGGCGATTGGCACGCCAAGGTTATGTTGAATATTGTTTTGCTCTCTTTCTTGATATCAAAATTTGACGAGGCATTTACATACGTGATTTTGGACGGAATCTTTTGTTATTGTTATTCTGCGTGAAGCTTAAAGGACCCGCCTTCTAGTATTATACAGTACAGTCAGTGTTTACGATACGTACTCTAATGTCTAACAGAGCACTCGAGGACCCGCGGCCGCGTACCAGGTCAACCACGTGATTACGCGTTTGAGCATCGAGCGTGCTATGTGACTAAGGCTTGGCGTTATGCGCGTTTAGGTGAGGCTACGCGTATCGACTTTTCATGGACGGAAGGCTCGGAAGATGTCATGGGGTCAATAAATGCTCTCTGCCTATTGTCGCAGTCCATGTTTCTCGGATGACCGGACCTCATAGTTCAAACACATTCGTCCACTAGACCACAGAGTTTCCAATTACAGGTAGATTCTACGACCCGCAAGCATTTCACTTTGTACAAAACAAATGGCGCACTTACGTTCTTGAGAGCTGTAGAATCGTCAGATGAGCTTCTGCAACAATTAAAAAAAAAAAGCGCAATGCAATCTAATGCAGCCCTACCCTCGCAAGAACCACGCTCCTACTATAGTCCTCACAACTGCATACCATTCCATACTCGTGTAAATAGCATGTTCGGGTCCTATGTAATCTCTTACGAAGGTTCTTTCTTTTTGTTCTCCACGTATCCACTAAACCGACATTCCGACTTGGCGCATATTTTGAATTTTCAGCTCCTCCACGGGCGCTTCCTTTTTGTCATTTTAACAAGTTCTTAAACCTACCTTGAATAATGAACTCCTTTTTGTCTTTGTGGTTCGTGGATATCTATACCTACACATTTCTATTTCTATTTTGGGACATTAGAAGTGCTAGCCATTGTTACCAGTAGTGGTGTACTTGGGGACTCTACCTGCGCGTTTCACATACCCCCGTGTGCTCTTTGTCTTTGTCTTTACCCGGGTATCCCTGCAACAATGACTGGCCGACTGGGGCGTGCGATTCGAAACAGGTCCAAGAATGGTGCTAAAGGTCAACACCACCCGCATACATAGGTTGAGGCTAAGCGCTAAGCGCAAAGCTCCTTCCCAACGGTTCGTTGAACCCCCGGTCCCGATTTTAGTGCCAGCCCAGTGGGGCACTAGCGAGTCAATCCCGAGATGGCTGTATAATATACATTTGCTTTTAGCTCTCCGTCGTGAGTATACTTGCGATACTTGGTACATGGTTTAACTAGGGACGTCAATGTCATAAGCAGCGATCCGCGAGACGTTGAACAGAAGCACAGGAAAACGAAGGTGTCGGTAAAGCGAATAAGCTGGAAGTAGTAGTGTAGAAATATCCCAACTTCAACAGCGACAATACAACAAAACTCGTATGAATCATGAGAGAGATCCATACGGAGCGGAATATAAGTAGTCAAAGTAAATAGCGAAACAACTTGGTTGAAGGAAAACGAATAATGATAAGCCACAAAGGTCCAATGTGACGACAAAGGATTAGGGGGATGAAGAAAGCGAACGAAAACGAAAACGCAAGTGTTTGCATCTTTTCCCTTTTAAGATGCAATGTAATGAGGAGGAACAGGAGAGTCCTCGCGACTGACGATGTCAGTAGGAGAGGCATCGGGAAACTTGTCTGCGTACTGCAAGGTCCATGAGAGACCCCGTATAGCTCGGTCTCTGCCCCGCTTTCCCTCTTCAAGCTCAGAAGCGGGAGTGTCGTCGATGTCCATCTTGAGATCGCTCTCTGGAGCTACGAGCGTAGCATCGCTACCAATAGAATCGCGATTGGACGAAGATTTCATATCCACTTCCGAATCCGAATCCAAATCCGAGTCCGAGTCTAGATCCGACTCGTATTCCGTATCGGACGGCGTATGGAAGGAAGAAGACCGAACGTCGGCGCTGCAGGAGCGGTGATGATGGGTGGGGTGGATCCAGCGGACGTACCAGTTCCCGAGGAAGATCTTGATGTCGTCTGTGAGACCGAGATATTCGACGTTGCGAGCGATACCCTCCCAGTGGATGATCCCATCCCGGAGGGCATCTCGGATGTAATCCAGCTCGCCAAAGTACATCCAATGGAAGAGGAAATGAATGGAGGAAGGGTCGGGGACGGGAAGAAATAAGACTGGGTGATCGGGGGAAGAATTCAAGAGGCGGGGTAGGCGGTCAAAGGGGATTGTGAAACGGCCCGAGGAGGTGCGCAAAGGAGAGTTTGGGGTGGGACGGATACTGGAGGAAGTATTGATGAGGTCAAAGGGAGAAGCACCGCTGAATAGGGATCTGAGGAAACTAGAATGAGCGGATAGGTAATCACTGTGCATCTGATGTTGCTTAGAATAGAGGAGTGAGATGATACTTGGCAAGACATACTTTAAGAGTAATGCGAGGTAACAGGGCTAAGGTATTGGGTTCTGTCGCTCTGCGACCGGATGGATTATAAGATGGCCGAACTGGTAGACGGACATGACGAGAAAGATGTGGAACTGGAATAACTGCATAGATTTAGTAATTTTGAATGAATATCTGATGACTAGGGACGTACCTATGGTACAATCTGAATTGGTAGAGTTGTTCCAATAGGACGGGGCAAGATTATGAAGCTGATCGAGTATATATTCAAAGGGGACACCAGCCAACGAAGCGGGAGGAAAGGGTCTACAGAGAGTCGAAGGCATAATGATATGAACAAGTCCGTAGCGGGAATCTGGAGCAGAAAGGGTAGACCAGACCCGTGGAAGGAGATGGGGTAGGACTGGAACCAACCGTCTCTTTTATAACTTACTATTGTATCGACGAGTGGAACGCCGAGAATGGAATGTTTGAACCCGGAATCTGGGCTTAATTAGTATACCCTGATACGCTACTAGATTCGCCTCCAATTGTTAAAGCGACGGAATTTGATCACCTCCCGACCTTTATTGTCTTTTCGCTGGGCGTTCAGTGTGTCAACCTGCGTCAATCAATTGATTATGGAACCCTGTATTGCCCACCTACCTTGACATTCCATGCTTCAGCCTGATGGCTCAAAGTGGCTGCAAGGAGCAACCGGAAACACAGGCCAACGTCGGGATTGATGTCGTCGTCGAGAACTGATCCTTCTCAAGTTTTGATAGATCATCAGGATAGGTTGCATGCTTAACATCTTTCAGAGTGGCTAGACGGGCCGCTCTTTACCAGCACAAAGCATTTCTAACTATGTCGAACAATGGGCATTGATGAAAAAGTACTTGGACCTTTGATTACCAAAAATTCCTTTGGCCCTTTGTCCTGGCCAAAGCGCAACGACCAGCATAAAATAATGCCATTGCCACTCCAAATCTACATTCACTGTCTCGCTCTTCCTTCACGATGCCTGCTGCTCGAACCTCCTCGTCTCTGTCCCGCCAACGTGAGGCCAATGACCCGTATCGCAAAATCCGGATTAGAGAAGATCCCAATGGTCCACAGATAATTCAGTTGAAAAGTTGTCCGCATTTTCGCGAAGAATCAAGCTGGAAACATGGAAAGCAATACCGAAAATTGTATCTACATCTAGGAAAGCCAGAGGTATATCACGATCTGCATATTTCATCCTGAGGCTCATTTGTCGCCAAAGTACTTGCAAAAACCCCCAGCAAATTTGATACCCCAGGACCCTAGACCACCGCCACTGACACTTGCAGATCTAAAGGCTCACCGGTCACTAGGTAGGTGTGCCCGAGTCTTGAATCCCCTCTCCTCAACTAACCCTACTAGGTTACGGTGTCTCTGGTTTCGTCGTGTATGCAAAGACCAGGCGAAACTCCCACCCGCTGGACCGGCCCGGGACCGTCTTCGCAGTCAAGATTATGGAAAAGAAGTTTCTCCGCGACTTCGATACGGTATGATTCCGCCTTATGAACAGTCGGCATTCATCTTGAGGACCACCCCGTACAGAATCCAGACGAACCCTATAAGAAGCAAATCGAGCGTTCCATTCTGACCGAGCTTCCATGGAACCCATTCGTCTGTGGTCTTATCGGTACTTTTGTAGACGAATCAAACCTCTTCTACGCACTCGAGTTTTGCCCTCAAAACTCCCTCCGCCACATCATCCTCAAAGACCGCCTGGAGCCGCACATCGCACGGTTCTTTTACTGCGGAATCGTCGCCGGCCTTGCTTTCCTCCATGATTCAGGTATCCTCCATCGTGACATGAAGCCCGAGAACGTTTTTCTAGGCCCCGGTGGCTATCCTGTCATTGGAGATTTCGGCGAAGCCAGAAGGATGCGAAACGATTTTCCTCGCTTGGAGAAAGCGGAGGAAGGCTTTAGGCTGGCTTCTCCCCACGTGAACTTCGATTGGGCTCAAGTCGGAACGTCCCTCTACAACGCTCCGGAGGAATATACATCCTTGGTCAAGGATGAATATCTCGGTCCCAGCATCGACTGGTACGCATCGGGGGTGATCCTATACGAAATGCTCGTTCGAAAATACCCATACTATTCTGCCAACGAAAACAGACTGGCAGCGATGATCAAAAGGGGAAAGATCATTTGGCCAGATGACCTTCGCGTTGGGAAGACGGTCAAGGCGCTGGTCGCGTCTCTCCTTGCTGTGGACCCGTTGGAACGCCTCGGGACATATGGTGTTCAGGAGATTATGAGCCATCCGTGGTTCATGGGTATCGATTGGGCCAAGATTCAGTCTAGACAGTATTTGGTACGTATCTCTTGTTGTTCTTAGCCCGATTCGCTGTACTCAATCCTGTACAGTCTCCGTACAAAAAGACGTATCATGGACATGCAGATAGATGGCATGACGTGAGACTGCCCGAACAGAAACATGTTCCTGGTTTAGAGATAGAGCAACCTCCATTAGAGCTCAGATACGACCCGCGATTCAAATGGAGGGACCTGTAGAGATTTTTTTGTCTTTCATTGGTAGAATCCGGTATATCCTACGTTCAATAGTTTATCATTGTAGAATACAGCAAAATTTACTTCGGTATCGCCTTGGAGTAGTAGAATGGCTCGTATCAAGTAGTGTTCGAGAGACACGGCTCGATTTGACCTGGATGTCTTTTCTGTTGATGACCCATCCATACAGCGCCCAATCCCCCTTACTCCCAGCTGGCTGAGATTTCCCCTTTTCAATCGACCATTCGCGTTTAACCTCGCGGTTTACTGCGAGCTTAGCTGCCCCTACTCGATCTGATAGCGCTCCACTGCAGCAGAGGGTATCTATCCAGTTCGAAAGATGACATTCAACATCTTTAATCACCTCAACTGGCACTGTACACAGTTTCTTTCCATCGAGAGGGTCTAAGAAAGTAGTTCCTGCGCCTGTAATGTCCACAGACAGGCTACCTATGTTCCACTCCGGGCCAGAATCCAAGTCCCGATGCAAGCCCAAGGGACCGTACAGCAGAAATCGCGCCAGCATCGTAAATAGATTTCGGGTTATCCGAGAAAGGCCGGCGTTACCCTGCCATCGGAATGGCCCCTCCGACTGCACCTTGAACGAAACGTGTAAGTGCTTGCACATCGCTCGGGACGATGAATCGCTGCCGGTCATGGTTTGCAGTTTCGGATAGGTGCAAAGGGGAAAGACGACCCACGTCGGCCAGAGTTCCTCTCCACCGATATAGTCCGAGCCTTCAGCCTGTGGAATCCCTACAGCAGCCAGATTGAGCTCAAAGGAAAGTCCTCCGTGTCTTTCGATGGATTGGAGAATCTCCGTGTAAATTTGTCTGCAGGAATACATGAGCCCGTAGCACGAGCCTCTATAAGGAGGAAGACGCCATTTCCATTCGATCTTGCCCACCGGCCGCCAGTACCATTCTTCGGTATCTATGAGATGTGGCGGAATCGACGGAAGAGGATCAGCAATGACGGCGAAGAGCAACGCGTCGTAAATCTCATCGCGCAATTCGCGTGCCAGTGAAAGGAACGCCATAGGGGGGTCAGGACTATGATCGCACATTGCATGTCAAATGCTTGGATTAGCTGTACTCTTTATACTATGTATAAACCTATTCTAATGCACTTCGGATGCGCTCAAATTGCCATCGGTTCGAGGCATTGAGCACGTTTGACGAGTGTACTGTATGTAGCAAGTAAGCACAATCATCTAACACGACGTGTTGATCGTGTTGAAAGGTTGAAGGCTTGGGAAGCGAAACTCGTCCGTGTGCAGAGTTCTAGAGTTCTTGAAAAACACAAGGAAGGACGTGAGAAGGAACGACTCATTCGTGTATAGAGCTGCAAATTAGGCGTTGTTGAGCCGTTAAAGTCTATCGGCCAGCGTTAGGCGCCTGATATCTATCAGAATCTTTGATTAGGAAGAGCACGGATGTGCCCATAAGGACGATCAGCTACGAAACGTAGGTGAGCAGTTAGAAAAGAAGCGATTTAGAAGGTACCCACCCCATTCAAATAGAAGACTAGAGAAGGCATGGTTGAGATCGAGCTTTGGAGTCATCAGCATCCTGATCAACAACCGCGGCAGGGGCAAAACTCACGCAGAAAGAACAGCGCCCATATACATCGGGGAGATCAGCACGCCAACGCTTGCCACCATTTCGACAGCCGCAATAGTTTCGCCTGGAGAGGGCTCAGTAAAAGATAATCACAATAATGAATTTCTATACCTTGCTTCAGTGGTTCTACGGAAGCGGCAACGATGCTCCGGAACAGCGGCGCTCTTCCCGCACCCAAAGCCGTTATCAACGCAGCTGCATAGACCGTTATACGTGGCAAAGTGGGGAAAGAAATGCTATTCATACCAGCATAATGCCCAGTCTTCGTTGTCATGTAGCTGAGGAGGAGAAAACCGACTATCTCTGCAATCCAGGATATCACGGAGATATGAATTTCGAGTTGGTCAGTGCCCATGTCATGGCCTTCGGCATCATTGTTTCCGGGGGCTTTTCGTCTGTAAAGAGGACGAAGTGCACGAATTATTGCAGGTACGAGTATAGTGCTTGTGAGGGTGTAGGTTATGCAGAGAAATCCAAGGAGAAATCCAATCTAAGGGAGAACTGTCAGTTTGAGTGGAAGACGATAAGAAAGGTAACGCCGGCACGTCATCAGCTTTATAATTAAATCTAGCAGTCAAGTAGATTACTGCTGCGGTCGGCGTATAGTTTCCTCCAATCTCTACCAGAAGGATATATAGAGCACACCATACAAGTCGCCAGTTACGTCGGCCCGTCTGCTCATTATAAACAGGTTTGAGCATTTTCATAGGTGCAAATGCTGCACCCAGTTTAGAGACAAGCTGTCGAATAGAGCCTTTACGGTGGTATTGTGTTTCCTCAGAAGCACGACGGCGCAGTTCATCTCTTTTTTCCTTTGGAAATGACTCTGGCAGAAAGAAACAGGTAAAGAGGAGATTGAGAGCATTGAGTATTGCTGCTGAACGGAACACGGGTAGGACGTTGTGAGTCTTGGTGGTTATCACCCCACCGAGACCAAAAGCTATCGCGCCGCCTGAGGAAAGATCAGGAAAGAGCATAGCTGAATGTGGTTGAATCGAACATACCAAGAAGGCCCCATCCGTATACAGTACTCAGAAGAGAAGATCTAGCAAACATTTGTTGAGTAGCAGCTTCAATTGATACGAAGACACAAAAAAATACCGATTATCTGGATCGACAATGTCTACAACATATGTTGTAGAGAGAAAGCCCATCATGTGTATGCTAGCAAAAGCATCGCAGAGTATCCATAGTACGAGTAGTACAATTTCCCAAATCTCATTCACCCGATGCCATGTTGACAATAGTAAGCAAAGATTGGAGAAAAGACCAAGAGCGAGGATAAGGATAATAGCTGGTTTACGACCGTATCTGGAGGAGAAATGGCTAAGTGCGCTGTAGCCGATAACACCTGCGGGATGAGACTCGGTGAAAAAGGACCGCAAGCGATACGTTATCCCACTTACATGCGAATCCGTTCAAGGCACCAATTGATGCGATGAAGGCGCTGAACTGTTGTTGGACGCCTGGGGCGTCACATAACTCGTCTGGCATTGGACCCTCTGGAGGTATGCGATCGGGATCATGCAAAGTATAATAGAGTCTGCAAACATTTTGCTGAACAACGTAAACAGTGGTCGAAGCCGGAATGGAAGCCGCTAGACGTGCGATGAGTACGACCGGGATAAGACAAATGGCCGGAGAATGATATCTCTTGGGGGAGTACCACGGATAAGTTGAATCTTCCACAGGAGAGGAAATTTGAAGCAGCGGGGTCGACTCGGATACCGAATGGTTTGCTGCCAAAGATTCTTCTTGCAAATCCATGGTCGACATGGTGGTACTAAGCAAAAAGCCTAGTACCGGAAGAACTCAATGCAAACCGATGCGTAGTAAAAGCGTAGTATGTATACACGAGTGAATGCCGCGGGCCGAATTTATTTCCTAAAACGGGAATGCACGTGCCAAACTGACCGCGAGGGTTGACTCACTCTTTACTCCTTGGTTTCACGCTTCCATCATCCATGGACGCTGACAATTCAGATTCAGAACAACTCATATTCACAAGGGACGGTGAACCCGTTAAATTTGTTCTTCACACCTCAATACGTGCACCCGGTGCAATCAAGGCTTTGGTTGAAACTATCTGGGCATGTTGTTCCGACTTCAATCAACGCTCAGTTAAACTCATCGCATTCTTTCAGGAGCACGGTGGCGACGTTCTGGAAAGTGATGAAGGAGCTGACATCATCTTGATAAATCCCAGTCGCCCCAATATTAATCAAGGCCTGTTTCAGTCGGCCTATGACCGTCATCCTGACCCGCAGAAGAATAAAATATGGGTAAAGGAAATGAGCTTTGTTCGGGACTGTATAGATCGTGGATTTCTATTTCTGGACTTTCCGCCTAAGAAGGCAAAGCCTGGACTTCCTCCTGGCTCTGGGTATGTCCATCGCTGCTTGGTTTTACAAACTGAATATTGAATCCATAATTCGCCTGCAGAAGAACTCCCTTCACCTCCGAGGATAAGGAAAATCTCTGCAAGTACCTGGCGACTATACTTCCTGATCGTGGTGGTCGTCTCGGCCACAATATTTACAAAGAGATGATGAAGCTTGTACGATCCAAAACTCTTCACGTTCTTCACGTTCTCATCATTTTTACAGTCTAACTATATGCCCCCGACTTATAGTTGGGTTACCCGGCATACTGCGCAGAGCTGGCGCGAGCATTATAAAAAGAATCAAGCTGAACTGGACACTCGAATCGACGATATTGTTGCAGAGATGGGGCCGAATCCAAAAGCCGCTTACTACCGAGACCGTTTGTGGGCTAAAGACTCTGAGAAAGATATAGGTCCAGATGACGGCGAAGAAATGGATATTATGGCAGATGAAGCTGAGACACTCTTGATCGAACAGACGTCCCAAGATCAAACTAGTAATACTCCGGCTAAACGAAAAGGGAAAAGGCGAGCTGTTAAGACGGAAGACGAGGCTCAGGTGGAAGAGAAACAACCAGAGGCCACTTCACCTCGTCGTCCAAAGCCTAAACCTCGTCCCCGTAAGCGACCACGCTCACATTCTGACCGACCTGTACCTTCAAAAGAGTCTGGTCCTTCTCAGACCCTGGTCGACATAGTTCCAGTCGAACATTCGAAATCTCCTATACCAGCAGGCGTCAGTCCAATGCCTGAAGAACTTTCACAAGACGACCAGATTATGGAAGGAATAAGAGAGACGGGGTCCCCTGCCATTCTCGAGGAAGTGCAAGCAAACACTGTGTTTCGGCGACCTAGACGAGGCCCAATGCCTGAATCTGAACCCCCTTCGACGTCAGCAGAAAACCCTCTTCCTCCGTCTCGTGATACACGCCATCGCGCACGTTCTAGGTCTGGATCGGTGGACCCTACTACCACCGCTGCTCCTGCTCCTGGCCCTAACACGCGGGCTCGTGCTCGCTCGCGGTCAGCTGCACTGGATCCTGAGCCTGCACCTGTACCCTCGTCATCACGCAGGAAAGGCAAAGCACCTGCAAATCGGGGCGTGCTCGCTTCCCAACCCCTGTCATCGCTTCGAGAAACCTCGCAAGAAGCCGAGGCGGAGGCTGCGGCGGACACAGAGCTGCGCAGACACAGTTCTTTGTTCTCTGACTCGGAGTCTCAGGAGCGGCGGCAACGGAAAGGAACCCAGGGGAATGAGCTTAACGACGAAGACCACTCAGAGTCCGAGTCGGAAGACGACAGACAGCTCCGGGAGATGATCGCTAAGGCTCGCGAGCAGACTCGGGATCCCGCTACACCCAAACGTGGACGTGGGAGGCCGCCCAAGAATCGACAGCCTTCGGTGGCTGTTTCCGAGACGAGCGTTTCTGATATGATACCTATAGCGGGCACTCGTGCAAGCACGGAGAGGAAGAAGATGGTGAGGAAAGCGAGATACGATGCGTCGTATACGCCCATACCTGGTACGAAGGCGGCGAGACAGATTGATAGGGTGAGAGGTTAGCTAACTGAGATTTGAGTTGTATTCGACTATTTAGCTTTCCGACGTATTTGGTCCGTTTTGTGAATTTTTAATCTCATGTGTATCGTCTGTGACTCGGTTATCGTTATGTCTAAATTCTATTTGTGTATGTCCGCCCGAGCCTTTCCAAATCAACACAGCGGCCAGTTGTTATTAGCGCAGCAAGCAAGTAATATAAAATAATGATTACTATTGGATCAAGACGCAATACGATCCCCTTGCAGTTCCTCAAACTTTCTACGTGCCATGCGGATATTCATTTTTATAGCAGCCGTCTCTGTTGAAAAACAACCCTGAGATGAGTAAACCATACAAGGCGAAATGTCCAATCGGAATCGCCGCTCACCTATTGTCGGATCGTGTACGACAACCATAACGTACGTGTTTTTCGTCATTTCATCAAGCACGGCCGTGAAATCGTACATGTCCATCTCGAGACAGTGAAATTCCTCTCTCACGCGGGAACAAGACCATTTGAAGGCCTTGATGAGTTCTGAGGTGCGTTCGTAGCGTTTCGGATCTAGTTGGTGGGGGTCTGAGGGTGAGGAAGATGAGGGAGACAAGCTCGAAGATGATGATGATGAGGCGGAGGCGGAGGAGGAGGCAGGAGGTGATGCTGAGGAGTTGGATGAAGTGGCTATTACGAGGAAGGTTGTCCGTTCAAAGAGGATCACTTCTGTTGCGCTGCAGGCTTCTGCGAATATGTTGAGATGTCTGCTAAGAACAGCGGCATTTGGGATTAAGGTGTGAACAATGCTTGACCAGGCCTGTGCGAAGAACGAATCGATGGAAGGATAAGGCAGGGAAGAAAGCAATACGTACCCTGTAAAGACTTTCATCGTAGATACTGGTCCCAAAGACCGTAATATGTACATCCCCACTGGCTTTCTGCAATTCCTCGCGCTTCTTGTCGAACATGCTCGATTTGGGCTCCCTGACTAGATCCATCTTGTGCACGAGCAGAAACACCGCTGCGTCTGGACTGCACTGCGTCAAACCGTCAAGACAGTCTCGATAGTATTCTAAGTCCTTGTTCATCTCTCGTGTTTCTGCGTCAAAGACGTAGATCATAACTCCGACGTGTTGAAAGATGGTTGAGCGTTGGGTGGATAGATACGAGTCCATGAATGCATCTTGGCCTCCGCAGTCCCAGAGATTGAGGATGAGGTCGCCTAGGAAGCGGACATGGTTCTGTTCGACATCGATGGTAGCGCCTAGACGGGCGGTCGAGGAAGCTGGGTTATTTGAGCTGGGGCATGATTAGAATCAGCTGGAAGGTAGATTGGATGTTCAACAGACAATATAAGGGATCGCATAGATGTTTTGCCACTGCCAGAGGCACCCATTAGGAGGACCTGGGATTCTGTTTATTTCTTACAGTGACCGGGGCTTG
Organism: Collybiopsis luxurians FD-317 M1; assembly: GCA_000827265.1. NCBI lineage: Eukaryota > Fungi > Basidiomycota > Agaricomycetes > Agaricales > Omphalotaceae > Collybiopsis > Collybiopsis luxurians. The sequence goes on along the minus strand of KN834786.1, from coordinate 31,016 downwards.
CATCGCTTACCTTTCTCTTCATCGTGGATGGTGGTCAAGAGCAAAGAGTGATGGCGTATACATTATTATATACATACTACATGTCTTTCAGTTCAGAGTCCAATTCTTCTCTATAAAAATTTTCCAGTGCCCCAACGTCTAACATGCGAGCCCATTTCCACTGCCGCGAGACCCCATTCCTCCCCGTGGTTGTGTCCCTTGTTGTCGCCTCGACCCAGTCCAGCTCTCTCCAATGCCTGATCGTCATTCAACGCAGTCAAAACACCGAATATGACTGGAACGCCAGTGTCTACTTGGATCTTCATCAACGAATGAGAAACAGCGTCGCAAATGTACTCGAAATGCATCGTCGCTCCTTTGATCAATACTCCAATCGCGATGACAGCGTCGAAAGGTTGGTTCGAGGAAGGAGCTGCGGGGGCTGGAGTCCCTGTACGAGAGGGGACCCTGGGGGACGCGATTCCGCTGCTTGAGCCGAAATTGAGACCGCCCAACAGATCTGCTTGGTTGGATGCGACTTGGATGTGGGATCCGGCGATCATCCTATGAAAGTTGAAGCGGGATTTATCAGGGATGCGCGGCTTCATACCTAGAGCAAGCCAAAGGAAGCTCAAAGCTGCCTGGCACCGACTCTACGACGATATTGTTTTCCTTTACTCCAGCTTCTTTTAGCTTCTTCAGTGCTCCAGTGACAAGTGCATCGATGATCGTCTTGTTCCACCTGGCGTGAACAATAGCAACTCTGAGGGACGATCCGTCGACTTGGGCGTCTGGTACAGGGCCTTTGATGTCGCTCATGGTGCAAAAGATAAAGTATTTTTGGGAAGAACCGATCTGCTGTGGTTACCAAATTCGGTGGGCGCTAACTTAAGCGCGCACCACGCGAACATCAATTATAAGCGCTTAATTTTTTTTTGTAATTGTCCTTGCTATGGACCCCAATCTCGCCAGTAAGTTGTTAGATTCTTTCAAATATTCAATATAAATGATTCTTTCTAGCCACTTATACTCTCATACACGCTTTTCTCAAGAAAAATTCTCATTCAAAAGCTGCAGAAGCCTTGAAAAAAGCAGCGAAAGATATTGTCGTTCTCAAAGACGGCGTAAATGTCGAAGGACCTCAGCTGGACGAGATAATCAAAGAATGGAAACGCCTTTCGGCGGCAGAGAAGGCTAAAGGCACAGTTGAGTGAGTACCAATCCATCGGCTCCATGGGTCCAGCTGACGATAAACATTTTGCTCAAAGTTCCTCTGATTCCTCTTCATCCGAGTGAGTAGTCGCTCCTCGGTTTTCGGTACTTGACCCGCTGATTATCAATTATCGCAGTGACTCTGACTCCGAGAGCTGTATGTGTCTCCTGTGATCATCTTCCCTGCGATGAAGTCCCTCTTATGATATAGGACCCTCAAATCCAATCTCTTTGCAGCTTCCAGCTCGAGTAGCTCTTCCAGTGGTGATTCGGACCCTGACTCGGATGCTGAAAAGAGGAAGGACAAGAAAGAACTGAAATCTCGGCCTAAACCGCCGACATCCTCTTCATCTTCGTCTTCATCCTCGGATTCTGATTCCGACTCTGATTCTTCGAAAACCACGATCCAAAAAGCACCATCCAATGGTGCAAAGTCTGTTAAAAAAGCATCCGCTGGCTCAAGCTCTGACGGTTCGTATTTGCAAATTATATGGTCCACGGTCCACCGAATTGAACTGACATTTTGTTTGTCCCTGCCCTTTTCAGATTCCGATTCAAGTTCATCTTCTGACGATAGTGACTCGAGTTCCGATTCAGGTGGGCCTGCTTAATTCCCTTATCTTGTTTCTACCTCGTTTCACTCATGCATCTGCTGTATCCGCACCCATCTGTCATTCCACCCCATCTCACCACCATCTCGTCGTATTGCACCCGAACTTCCTCTGTGGCTCTCATGCCCTGTCGTGTACCCGTATCCTTCTATCCCTGGATTTTCGCACATTCACAGATAGCGACTCGGATTCAGATAGCTCGGATAGTGAAGCCAAATCTAAATCCAAAGATGTGAAAAAACCCGATAATGCGAAACACCGCGAGTCTAGTGCAACTCTTTCTACAGAATCTGATAGTCAGAAGAAGGCTGACGCTGCGAAGTGAGCCTGTTTAATCTTTCCGTTCTGCATGACCTGACCGATGTCCGGATCCCTTTGCTGCAATCTGCCCTTTTTTCTATTTGTGTGCAATTTCCCGTGCAATTCTTTCTTTAGACAGCCGAAGTTAGCCAGGGGTGCGAAAGCAAAGAGCACTAACTCGTCGTCCTCGTCATCGTCGTCATCGTCGTCCTCGGATTCATCTGATTCAGAATCAGAAGCCGCGTCCAAAAAACAGAAACAGCCTACGAAAGTGTCAACCACAAAATCGTCTTCCGACTCTTCCTCCGATTCATCTTCCGACTCTTCGTCAGATTCCGATTCCGACGCTGACACCTCCACCAACCAAAAAGGGATATCGACGAGCAAGGCGTCTGCTGACAGAACCAAACCTGCCAAACAACCTGCCTCTGTCAAACAAACAACATCTGCTGATGATAACCAGGTCAAAATTACCAAGAAGCGCCGAACCTCTGAGAACGGTACAGCTATCGCTACCGCCGTTGTTCAGGAGACTAAGAATAACCCTCCCGCTGACGGGCCGAACCTTGGCAAACGAAGGACAACGAATGAGAGGTTCCAAAGGATTAATCCCGACAAGGTGTCTGCTCATCTTATCAGGGACAACAGATATGAGAACAAGGTTCGTTTTGTTTCCCAGTTGTTTTTTCATATTCTTGGGTTCTCGACATTCATCGACTTGTACTCTAGGCCGGGCCAGAGAATGATTACGGGGCCAAAGCTCATGCCGATCTCATCGTCACCCGTGGAGCTGGTTTTCGCAAGGAGAAGAACAAGAAGAAGAAAGGCAGTTACAAAGGTGGAACAATCACGGTACCTGAATTCTTATTTTCTCTCGCTGAAAGCGCTAACTGAGAACCTAACGCAGATGCAAAGCCACAGCTATAAATTTCCAGACACCGATGATGAATGATGTATGTACGTATCTACGTCGAAGCATGCTCGGACTTGTTGAGGGTACGACGCGGCCACTTTTACATCTAAGATTATGCAGAATAGAAATTTTCTTGTTTCATCGTCAGTTCGTCAGTTCATTTTTCTCGTCGGTACTATCGCTTGCCGTCACGTTAATGACACTTTGCTCGCCGTAGCAAAATTAAAATTTTGTATTTGGCGGAGGAAACTCACGTGTATTGATTTTTTTAGTTGGTGTTGAAGAGGGAGAGCACGGCTGCAGTTCCTTGCCAAGGGTGGGCCTCAGCGGTTCGGGTGCAATTGGACAGGAAAAGTTGTCGGAAGCAATTCTACCCTATGGTATTCGGGTCAGATTCTCGCTCTTTAATCCATCTGGAGGGATCTGTATCATATCGGGAAACGGAGACTTGAGAGAGTGGTACAAAAACAGACGGCATGCCTGTGTCCTTTACTCTGGTTGATACCCTTCTCCCAGACGGCACTTTTTTTTCAGTAAGAAAAAAAGACTCCGCCGGAATTTTTTTTTCTCTTCCTTCTCTTCCGTATAGTACGAGTACGAGTTCTTGTGTTGTATATTGGCAGATGGCGCCCTCTTCGCAATTTTCTCTTCTTCGTCTGCCTAACGGCGTAAATATCGCATACGAAATTCTTGGTACCAGATTTTTAGGGTACAGACGGCCTATCGTTCTCATCTCTGGTCTCTCGATCGTTCGTAAAGACTGGAGCCTTCTAGCCCAGTCTCTTGCTCAAAGTCGCCCAGGTAATTTGTTTTCTTCTCCATTCTCGAGTCCAGATGGGTAAACTCACGATATTTATTCATCCTAGTTCTCGTGTATGATCATAGGTAGATCTCCCTTGCCGCCTTTTGATTTTTTTTCTGTGCACCCATTGACTACCAAAATAGGGGAATTGGAGATTCCGTATGCAGTCCAAGCGCCGTGGAAGAGATTTCCATTGAGACGATGACCTTGGACCTCTTGGCCCTCCTGATTCACCTCAAATGGAAAGAAATCGCTATTTGCGGTTGGTCTATGGGCGGTAAGCCGCAACAAACGCTTACTCAATCCTCGTAATAGCATTCAAACGTTCAATCTTTTCTTCTGCATATCAGGGGTAGTAGCTCAACAGCTTCTCGTCCTTCCTTTCCACCCTCATCGTCCCCGGACACTGCCTTTCCGCGTCACCCATGTGTTCCTCGCGGGAACGAGATCAGTTGTGCTCTCGCCGGACCAACATGGCTTTCAGAAACGGGTTCCGCAGACTCTCACGCCTGAGGAACGGATGAAGCTCGTTCGTACTGTGCTGGCGAGGACTTTTGACCCGACGTGGTTGTCGCAGAATCAAGCGCATTTTGAGAACCTTTTCCGCGGTTGGCTGACGGGGTCAGTACCTAGGATCAAATTCAGTTGGATCTCGTCTTTACTGAAATCTTTCAACATAGGGTACGACCCGCTGGCACTATAGGTATGGCTCATGCTGCTTGCGCTTTGTCCGATCAGAATCTCTGAATTTTTTTTTATTAGCTAAACAGCAACAGGCGGTGAGCACCGGCTTTTACGTAGACTTCCGCTTCACTATCTGACAATCTATCTAGGTGGCATCATTCAACTTTCACCACTTGCTAGCGTACATCCCTCGTGATATAAAAATTCTCGTCATCCACGGCGAGCTAGACCAGATCATTCCGTATAGCGCAGGCAGGGTACGTGAATCGACATTCCCTGTAGTCTAGACTCACGTATAGGATTTTCTGAATAGGATATCCCTTCGTATATTCCATCAGCAAAATTCATGTCCATCGGACGTGGCGCAGGCCAGGTATACTCACCTACCTTTGGACATTGCTGGTTCCAATATTTCAATATCAATATGTGGCGGGAGGTTCTGGAACGGCATATGAGTTCATGAAACGTCTATGAAAAGAATTTACTTGTATCTATTTATTATAATTTCCTATTCACAGTATTGCATGTATGAATATATGTATTATGCTATCTTTATGCTTTCGACGTGTGGGGCAGGCCATTGCGCTCCGTGCATGGCGACTACGAGTCCGGCATACGCATACATATGCCATGGCTAAGGCGTTTTTTTTTTTTTTCATCTAAAGTACCTCAGGACAAGATAATCTACCTTAGCTAGACCAGTATTCAAAACAACGAGGCCCTCGTTCATGCAAAAAAAATCATGACATGGCTAGGATCCCGGAATGAAATGAAGTTATACGCCATTATTTTTGGTTTATAGGCCCTAGGCCAGGAGGAACCTGAAGGATGGCAACAGCTAGAATTCAGCTTTCGTGACCGGTGGAGTCGACTAGAAAGCCTGGTTGCGCAGGGCCCTTGGCAATGGGAGATAGCACGATTTGGAATGGATATTTTCGATATTGCCTATTTGGATCTCGAATGGATCTCGCTCCTCATTGACGATGCCGTTGGCGAGGACTCGAGAAATGAAGAAAGTCTCATTATCGTTCAAACGGTTGTTCAGTAGTGGATAGCTTTGAATTGATACATTTCCTCAGAAATGTGGAACGAAGCCTTAGTCTTTTCGGATCTGAAAATGGAATAGGAGGATTGAGGAGTAATAGCAGATGAGTGCGGACGGACCCATTTCGGTCTAGATTGCTAAAGAAGACGCTCTGTGCCAGTCAATTTCATTCAGACGTAATGTCTGCGAGCTCGAATAAACTCCCACTGAGATTGTCTTCTTGGTCGTCATCGTTGTCCTCGAGAGAGGTGAGATAGTTGAGTAGGTGGCTGAAAAAGACTACGTAAAACTGCCGGGATTTGCCGACCGGTTACCTGCATCACCGGTCCGTCTCACCTCTTAGTTAGTGGTAGTAATGTCGCGTCCTGCGTTCTTTGCTCTACCCGATGGCGCCCGCCTCGCGTACGAGCTACTAGGCTCCGGGCGGGCAGAACAACGAGAACCAATCGTTCTCATTGGGGGAGTAAGTTCGCGGAGATGGGACTGGCAGCGGCTAGCGCATTCGCTGGCTCTGATTCGCCCTGGTACGTCCTGGGGGTCCTTCAGCTCACTAGTTGTGTTCCAATACTAAGCTAGTGACACACAGTCTTGATATTTGACCACAGGTAAACGTAGTCCCGTTTCTCAAGCTGTTGGTTGCTTGACCTGGGTCCCACTGACGTTCACGTTGCAAAGGAATTGGTGACTCTACGTACTCCACAGAAGCTGAAGACGACGAAATAACGGTCGAACTCATGGCTCGTGACCTCCTTTATCTTCTCCAATCCTTAAAGTTCGAGAAGCTCTCGCTCTGCGGTTTCTCTATGGGAGGTCAGTATCTTAGGTCTGCCAAGTGCACTACTCGCAAGAAGCTGTTCACATACATGACTAACATGCGGTGGTGCTGGTCGTACAGGGACTGTTACGCAGCAGTTGCTGCTTCTTCCCTATCTCGCTGTAAACCCAGTACCTTTACCTTTCGAAGTCACTCATGTATTTTTGACGGGAACTTTCCCTGTCATGTGGGAGGAAAAGGGATACGGTATAAAGTTGGATAGGACACCCATAACTCGGCCTTTGACAAATGAAGAGAAAAAGGCTCGCGCAAGGCCCAGCCTTGAAAATAGCTTTGATCCAGTTTGGGTTGCAGATCCCGCGAACAAGGATCGATTCAACTGGTGGCTTGATTCTCAGATTGTCGGAAGGTGTGCCAATCCGTTGCTCTGGGAAACATTGTTGGTGGCTGACACTTTACCAGACCTTTGAAAACTATCTGTGAGTAAGGTGGAATAATCGTAGTCTTCTCTCTCACACATCCGCCCTGACAATAACCTGCATTTAGTGAAGCAAAGCCGAGCGGTGAGCCTTGGATATTAATCTGAGCACATGGCCGTCTTGACGGCATCCGTAGGTCGCTCGAATGAAACTGTCCGGATACGAGCGAATACCTTCAAGTATCCAATTTCTGGTCATACATGGAGAAAAGGATGCAGTTGTACCTTTTTCGAGCGGGCAGAAACTTTTCAAGGTTATTCCTCAGGCAAAGTTCGTACAAATTGGCTCTCTCCCTGGCCAAGTGCCAAACCTTGCGTTTGGACACCACTGGTGGGAGTATTTCGATATCCAAGTCTGGATCAACGTTATCGAGGTATTCCTCTCATCAAAGAGAATTGAAAGGCAGGGTCGGTTATGAATCTGTATACATTGAATGAATTGTTTTCTAGTCATATTAGGCGCTCTGACATCTCTACAGCTCTTCTCTTGGCGCTATAGCTGTCTGTGTTTCTGACGTGTATACAGACCATTGCATCCAGTCCTTCTGAATCTTGTAATTCATCCAGAAGCTCGGTTGACTGATCTCCGTTCGTCAACGCTGTCAACGCTATGATACTTCCTGATCAGTATTGAAACGCAACGATAAATGAACAAGTGCATCGTTGATCAAGTGCAACACACTACGAGAAAGCCTGAGGTAGGGCTCGTAGTTAAGCTATCTTGGAAAGTTAACAAGAGCTGCATCGATGCGCTTGAAAAAGTTCTTGCAATCTGGGTCTTCTCCCGAGAACGAACTTGTCAGTAATATTGAAAAATTTCGTCACAAAAGATGGAACAGCTATTCAAATGGGCCAACTACTGTAGAGGCCTCGATGGAAGAAATAACTCACAGCACATCCCACCACAATACTACATTGGGCACAGGCTTCCATCGTACATCAATTTATCGGACTTATGTAAAAGCGTTTGGTCGATGCCTCGTTTTCGCGAATTTTCCGCACATCATTGATCTATACAGCCTTACGCTCGAACCGTCTGACAGTTCCCTGAACTTCTCGTCTTCTCGTCCTTGCTTTCTCTTCCCCCTTATTGATTGAAAGGATGCCTGGATCCTGAGACTACGCAGTTCCATTACACTCTTCTGATTCTTTTGTCCCTCATTGTATCCACAGCCGAAACGGTATTCGCCGACCCTTCTCCACAGCATTCCCAGAATCCCATAGCAAACCCCGCTCTAGACAGGAATCCTGTTCAATTTTTCAAATGCTGTACTTCGCTTCCCCGGTGCAACTTGTAAGTGAAAGCGGCAATCTGTACAGGTCACAGCTCTATTTTTACTTGATAGGCTGATCATGCTCCAATTCGAAAGTGCATGTATAAACTGTTCAGCGAGCAGATCGGAACTGTCATTCGGTCAAACATTTTGGTTGCAAATGCCAGTGAGGGCGCTCAATTATGACGTTGCGCTTGATATACGATGTCCGTCAGATAGTGTCAAGTTTACTATATATAATGTTCCCTAAGATCAGTTAACTTTTTGTCCACTTGTTCACCCCCCGCACAATGACCACTTGGTAAGAAATGCCACTGTCCAGATTAATATGAGTATTTATTTTTCTCATACTTGTAGGAATCAACAAGCTCTTAATCCACCCATTGAGGGAGTCGAAAGGAATGTTCCTATTCCTAACATAAACAATTTGTGAGCTCTCAGGTGACAAGGGATTGTGTGGGCAGCATTAAGCTGATGCATGTCTCAACACAACAGAGGTGCTATGTTTGCTGGAGCATCAAACTTTACTATAACCGGTTCTCCGATTTTCAATGTGCATCAGGCCATTGGAAGCCTTGAGGAAGAAGCTAGCACAACTGCTCCAACAGGTAGTATACTATTTTCCATCTTCTGGATTTTATTTTCCATATGCTGATTATTCTTGAAGGATACATCCCAGACATGACTGATCTAGGTCCTGTTTCCCCATTTTTCACAGGGAGACACAATATTCTATTGGAACTTGCAAACTATTTTAGCTTGGAATCTCTATCAACTAAGATTCATGAAAGAAAAATCTTTGTCCTATATGGAATGGGTGGAGTTGGAAAAACTCAAACTGCTCTAAAATTTATGCACACATTCAGAACAAGGTAGCATTCTTTTTAATAATAGATCCATATCTTTTAAGCAACTTTGGCTTTCACAGGTTTACCAAAGTTTATCTAATTGCAGCAAGTTCAGAAGAGTCAATCAAAGCAAGCTTCTATGATATTGCTATAAAGAATGGTCTCAGTAAGTCCAGTGATTGGGAAGCTGGGTTTAGATGGCTTTCAAAACATGAAGAAGAATGGATTATTCTCTATGACAATGCAGATGATCCAAAGATTGACTTGGGCCCATTTCTGCCTCAGAGCAGTCATGGAAACATTGTGGTCACCTCCAGAAATAACACCTTAAAACAACTGAGTATCAAGTCCAAAGAACTCAAGGACATGATACCAGAAGATGGTGTACAGTTGCTTCTAAACCATGCTATTAAAGATCATCAACCTACTGCAGAGGAAGAATTAAAGGCTATGGATATTGCAGCTAAGTTACATCACTTTGCTTTAGCACTTGTTCATGCTGGATCATATATATCAGAACATAATTGCCTCAATACATATTTAGAGAGACTGGAAAAACATCAATTAACATTGATGAATCGAACTCTGCCACAGAGTATTGACCAGTACTCATTATCAGTATATGCAACATGGGATCTTAGCTGGAAAGAACTGGATGAAGAATGTCAAACATTCCTCAGGATTTGTTCATGTCTTCACTATGAGGGTATACCTCGGGAACTATTTCAAAGGGCATTGGATAACTTCCGGAGAGAGAATGGACACTCATTGGCGGCATACCCATTTTTAGCAATTATAACTTCACAAAGGTTAGAATGGGATGACACAGTCATGGACAAGATTATTAAGACTATCAGATCATATTCATTAATCAATGTGGTCAAAGAAGGTATATATTCTTTACATCCATTGATACATCAGTGGATTGGCAACAGTATTGATAGTGTATTGAAAAAGACTATTCAGCTAGGGACTCAAAGTATTGTAGCAATATCTACATCAGATGCAGACATCATATTCTTGAGATCATTAGTGATTCATTGCAGGAATTTTGATATAACACATGATATCTATACAGATGATGCAATGGGAGGGTTGTGGATTAGATGTGGCCTGTATGGAAGGGCATATGAGCTATGGGAAGGTGTATGGGGTATCTTGAAAGAAAAATTGGGAGAGTGGCATCCAGAGACCCTGTCTCAGATGAACAAGGTTATAATATCACTGGCAGAATTAGGAAGTTATAAGAAAGCATTAGAGTTGGGTGAGACACTTGTTAAAAGGTCACAGGAAATACTAGGAGACCAGCATCCTGATACACTCACTAGAATGCAGAACTTGGCATCTTCATACTCTGATGTGGGAAGATATGATGAAGCTCTGCAGATTAAAGAACCACTGGTGGAAAAATCCAAGCACATTTTGGGAGAGCAGCATCCTGATACACTAACTAGAATGCAGAACTTGGCATCTTCATACTCTGATGTGGGAAGATATGATGAAGCTCTGCAGATTGAAGAGCCACTGGTGGAAATGTCCAAGCACATTTTGGGAGAGCAGCATCCTCATACACTCACTAGAAT
>KN834786.1:0-17959 GCA_000827265.1 Collybiopsis luxurians FD-317 M1 | reverse complement strand
TCCAAGCACATTTTGGGAGAGCAGCATCCTGATACACTCATTAGAATGCAGAACTTAGCATGTTCATACTCTGATGTGGGAAGATATGATGAAGCTCTGCAGATTAAAGAGCCACTGGTGGAAATGTCCAAGCACATTTTGGGAGAGCAGCATCCTCATACACTCACTAGCATGCAGAACTTGGCATGTTCATACTCTGATGTGGGAAGATATGATGAAGCTCTGCAGATTTCAGAGCCACTGGTGGAAATGTCCAAGCACATTTTGGGGGAGCAGCATCCTGATACACTCACTAGAATGCAGAACTTGGCATATTCATACTCTGATGTGGGAAGATATGATGAAGCTCTGCAGATTTCAGAGCCACTAGTGGAAATGTCCAAGCACATTCTGGGAGAGCAGCATCCTAAAACTCTTACTAGAATGGACACCTTAGCTTTCATTCACTCTCAGCTAGAACAATATAAGCAAGTCTCCTCCCATACCACAATCAGCCCAGTCAAGCACATCTTCACTTCTCATGCCCCAGTGAAGTGCATTTTCAGATTTTTCAAGAAGCACAGTGGTAAGAAATGATTTCATAACTTTCACATAATTAGCCTGCATTGATATTCTGGTATATGTACATTAGTTTCTCTGATTTCATACTTTTCTCTATCTCATTTGTTTCCTGTCTTGAAGCCCTGTACTATTTTGACTGATGTAATAGCAACATGTTGAACTAGGGACCAATCTATTGTATAATCAGTATGGTTTTGATTATAAGACTTCTATGCTTCCAGAACCCCTTCGCCACATGGCATTGTCGCCCGGAAGCCTTTCAATCTCACACTAATAAGTTGGGCTGGAGTCACTCTGAACCCCCACAATAAGGTCGAGCTTTTATTGGAGAGCGAATACAGACAGTCTCTCAGTATTCACAGATAAAGAATCCCGCGCATACGAGATCACAATCTAGTCAACGGTCTCTCGAAGCTCACATCGATCCACGGCGCCACAATCTCCTTATCGTACGGCCTCCAATAAATCTTCTGCCATCGGTCAAACTCATTAGCACCGATGTTCGGAAAATCGACCAGTTTCCTCGGCGACTGAGCAGCCGTATGAAGAGTAACGTCGTCCGGTTTCCCAGAAGTTTTCAGGACAACCTTCGGCCAGAACCACCTCGTTTGCGGAACAAGCCAGATTTCACTCTCGCCATTCTTGATACTCTTTTGGATATCCGAGGGTATTTCGGAGAGGTTGATGGTGATGAGGAAACGATTATCATAAAGAATCTCGAGCGGGGAGGTGAATCCGGCTTCAATTCTTGAAAGTATCCTGGACGTGATATCGACTCGAAGCCGCTCCATTTCGCCCGGCTTGGAAATTGATCCATACTTAGGAGGGTTTTGACGAGAAGCAAGCCAGCCGAAATTCTGGGAGTCCCGGATACTGACATCCGCGCCACCGTCAGTGTTATTGACGAAGCGGAAGGTATCTCCTTTGATGACAACGGGTGACCATAGAACCCCTCCACCCGCACAGAAGGGTCTGATCTGGGCAGTGAAAGGATCGGCATTCCATATCTTCTCCACGATCTGGGAAATACTATTAGCTCGGCGGTTTACTTGAGCCGCTAGAGAGCCCCAGGGGTGAAAGGAGGCGTAACGGAGGATGCGCAAGACGACAGCCCTTTGGACTTCGGGGTTTTCTATGGACTCCAACGTTCGGTGGGTGATCAAGTATGTGCTTGGAGGTGCGCGAAGAGCGTTGCGGGAAAGGATGAAATCCACTGGATTGCCAGATGAGAACGAATTAGACGTATACGAGAAGTGACATACCTTCATGGTCAACGTCATCTGCTCGAAGAGCTAGTGCACTGATGGCAGGATAAAGGGGGGCTATTCCAGCCGAAACATCGATACCGAGTTCCAAATCATCAAGCTTTTTCTTAAGAATGTCGACGTTGAGATATATTTTGTCAGACTAGAGGGACGGTAACTATCGATACCAAGAACGGGAAGGAACGAAAAGTACCTCGTCTTGCTGTCCATTATTGGCAAGCCATTTACGGATAGCATTTCGAAGAGTCACTTCAGGCTGGAAATTTGTTGTATCAGTGACGTATGGGAGCCCGTTTTCTTCACAGGTAGCCAACAGTCTGTCCTTTTGCGACGTGAACATGAAGCAGACGACTGCCAAATAACCAATCATTTACGCACCTTGGGAAAAGTCAAAAGCGGACGAATTATCCATCTCCTCATTCCTTCGTACTCCATGGGGCCCCCAGAACCAAAGTAACCAAAATCCATGCCCCATCTTCTGCAGTGCTTCATGCCCGAAGCTCCATCCGCCGTAGACCCCTTTATTATCCTCATTAACGCTGTCTCGACTTGATCGTTCGCATGATGCCCCAAAGCCAATACAGTCGCGCTGGTTTCGGTCATGCCTTCGAACAGCGTACGAAACCTGGCTTTTCGAGCTGTATCTTCAACAGCCCCCTCCTGTGGAAGTTCTGGGTAATTTTCCGTTGACCAAGGAATTTTGAAATTGTGATGTTCAACGGATAGAGCTTTCGCGTTTTTCATACACTGCTCTGCCATGTTTTCGGATGCCGCTTGAAGACTATGGTTTACGTGTAGGGAGACGACGCGCCGGGGGAGATTTGGGACATTTGCATTTTCTGAAAGGCAGCGACGGATGAGGAACAACAGAGCAGTCGAATCTGGTCCTCCAGAGTTCCCAACCGCTGCAAAAGGTCACAACAATAACTTGTAGATAAGATATAGTAGATACCTATAGTTTTAGGCCATGAAGCAAGAGGTTTGCAGAGACGAAAAACCCGAATGAATTCATCCCGAGATATTGCTCGAGGACGAGGGATCATGCAGGAGACAAAGTTTCAATACGAAATTTTCCCGCGATCAGCACTACTAATTCTAACTTCTCGACAACTTTTTAGGTTGATTATATGCATTCGAACACAGTAATGTACCGAGTATGTATGGAAAATACATGGTGACCATAAAATACAAAATGCCATGGAAGCATGTAGGTGGGTTATAGGGAGAAATAGGCCGTTCGATTAGCTGCTATAAGGAGAAAGAAGAAAGAGTTAGCGGACGCTACAATATTAACCTAAACGGACGGTGGATGAGTCAAAGGCTGAAGTAGTATTGATCCTTCGAGAGAAGGCCGACGACCACCAGACGATGACTGATGTGGAAGACGAACACTCGTGGCATTAACAGTGGCGAAGGGCGCCAAGTCCCCAGGATATTGCGTCGGACTGTAGGACGAGGAAGGGGAATGAGCTGAATCTGTGAAATTGAATGGCGTCGAAACCAGCGGATTGAAAAAGAGTTTCGAAGGGTTATGTTCGGGTTGGAGATAAAGCGAGTCATATGAAACATCTGGTCCATAAGGCGACATGGAGTCCAAACCGGGATTAAGATGAGGAAGGTCGGCAGGTGGCCAAGGCATCCCGATTGAAAAAGAACTGTATGGGAAGACGCCGACGGGGCCATGGTGAAGCGGAAATGTTTGGGGAGGGGATGCACGCTCCATTGCTGACAGGTTAAGTGGCTCCATAGGCTGGCCGTAATTACCGACTTCGAATTCACCACGGTGGCGAGCATTTAGGGGATTTGGGATTGGTTCAGATTGAGTAGATCGGTGAACGTCGGCGGATAAATGCTTTTCCCGTTTATGGCCTGTTGGATATTCGCATTCGAGGTGGCGATCAGTACATCGCTGACAAGAAGGATGTTGGCCAGAACACTGTACAGAGAAATCTACAATGAGGTTGTGAAAAGGCAGGACGATAACGAGCGACAAACCTTGACTTTTCTTTGTCTACACTTTGTACAGGCGATAACAGTGCGACGCGGACGATTAGGAGCAACGTCTAGTGACATCTCGTTCAGATTGAGGCGGTAGATAAGGTGGTGGTGGGTGGTGGTGGTTCAAGTTGAAGACGCGTGCGTTCGGTGGACGCACCCTTAACAGGTAAATTATGGTGTTTGTAATTTGAATTTGCCACAATTTTTAGTTGCACAGGATCTCGATTGAAACTGAGGGTGTACTGACGCGCTCAGGGCGTATATCGTAAGATCGAGGACCAGCTTTGAGTGGCTCCTATGTTTTTCACAACAAAGACTCACAACAAACGCCACTTTACCAATGTGGCACTTTGACCAAAAAGGGCTTCGTATATACACAACGTAAATTATCCATTCGTTTTCAAAAGAAATTCAAATTTCGACTTCCTAAGCAACTACGTACCCAAGTTCAGTTCCTGGTTCTAAAAGAAAACAGGCTCGACACGTACCTCCAACATGGTTGATAACTTAACACGACTGTAGCATTACAGCAGCCGGCAGAAGTACTTTGTATGAGCTTGAACCATCTGCATGATCCGCTGTCTCTACAAGACCCATCTCGCACGTAAAAGCCACTTTGTTCCTGACCGCCATGATATCCTCTCCCGTCATCAATACGTGCATTTGCATACGATCGAATTCACTGTTGGGACCAGGTAAAATCAGGCGGATGTCCGTTGACTGTCTACCCAGAATCGCCTGTTCAAGCTCGAGGCATCGCTGAAAGATTTGTTCTAAAGAATGCTGGAGGCTCTCTCGGATTTCTCCGTCATCAACATCCTTCGCCGCTCCTGCAATCCGGAGAACATTTGCGATGTCTCCAGTTAGCATCTGACGGAACCAGTCCAGACGATAGTTAGGAGAGAGCTCCATCTTCCCATAGGAACGGGTAAGTCGCTTCCACGTGTTCTTCACGGAGGGAAGCTCTGAATAGTGAATAATAAGCTTCGCTTCCTGTTCTGCTATGGTCAAAGCTGACTGCTTACCGTTACTGCCTTTCATGAACAGAAACACTCTATCGAGGAAGCAGTTTATCGTTCTTTGATCATCCCCGAATGTCCACGAGTTGATGGTTTCGAAACAGTGCATGGCGATAATGTGCTGAAGGACATTTTGGAATTTCGTCGAAAAAATGCCGAATTTTGGATGGAGGGACAGCAAGAAGGAGGCATGCTCCAGAAATCCACTGGTTTCGTGACTATACACATCTTGAGGAGGCTCGGTGCTCTCAAAATGACAAGAATTTGCGATATAAGCAGCGGCCTCCTGGATGCTATTGTTAAGGAGTCGGGCAGAGTGGACAACCTCAGCCTCAGATATCGTATCATAGACTGGCTCCAGTGGACCCCCAGCATGTGTCTGTAAATTACGCAGGTTTTCAACTTCAGCCTGATACATCTGATTTTGTTTCCTCAGCGCGTCAATTTCTAACTGTTTCCTCTGGTCTTCCTCCTCCAGCTTTTTAATTTTTATAGCAAACCAAGCTGGTCTTTTCTCCTGATTGGAGCTAGCGTCTTGGGATCTTTGCGTCATAGAGAAGAAAAAGTTCGCGCCAGCTGGATAGAACTATGGTAAAGAGAACAAAACCAACACGTTTGAGTTCTCGAACATTCAAAAATTCCACGGCAGTTCTGCGGCAGACTGCTTCTCGACAATTGGGGTAAATGCATACCTTTCTTCAGTATCACAATCACTATTTGCAATGCCGTCGACGGCTTGAGGGACAAATAAAGCGACATTTTCAGAGTCAGCTTTGTCTCTGCCTACTACATATCTCCTAAATCCGCAACCATATCAAGGCGCTGTCCTCGCACTGGACGTTGGCACGACCTTCAGTACCATCAGCCATACGTACGGGTGAAAATATCGTAAGCGTTTCTATATTGTTTCTAGCGTTCTCGAAAATAGGAGAGTTCCCGAAGTAAGGGGTGTTACAAGGTGCAAACATAATTATGATCGAAAGCCTTCGTCGTTATCTCTTACCGCAAATACACTTCTAGGTTTCCTCATCAAGAGCTTGTTAACAGCAGGTTTAGGATCCCCTCCATGACTATGATTCAACCGAACGGAAATGTAACTGCTATCGGCTCCAAACATAATTGAGCAAGCCAGATCGGTGATCGTCGGGGGATAAACATTCATGGCCTGTTGGATATTGACATTCGAGGTGGCGATCAGCACATCGTTGACAAGAAAGATGTTCGTCAGAACACCGTACAAAGAAATCTACCATGAGGTGATGAAAATGGAGAACAGTAACGAGCAACAAACCTTGACTTCTCTGGCTACAGGCTGTAACGGTGGGACTCGGACGATTAGGAGACACGTTCAATGACATCTCATTCGGATTGTGGCGGTAGATAAGGTGGTGGTGGTTGTTCAAGCTGAAGACGCTGCGTTCCATGGATGCACCTAGGTGTACTGAGTCGTTTAGGACATATCAGATCGAGGACCAGCTTCGAGTGGCTCCTCAACTTGCCTTCAACAAAGACGAGTCACCACAACAAGCGCCAAAGCGCTAATTGACTAATGTGGTACTTTGATAAAAGGGCGGCGTTCGTATCCTACAATATAAATTTAAAATTATGCATTCATTTTCAAAAGATATTCAAAACCCAACATCCTATAAGTAGCAAAGGTCTCTGCAGAAGATCAGTTTCTGGTCCTAAAGGAAAACAGGTTCGACGCTTACTTACTACGTTCAATAACTGGACACGGCTGTAATATTACAGCGGCCGGCAGAAGCACTTTCAGTAAGCTTGAGCCATCCGCATGAAGCACTGTCTCTGCGAGCCCTAATTCACACGTAAAAGCTACTTTATTGTCCGTAAGATCCTCCGGGCCTTCCATCAGTACGTACATTTGCGCGTTATCGAATTTGCTGTTGAGACCGGGCAGGATCGGATGGACATCTCCGGACTGCCTACCCAGGATCGCCTGTTCAAGCTCGAGGCATCGTCGAAAGATTTGCTCTAAAGAATCCTTGACACCCTCTTGGACAAATTTTCCTCCTTCTTCAATATCATTCACCGCTCCTGCAATCCAGAGAGCATTTGCAATTTCTCCAGTCAGCGCTCGATGGAACCAGTCCAGGCGATGGTCAGGAGAGAGCACCATCTTTCCATAGGAACGGGTCAGCCGCTTCCACGTCTTCTTCATAGAGGGAGGCTCTGAACAAAGAATATAAGCTTACTTCGCTTCCAGTTTTGCTACAGCCAAAGCTGACTGCTTACCATCGCTGTCTTTCAACAACAGAAAGATTCTATCAAGGACGCAGTTTACCGTCCCTTGATCGTCCCCGGATGTCCACGGCTCGATTGTCTCGAAACAGTGCCTGGCAATAATGTGCTGTAGGACATTTTGGAACTTCGTCGAAAAATCTCCGAATTTTGGATGAAGGGACAGCAAGAAGGACGTATGCTCCAGGCATCCACCGTGACTGGTTTCGTGACTAGAGGCATCCTGAGTTGGCTCGACGCTGGGAAAATGACAAGAATCTGCGATAAGAGCAGCTGCCTGCTGGATGCTATTATTGAGCAGCTGCGCAGACTGCACGACTTCAGCTTCAGAGATCGTGTCGTAGACGTGATCTGCTGCACCCCTCGTAGAGGTTTGTAAATTACGCAGCTTTTCAACTTCAACTTGATATCTCTGATTCTGTTCCCTCAACTCGTCGATTTCTAGTTGCTTCCTGTGGTCTTCCTTCTCCAGCTTTTTAATTTTCTGGGTAAACCAAGCTGGCGGCATGAAGAAGAAAAGCTCGGGATCACTTAAAGATTATACTCAAAATGCCAGCACGTTTCAGTTCTCGAACATTCAAGAATTCCATGGAAATTCTACAGCAGACTGCTTCTCGACAATTGGGGTAAAGGCATAAGTCACTATTTGTAATGCCGTCGACGGCTTAAGGACAAATAAAGCGGCATTTTCAGAGTCAGCTTCGTCTCTGCCTATTATGTATCCCCCAAATCCGCAACCGTATCGAGGCACTGGCTCGAAGCTGGTCCTCGCATTGGACGTTGGCACGACCTTCAGCGCCATCAGTTATACGTATGAGTGAAATTAGTATACGTGATTCCGGGATATCACACTCATACTGTTTTTAGCGTTCTGGAAAATGGGAGAGTCCCAGAAGTAAGGGGTGTTACAAGGTACAAGCATACGCGAACGCCCCAAGTTATTGTCTCTCACCGTATATACACTTCTAGGTTTCCTCATCAAGAACTTGTCAACGGCAGCTTCAAGATCCCTTCCATAATATACTACGATTCAAATGGAAAAGTAGCTGCTATCGGAGCCGAGTGTCTTTCTGAAAACATAATTGAGCAAGCTCGATCTAAAGGATGGTTCAAATGCATTTGGTTCATCTCTTTCATGTATCTTTCCGTTGCAGGGAGAACTGACACCTGGCGTATTGCTATACGATCTCTTTAGGTTTAAACTACACATCAAGTCACCACAAGCTTCCCACTCCCTCCCGCCGCTGCCGCCGAACAAAAGGCCTGTATATGTCTTCGCCGACTATTTGGGATTCTTAGTAAAAAAAGCAGAGAATTTCATTAGAGAGTCATATCCAGAAGGAGTCGCTCTTATTCGACATTACACCCGCGAATATGTAGTCTCCCATCCCAATGGGTGGGCAGGGGTCGAGCAGCAGATGCTCCGAGAAGCTTGTGTACAGGCCTCGCTAGTTGGCAACATGCACTCAAATCGTCTACATTTTGTGACTGAGGGCGAGTCAAGCCTTCATTTCTGTCTGGCAACAATTCCTCGTCTGGCCGATGCCGCTGTTGAGTTGTTTCGTCTTCTGGTAGTCCTTAGCTTGAGAAAACTTATCATTTGGAGCTCTGTAGGCTGGTGATTCCATTCTGGTTGTGGATGCTGGCGGAGGAACTGTAGATTTCAGCGGATACATTCAGAATCCTGGCTCGACCGGTTTTGCAGAAGCGTGGATTCCCGAATGTACGATCCCTAGCATCCCACTCTTCGTTAGTAGTCTCAGTTCACAAGTTGTGCATAGGTCGCTATGCAGGGTCTGTCTTTGTTACTCGTAAAGCAGAGGAACATTTCACCGGTCCGTACTGTTTTAAAGTCATCGTCGATGAGGAATACCCACAAGTTTGCTTTTAGCAAAACTGCGAGATTCTGAGTTTGCAGAGGAAGTGCCAGCAATCACAAAGGTTTTCGACCAGACGACGAAAATAGGCTTTGCGACCCCCACCCAGCCTCAGTATATCCGCTTTAGCAATAGATCGAGAGATACTGATGAAGTGCACGACATTAAGTCTGGTCAACTGAAACTTTCTGGGTAAGTAATTGCGAGTCTTCCTGGAGTAAAAGCTCATGGTATACATAGCTCTGTGGTGGCCGAGTTTTTTCAGGATTCACTCAGTACCATCACTGACACCATCATTCGATATATCGTTGAGGTTGCTCGACATGGGCGTCGCTTATCGGTACGCCCATCCATCTCCTGGGATATTTCAATAACGTACTCATAGCTCGGAAGGTGATATTGCTAGTAGGAGGGTATTCTCAAAGTCCATATATGACTTCAAAAATAAAGGCGTTGTTCAATAAGAACACAGACGTCTTGCAGCCGAACCAGAATGCGTGCGGAATTGCCGGTCTCCTTTGCTCTTGCTACATATTGACCTCGATACCTACTAGGAATAAAGCCGTCGCGGATGGAAGCTTGATATTCTTTCTCGAGCACATGGTCGTCTCTCGAATTTCACGATTCGCGTTGGGGACCGAATGCGTTCGGGATTTTGTCGCCAAAGACTCCGAGCACCAACGACATTCGTCTCTGGTCCAAATATCTCCCACAGGGAAAAAGGAGATTACGGGCATGTTCGATACTATAATTGACAAGGTCAGCCGCGCTTATCTCTCATCCACGGTCCTTTAAACCACACAAATACATTTATAGGGTGTCCAAGTCAAAGAATCCACTGAGTTCAGAAGGCCGTACTGGCTAGAGCGAACTAATATTGCTGAATTGGCCACAATCGAAGCTGAAATCATGGCTTATGATGGTCCCTGGCCCACCCCTTCGTTTCTCGCTGACGCCCCTGGTAGGTGCCTTAAATCTCTGATGTTTTCGAACTTTAGCCTGCACTGATATGACAGATAAATTCCGTCGCTTATGTACCGTCGTCGCTGATACTACGGTTGTTAGGGATAGTTCGGGGACAGGGATAGTTCTAATTCTAAAAAATTGCCAAATAAAGGGCTTCCGCTACTTGGATGGCCATGATATTTTTTTTATAGCATGTTTAGATAGTAATGGTGATTTCTGTCTATTTACATTGGGAGATTTTGAAGGGGATACAGAGCTGTCGAGGGGATAGTAGATTCCCTAAACTGTTTACTTTTATCAAACCACCAGGAACACTATAATAATAAATAGAAAAAATGGATTAAAGTGACTAGAACCTGATTTTACATTTTAAAGAGTCTAAATCCAAAATTTCATAACAATCCATGGAGAACTGAACGAATGAGAAACAAAACGAAGTGAAAGATGTGTCGAGCGTGACATTGAGTTAGCGGGAGGACATGCCGTCGGCTCGGCATGGAATACAAGCACTGTCACCACGCAAGTTCTTACTACAGGCTCTATGTCTGTACTTGTTGAAGTAACCAGTCCTTTTCTTGCCCCTGAAATTTTACTGAGACGTGCGCGAACTAACGAGCGCGAACAATTGCCGTCTAAGCCGTACCTGGCTGCAGTGCCGACTTGCGGCTTTTCCGTGACAACACTGTGACTGATATGTGGAACTATCCCTAATCTCCTCGGCCGCTGCCCGTTGAGCTCAGTAAAATTGCTAAAAATCCCAGAAATTCACTATAGGGGTTTTCAGCCCATAGGAATTCAGCTGTGTACTCAGAAAAATAATATTCAAAGAAATTATGAAATTATTCGCGTTTTGATGAAATTAGAACTATCCCTAACAACCATAGTACTTCTAAAGCTTGCGAATCTCTTCTTCCTCGAACCTTCAAACGGAAGAAGTACTACCGTCTGGACTACGAAATCATACTCATAATGGGGTTGACAGAACTCAAGGCGCAGGTAGCCTGGAGAGTGAGGGTACGTTGCTTGCTGTGCCTGTGCTTTCCCTCGAGCTGACAGTAGAGATCAAATCGCAGGGAAAAGAAGTTAGGTATGTTTAGTACATCACAAACTATCAGAACCTCCTCATATCCTCATCCGGAATAGAACGCCTGCTCAGATCGTCTATACACAAACATGACGAGAAAGCGTTCCGGGTTAAACTATAAAATACATTTTATTCGAGAAAAATATTCGTGATATGTACATTTATCAAACATATGAACAATGTATGCTAAGGGGAACCAATTGCGAGGAACATGTACAGTGTAGTTAGAGTCCAATCACTGTCCAAGGCATGCGTACAAAGTCCATAGAGTGACATTGAGGAAGAAATTGTTTTAGTAGCAGATTTCTTTAGACAGAAAGAGCAGAAAGAGAACGAACAGAAAGAGAGAGAGAGCATGGAGAGTATGGCTTTGAGACATTTATACTCGACAGAGGAAGATTAAAGGATAATAATTGCCGAGACGGAGGAAAGGGAAAGAAGGAATTATTTCGTGAATGGCACGAGGTGGCAAATACAAACACACAGCTCATAGCAAGCACAAAGCGGAAGCGGAAGCGAGTGACAAAATAAAGGATAAAAGTAGTCAAAAAGAGGGTGAAATCATGAACTGGATGGGGAGAGATTCAATTTGAACGTTAGAAAGGAACCTCGGGCTTCGAAATGCGTATATGCATTAAACTTTAGAAGCCCATGAAGCCTTGACTGCCGCCTTGTTGCTGTTGCTGCTGCTGCTGCTGCTGCTGCTGTCCACCAGCAGGACCAGGACTCGGGTGCCTCATAACGCTCTGATGCATCGCCTGTGACTGGCTCATTGGAAATTGCGACCCTGCCATGTTCCCCATCCCGAGCCCTCCGATGTTCATTCCCATCATCTGCATCTGCATCATTGGGGTCATCTGAGGCATTTGATACGCCAATGCGTTCGGATTCGCTGTCTGCATCGCAAAAAGGTTCGATTGTTGTTGATTGAGAAGGGGTGATTGTTGACCTGGTTGAAGTGAGGCCATGTTTGGCAGAGGAGGGGAGTTGAATGATCCACCAGGATTGCCGATCGGAGACGAGGGGCCGGAGTGGGCTTGAATTTTCTGCATAGCTTGAAGCTGTGGATTGTAAGTGTGGTAAATGGAAATGTCAGAATGATATCGATACGAATCACGGATAATTGTACCTCGTAGAATGCAAAGTCTTGCAAGAGCGATGTCCGCGCTGGGTGAGTGTGAAAGATCCTGAGCATCTCCTGCCCGGCGTCGGGAAGCAGCTCTTGAGTATCCCGAGAGTTGGTCACGGGCTTACGCTCTTGAGTGTTGCTGCGACAACGCATTCAGAAAAAAGCCCGAGGAGACAAGTTAGATTGAGCTTACTTCAGTTTGATGTGTCGCAAATTGACATTTGGAATGTCACGAACAAAGATCCATCGTACTTTGAAGACACCTTTCCACTTGTCGGAGGCCCATACTGTGCTGCTTCGAGTGTAGTCGACCTGTCCGGAAGTTGAGTAACGCAAGTAGTAGAGGCAGACCATGAAGAACTTACCGGCGTTAACATCTCAGCCATGCCACAGAAATGACCACTACAACGCGTATGAGGGATATCGTAGGTTAAACGAAGCATCGAAATACCTTGCATTAACACTGAAAAAGAGATAGATGGGACCCCGCCCGGCGCACTCTTTGTAGGCCTTGTCAAGTCGTTTATTTCCTGGATCAGTGGAACTCCAGATTTCATATTTGAGGGATTTATGAACGTCGTCTTCGGTGTAAGACTTTATCACGAAATATCGCGCCTATATTTAGGTCGTTAAAAAGGATGTCAACGAAATATGGTTTAAGCTCACGTATTGCGGTCGAATATCAAAAGTGGACGGGTTGTAACCTTTGGTTGCAATGAGTGCTGACACATCAATGGGAGTATTGAATGCTTGAGTGGGAGTCTGGCCACTGGGAACGTTATCCCTGTTCTGCCCTTGCTGGTTTTGCCCAGAGACAAAGGAAGTCGCGATACCCAGCCGCGGCTGCTGATTACCTTGAAGCTGCTGCTGCTGATTCTGCTGTAGATACTGTGTCGGGACGAGGGGAACGTTAGGAATACTGCCGCTATCCCCGCTAGAAGTTTTCTGGTGTTGATTGTACGTATACCGAAGGTTAGGGTTCGAGGCACGGCCAGTGACAGTCTCATTTCCCATCGGCTGGTTGAGTGACTGTCCCGGCGAGAGTGGAGTCTTGCGTCCATCATAATCATTGCCATGCTGCCCCAGTCTGCTGTTCCCATTTCCATTCCCTCCGCGTGAACCGGGAGCGTGCAAAGGAGGTTGATGGGAAGGATTGAATCGGGGAGGATGAACACTCTGGCCACTTTGGCTTCCCGCAGCGCCTGATGCTGATAATTCCAAACTGGAGAGAGCACGCTGCACGTCGTCGATGGCGTTGCTACCTCCGGGAGGACCCCCGGGTGTACGCCAGTCGCCAGCACTTCCCGAGCTGCTGCCCGTAGATCCCCATGGAGAGGAACGACCGAGTGGGCTAGTGGGACCGCCGTAGGAATCATAAGGATCATATGAACCCGGATCTTCTACTGCATAAGTGTATTCGTAGTCTTCTCCTTCGCCAGCATTTGTCGCGTTTTCGGCAGTATTGTTAGCTGGCAGTGGTGCTTGAAGAGTTCCTGCTCGTTTCAATGTAGATACTTTGGGTCGGTTTACACCTGCGCCTTGAGCACCGTAAGTCAGAGAAACATGACGGCGAACACCGGAGGCAGCAGGTGGAGGTGAAGGAACATGTTGAGAACTGCCATAAGCTGAAGCCAGCTGCTCATTCGGGTCTAAGGGCTGCTGAGACTGCAGTGATTATCAGCACGAATTTCGGAACTGTCAAAGTGGCAGAAACTTGCCTCTTCCTCGGGCACGACGTAGCCGCCGATCTCTTTCTCCCATTCTTCCTCATCGCCTTCGTGTCCCGCAATCGCCGTCAAACTATTCAACGTCTTGGGAGTCATACTCCCAGTTTTTGCGGCAGAATTTTGGAAAGCTATATACCGAAGTCTCAAAAACCCATAATCGATGACGATTATAGGAACAGATGCGTACCGCGATGATATCTTGTCGGTAACGACGCCTGGCGATGAAGGCTGCTTTTTTCTCCTACAGCACCCAGACCGCCGGACCAATCTTCTCCTACGACTTCATCTTCATTCCAGAGTTCCGGGTTCTGCGATTCTTCTGAGATTGTATCTTTTGCATTACCGCGAGCAGTTCTGGACGCTGCAGTTATTGTATGATGTCGTCGAACTCCACCCGAAGTGGCGGGCAAGTCAGCTGCAGCTGAAGCTGGAAGAGACGACTGAGACGACATGGAAGTCGTCAAGCAAGAGGGTTAGGCAACCGGGAGATGATGGTAGACTCTAAGAAAAAAAATTATATACAGCGTGATATGATGATTGATTCCGCTGATTCAGATATACGGTGGATTGCTATCTGCTATCTAGACCTCTGCCGCTATTTGACAGGTTTGCTCATTATCATCGTCACAGTGAGCAAAGCCCTTTTTTTTCCATCTCCAGCTCCAGCCAGTCCTATGATCTGTCATTCAAATTTCAGACTAAATAATTTCGGGGGGCCAGGTAACGAAATCATCATTCCATTGGTCAAACCCTAACCGAGTCTTCCGATTATCGGATTTCGCGGAATTCGAGAGACCGTAGGATGCCTGCAAACCTAATGCAAACGCCTATACGAAAAGATACTGCGAACCACGAAAGTCTAAAGCTAAGATCGCATCGGAGCTGTCCAAGGAAATCATTGATTACAGAGGCGTCTTGCTCACATATGAGCCAAGGCGGCGATAACCTCTGTAAGTCCAGGGTCCTAGAAAAGCTGTCATCCAGAGAATTTTTTTCTTTGTTTTTCCCAACAGCATCCTATTTTCCGACGTCTTCCGACGAGCTTCAACGGTCCTTCGCCCTCGAGCCCTTCGGAGGGCAGCAGCTTTTTTTTACTCTAATTTTCAAAATAATCGAACAAGCGGCTTGCCTTTAGCGGCCTCGCGTAAAGAGGAATATCCGAGTATGATGTTGTCAACTGGATTAGACGTGGACGTCCCGCTTTCGTGAGTTCCTGTACTAGGTGCCATGTAGTAGTAGTTTATAACTGACCTATCCGCGACATAGGTACATATTAACAGGCACCTGGATAAACTTGCTCCTTTACGCGTTCGAATTACTTATCGGCTTCTATTACTTGGTCTGTGTTCGTGGATGGAAGTCCAAAATGTTACTGGGAACAGTACTCTCAATCGACACTGCCGGAACCGCTCTTGTTTGTTATATTGCATGGGCGGTACGTTAGGAAATACTCCAGTCATCACCCCGTCTTACATCTCGTTCATAAACAGCGACTGCTAACTCGTAAATTTATCTATTCCGAATCTCCCTACTGTATCTGACCTGGGGAATGTATTGTTATCGCAGCCTCATATTCGCAGAAGAGTTCTGAAGCGCCTGTCGTCGCAATATTTATCCTGACCACCTTGTCTGTTATTATCGAGCAATCGTATTTTGCATATCGGCTTTGGACGATGTGAGTTTGTCAGTATTCTAATCGCCGCTTTCCTCATATTTTGTTACTGTAGCAATCAAAATAAAGTCTTAATCTCCCTCGTGGCCCTTCTGATCCTCGCAAACGTCTGCTTCGCGTTTTTTACTTGAATGCTCTCTTGCAGCGGACTTAGACCAACTTTCCCTAGGTTGTCGCCGTATCGACCTCAATAGGTCTCGCTTTGTCATGGGACTCAGGATCCGTCGGGCTGAGCACGCCTCGTTTGAATCTGTCAGTCCCGCGCACGATACAAAATTCTTCCACTGACATCCAGAACAGTCTGACCACCATTCTAAATGCTTCAACCAACTTCATCATCGCCACTGCCCTAGTGTGCACATTGAATCGGATCGACTTTTTACGGTTCTCAAATTCCACTCAGAGGTGAGCAGCATCTCCCTTTTGTGTCTGGACAAAGCACCATCTTAAGCTATCTTTCTGCACGTTAGTCTAATCCGGAAAGTCATGGTGTATGCTGTCGCCTGTGGTTGCATTACCGCCCTCGTCGCCATTCTAATGACGGTGCTGGGTGCCGTATCCCTTCGCGGTAGGCTGCCCCGATGCATCTTAGTTCACATGTCCTTCTTATCTTTCGCTTTGTAGGCTTTGTTCTCTTTTTCGACTGCTCTGGACGCATCTATACACTCACTATCCTCTTCAATTTCGTTCTCTTCCACAACTGGCAATGCGCCAGCAAAACAACATCACAAGACCATCCTTGGAAAACTGAATTCGACTTGCGCCCGGGTATGTACTTGACCTCATAGACATAGAACCCCGACGTTTGGGCTGACATTCATTTCATTTTTCCTCTTAAATCTATATAGGTAAAAACGAGCCTCGTATCCCTCTGTCAACTTATAGCCAGAGTACTGTAACGGCTATGCCTTCTTCGGTATGATCAAGTCGACCACTTCTTCTGTACGCGTTCCTAACTTGGTTATCCTTCGACAGCCTCAAGGAACAATCGTAGAGACGCCCAAGAGACCTACTCCTGGACCGCCATTTTCTATGGAATCCATATTTGGTAACTCGGAAGAGGAATTGGGGCTTTAGGCTAGGCTGACATGTATGTACCTGGTTGCTTCTACATTTGCGATTCCGATGGCTCAAAGGAAGTCCGCGAGAATAAAGCACACCGAAATACAGTACAGTAGAATCGCTGGTACAGTCTAATACACCGAGCTTTGATATTCATCCATACACGTTCGTTTCTGTAGAATTACGAGTAGTAAGTAACTTAGTAGAGAAAAGAACCACCGGTCAGATTGATACCTTGAGGCAACCTTGAGGAACGATGCTGGCCGAGTTCTGTTCTGACATGGTTCCAAAAAAAACGAAAAACGCGACACATTTCGTGCGATGTTCCTGTTATGATTCTACCGAGTTTGTAAATCTATCCTTGAGCCCTCAACTCCCTTCCTTGTCCTTCATATCTCGCAGGGGAATGCCCCTCTCCCTCGCTCCCTCGTCTTCCAGGCGCAGAAAAAGGAAAGTCTGTGACAAGACGCTCTAATGGCGCGAAGTTTCCGGGGATGCGTCCAGAGGTAAAATACGCTTAGCGGAGATCACCTAACGTCTAGCCAGCATGCGTCAATCAAGTGTGTACCCTTGCTCGAATCCTGCGTTCGTACAATATCAGATCCAGTTATACTCCAGAGATTCGTAGAGCATCAATAGAAGTCAAAGCGTTACTGAGTGCCGATAACATTGTTGGTGTAGCTTTGATCAACCTTGAACCCCGCCGGCTGCTGGGCCATCGCAAGGGAAACGATTCAAAGCGGATCTTCTCTGTTATATCTCGTGACTGCCATGCTAGGTCAGAACGTTCCTGCACGCGTCAAAAGCGCGTTCTTAGTCCCAGGCAACCCAACTTCTTTAGTGCATCTTTAGAGCATTCAATGCTCCGGGATGTGGTTATCAGTCAAAACTTGCCCGTACTCTAGCGCTCAGAACTATAATCACTGGAAGGTCTATTCAAAAAAAAAGAATTCCGTTTTTGAAACTTGTTCTCCCTAAACTATATACACAGGTCATTCTTGATCATCGTTGTCATCATGTGGCAGAACTCGTGGAAGCGTAACAGCCTGCCATCCTTGAATAGCTATCACCCCCGCGTAGATTACAAGCGACGCATCCATGCCTCCTCGGGTTTCTGGGAGCCCCACGATAAACGGTACAAATTGGAGAATGTCGAGCATTACCGCTACCATTTTGAAAATCGCCGCAATCTTATAACTCCCCGCAAAAAACCCAGATGAGTTATTGAGAATGATTTGGAAGAGAGAGCCGGATACCAAGAGAGGATCAACAATACTCTCTTTCATAATCAATCCCTTGTAAAGCATCTTTGCTTCTAGAACTGAAGGGTCGGGCTCTGG
>KN834785.1:535777-549945 GCA_000827265.1 Collybiopsis luxurians FD-317 M1 | reverse complement strand
GGGGCAGGGTGAGGGTGAGGAGGGGCAGGGTGAGGGTGAGGAGGGGCAGGGTGAGGGTGAGGGTGAGAGGGGGCAGAATGAGGAGGGGCAAGGTGAGGGTGAGGGTGAGGAGGGGCAGGGTGAGGGTGGAGAGGGTGAGGAGGGTGAGGAGGGTGAGAGCAAGAGTGAGGAGGGTGAAGGTAAGGAGGGTGAGGGTGAGGGTGAGGGTGAGGGTGAGGAAGGTAAGGATGAGGAAGGTAAGGGTTAGGGTCATTACTTGAAATGCCATCGGTAGAGTCAGCCTCTCAGCAATCTACCACACCCTTAAACTCTGGCACCACTATTACTCAAATGCTCTACCAACAATATTTTTGCAGAATTGGCATCAAAATGTCCCTGTGGTGCTGATATTCTTTCAAGCCTGCTTGGACAAGTCTCTGGGATGAACAGTATTATATGAGACTTGCTCACCAACTCTGCTACCCCTTCTGGACCATCAATCCCAACTGCAGTAGTGACTGACACCCCTACCTGCAACTGAAATGCTGTTGCATTGGTGGAGAAGGAAAATGGTTTGAGTGAGGATGACACTGCTGATTTCTTACTTGTTCTTTCTTATGCCAAAAAGTCTATTGTTGACACCTACAACAGTTTCTCTTTCTCCTGCCAAATTTTGCTGGGTCAATTCAAAAAAGTGGGTCAAGTGACAAGTCATCAGCTGAGGTGGTTTTGGCTGCAAGCTGGTTGCTAGCTGGTTGCTATGCAGCCAAAATGAATATATTTTAAGTGGTGCAGCTTGTAACCAAGCCAAAAAGCCAGTAAAGCCGGCAACTGATTCAGCTGAATTCTTGATGTTGAAGAATGGAAAAAATTTGGGATTGTTGTGTGTGGGCATTTGAACATATCAATTGTAAGATTCAGGTGATGAAAGCTTGAAGAGAACTTCTTTGTAGTATCTGTTTGGCTGCATTGAAAACTCATCTTAATCAAGGCAGGAAATACTGACTTGGAGATAGTATCATTTGCATGCTGAAATTGTTCTGCAACATGTCTCAAGGACAAGCCTGTGACTGATATATAGAGAAAGATTGCAGCCTGTTTTTCCAGTGTGATGTTTCTGCTGTTCTCTATTCCCAGAGCTTGAAGCTGTTCAACAAGGGCAACAAAAACATGGAGACGAACACCATGTTCACTCTGAATGCAGTCAGGATGACTGTGAATCAACTCCTGTACCCATCCATAACCTGTTAGGCAGGAATTGTGATATAGTTGCTTCCAGTAAAGAGGAGATACATGTATGACAGCTACAACAGCTATAACAAGAACCCATAAATGAAAATGTTATATTTGAGGAGCTTCCATGCACTGACATGTAGATGGGTACGGGTCATGTGAGTATGATAGGCATCCTGTGGTACATCGGTACATGTCTCCACAGAAGCATAATGGTTATAAGTAACCCATCCTGCTTCCATCCAGGTATCTATATACAGCTGTTTCATCTTTGTCTACCTTTTCATTCTTCTGAATGCCTTTCCCTTTTCATAGCATATATATATTTGTCCATTTTCAGTATGTCCCTCAGAACTGCTTATATGTTATGAGGGTAGATGTTTTTTCTTTTTAGATTATTGGCCATATACTTACCTACCTATAGTCTCTGTGTACTTAGGACCATAGATATTTAACAAATAAAGAGGCATCTGAGTGAGGCCATAGATTGCTGGCCAGTTTGCTAATCCATTGTGAGTGGTAAACAATGATTATTATCATTATCATATGCAGTGGCACACTGTCACACAAGATGTATGATGTAATGATGGCACTTATTGAGTAATGTCACTCATTATCATGCAAAAGATGGGCTACTTGTTAACACAATATATTTTTGAGAAAGTCAGATCATTTTCCACTACTGGACAGGCCCTTAATGCTGCTGAACAGCTTGAGGAGAAGATGCTTTCTTTGTGCAAGAAAGTACTTGGGAATAACCACTCTCATACATTGACTTCCATGGCCAATCTTGCAAACATATACAGGTCATTTGGGCAGTTTAATGCTGCTGAACAGCTTGAGGAGGAGGAGATTTCTTTGCACGAGAAAGAACTTGGGGATAACCACCCTCATACATTGATTTCCATGGCCAATCTTGCAAGTACATGCAGGTCATTTGGGAAGTTTAATGCTGCTGGACAGCTTCAGGAGGAGGAGTTTTCTTTGCACAAGAAAGTACTTGGGGATAACTACCCTCATACATTGAATTCTATGGCAAATCTACAAAAGAAAACCATGTAAATGCAGGCTCTGACATATACATACTGGTCACTTGGGAAATTTAATGCTGCTGAACATCTTCAGGAGGGAGAGCTTTCCTTGCACAAGAAAGTACTTCAGGATAGCCACCGTGATACATTAACTTCTATCAGCAAACTTACCTACAGCCCAGATTTTCCAGAGACGCCCTCCAAATCCTAGGCAGCTTTGAGGTACCCTGGGCTGGGGACTAGTTTTGCTGATGTCCATGGCCTATCTTGCAACTACATACAGTTCACTTGGGAAGTTTAATGCTGCAGGACACCTTCAGGAGGAGGTGTTTTCTTTGCACAAGGAAGTACTAGGGGATAACCAACCTGATACATTGACTTCCATGGCCAATCTTGCAGCACATACAGGTCACTCAGGAAGTTTAATGCTGCTGAACAGCTTGAGGAGGAGTTGCTTTTTTGCAAAAGAAAGTACTTGGGGATAACTACAGACTCATATCTTAATTACTATGGCTAACTTCCTACCTGCTGTTGGTTGTGGGTCTATATGTGGCACATATTCATGCCATTTTTACTGAAATTTAAAACAATTGTCCAGAGTTTTCTTGGATTATCAAGTGTAAATCATACTAACTAAATTTGTATTAGTTGTGACTCATGTACACAGTCAAATCAACAGTACCCTGATTTATTCCTGATCAGTGGAAACTAAAGTGAGGGATCGTGAGCAACATCATGCTCTAGTCAGAAATGTTCTTACTTCCTTGCACAGGCCATTTGGCAGCACACTGGAAGCTTGTTTCTTGAGGTACATTTCCAATGTCTTCTTGTAAGCATAGTTGGACACCAATGACATTATTAAGCTGATATTTCCTGGGATCCTTCTGGATCAACTCCTATATTGTAAAGTGTGACTGTAAGTGTGTTGAGATTAGCTTCATCATTAATGTTGTGATAGCATGTTCAAAGAGCATCATAAGCGGCATCCTGGAATAACACACAACTGGTCATCCTCAAAGTATTTATTTGTGTGAGTCTAGCATACCATGCACCAGTAAATCTTAAAGACAACTCACCTCTTGTGTCTTGCCCTGGGCAAATGTATGGGTTTGTGACTGTCTTCAATGCTTTGACAGTGCATTCATCATCTATAACCTTTGATGGAAGGAAGAAACAGTCTGGATGACCTCTGGCCTTATGGTACTTGATGCTTAACTTACCATTGCCCATTTTGTGCTCAAATTTGGGCCTCAGTTTCTGCAAAGAATCTGATGCATTTGATGCCGCACTATGTACATAAGTAAAGGCAAGCAAACGGACATCGAATACATCGGACATTGAATACATGCACTGACCCGCAGAGCGCCGCAGCCTGCCAGTGCCACGCACGCACTCACAAATATCAACCTCAGGTTATCATTTATGATGTATATCCCGTTAAAAACCGTTACACGATACATAAATACACAGATGTATTAAACCGGGTCGTTGCGTCATGTTGTTTTGATAGAGGGTATCGGAGATAGATGCGCAATGAGAACATAGAAAAGGAACGTGTAAGCGAAGATAGATACAAATGTCAACGCACATGCAAATACAGTATAGTATTGTACTACACAAAGAAAACTTCAAAGGAACGTGACAAAAAGAATACAGCGTCCTTGACCGGTGAAAGCGAAACAAACACCCAAAAAAAAGGCATCAAGCGAGCTCGAGCAACTAGTGCTCTATCAAAGAGAGATATATACATAAGAAAAGAGTAAAACGAAAAAAGAACCTCTCATCCAACAACGAACGACATCAACGCCGTCCTTCGCTTGTATGTGCCAACTCGTAATTCAAAAAAATCTCAACAAAACCTCCCTCATCTCCTCCACTCTCATTGCCGAACCACGCCCAGATAGGAATAGCCTCATTTGACTCCGACTCCGGCGTAACCAGTAACTCTTCTTGATCTTCATCCTCGTCTGATCCACTACCCCCTTCATCATCGTGTTCATGGGGAAGCTCCACAATCAGACTCTGCCTCTCCTTGTCCTTGCGCGTTGGAATCAAAATCGCAACGGGAGCGGGAGCTTGAACGGACTTGGAGCCTATTTCGCCCCCTCCTCGTCGAATTTGGGGACGGCTTTCCGTTTGATTTTGTCCTGTACCCGCACAGAAAAAGGCTTTTGGATTAAAAGTGAATCTCGAGCATTGGAGAGCCTCGAACTACTGGGCCGGGAGCTCGATCTGGAGGTCGGACGGGAGGTGGGTGGAGAGGAAGGTGGAGAGGAAGGTGGGGAGGAAGGTGGAGAGGAAGGAGGTAGCAGTGCCACCGACTCATGCGCAGTAGGAAGAGGTGGAAGGGGTTTGTAGTCGTAATAAATTGTCACTGTCGTTTTGGCTGGACGTGTCCTCTCTTCGACGTAATCGTAATCGTCCTCGTCCTCTTCGTCCTCCTGCAGACGAACCAAATGAACGGGTACCTCATCTCCAAGAAGCCTCCGGATCCTATCCATCTTTGCGAGACGCATGGATGAAGAGATGGTGGATGAAGGGGGAGGCGCGCCGACGACTGAGAGGAATGAGACCCTGGAGAAACGGTCTCCAGCAGCGAGAGAGGTGGTGGAAGTGGTAGTAGGGGGTCGGATGGTGTACCGAGTGTCGACTGTTAAATCTGATTCGCCTACACTGTTGATGTCGTCGTCGCTGGACAGCGACAATGATGATATCGATCATGACCGGAACATGGTTGGCGCAAAGCGGAGAAGGGGCTTGGAGTCGTTGGTGGAGTTAAGTAGGGAGATATCGTCGGTAGAGCAGGTACACAAGGGATGGCAGGCGGTATGTGAAGCAGGAGAAGCAGTTCGCGATGAAGACCGACTGTGGGTGGTACGGGCACGGCTGCTGGTAGTCCTGAGGCTGGAGCTGGAGGACGCAGTTG
Organism: Collybiopsis luxurians FD-317 M1; assembly: GCA_000827265.1. Taxonomy (NCBI): domain Eukaryota; kingdom Fungi; phylum Basidiomycota; class Agaricomycetes; order Agaricales; family Omphalotaceae; genus Collybiopsis; species Collybiopsis luxurians. The sequence continues at coordinate 544,776 of KN834785.1, read as the reverse complement.
AGTCGATGGATCCTCTACGTTGAAGACAGTCATCTTTGTCCGAGTAGTCTGTACTTACATGATCATGTTTGTGAAGAAAATCTGAAAGAAATAAGGAAAGAAACCTTACGAGCATGTATATCGACCAGCTGCGGCGTTATCCCAAGAACACCACCCAATTTCTTCGACGAGCAGACAAGCTGAGTGCGCTGTTGTGAATTGAGCGCGTTGTCAGTTGGTGGGATAGAACGAAGACGATTTTCGCAATGGCAACTGCGGACGATGACATATTTCAACGATGAGAAGTGAACTATACCGATGAGATGCCATGCACGCGTAGAAAAACAAGAACGGATTATGTGAAAAGGACTGGTTTCCTGTTTTGGTTGACTTTCTCACGACGTCGACGTTCCTGCCGAGCCTCCTACACTAAAATTCAAACCAAGCCCCGCTCCCCAAAATCTCTCCGGCACTCCACAATACGAGCGGTCGTCGCCCAGAGCATTTTTTACGCTCGGATAAATCATCGCGCAATCATATAAAAGACAGCATCGATGACAAGGAGGCGAATTCCGAGTCTGCGCTGGTCCCGGTGAATCTACGTAGTCGCCAGGAGAGTATTCAACGCGTCACCAACTTTTTCGTACAGTCTGGATCATATCGTGCGGTCAAATCAGGCAAAGAAAAATCTCTTCTTGTTGTTACCAGTCCTTCTCTATAACCATTTCCGTAATTTGAAGAATGTCCGACTCTCAAAGCACCTCCATCATCGCAGAGCAACTCGGCCCTGCCTTCGACATGTACAGCAAGAGAGAGAAGAAAAACCATCCCTCCAGTCAAACAATAACAGATCATCAACCCTGCCCCGACATTCACATTTGCCTTCGCCTGTGCCAACTCAAATCACAAAAAATTCTCGTAACACGACACCTCCCTCCTCTCCCTCATCCCCGGCACCCCGGGAACACCACACCTCGATAGGGCTGGCATCGTTCAAGGCCGACTCTGGTGTAACGAGAAGCTCCTGGTCGTCGTGTGCATGAGGATGGTCCAGAACAAGACTAAGCCTCTCCTCTCCTTGTGCATTGGAACCGAATCGGAATTCGAACAGGAGCCATTTTGCCTCCTCCTCGAATTGAGGTACATGTTTCCTTAGATTTCCTGTCGCACCTGGCCAGAGAACGAGTACTGGATACAAAGCTAGTCTCGGGCATTGGATAGCCTCAGGATGCTGGAACAGGAGCCAAATCATGAGCTCAGACGGGAGGTAGGGTACTACCAACTCGTGGTCGGTAGGAAGAGGTGGAAGAGGTTTGGAACCATAATGAATGATTATTGTCATTTTGGCGGGACGCGTCGTTTCCTCATCACATCCGTATCCGTACCCGTCTTCGCCTTCGTCCTCTTCATCGACCATCTCCTGCGGATGCACTAAATAAACGGGGACCTCAACCCTCACAAAATCCGCTGAATCTGTTCGTCTTTGTGAGAGGTATGCTGTTGGATGAGGGGATGGCGAATGACGGAGGAGGAGCACCGAGTATGGATAAGAATGAGTCTTCGGAGCAACTGTTCCAGCAGCAAGGGCGGCGACGGTGGTGGAAGTAGTAGTGGGAGGTTGAATGGTGTGCCGCGTGTCGATTGCTAGCCCTGATTCACCAACACCGTCGTCGTCGTCGTCACTAGACATTGACGATGATGTCGATGATGACCCGGGCATAGGTAGGGCAAGGTTTGGTATCGTTGGTGGATGTGATTAGGGAGAGGTCGTCGGTAGAGCTATTACAAAAAGGATGGCGGGTCCTGGTACATGGAGCAGGGGAAGAGGCTCGCGAGGAAACAGTTGAATCAATGGATCCTCTTCGGCTTTCATTGTCTGAGTAATCGGTACATAATCGTTTTAATAAAGAAAAGTTGAAAGAAAGAAAAACTTACGTCGACTAGCTGCAGTGGTATAACAAGGACACCCAGTTTCTTCGTTGAGCGGATAAATTGGGTATGCTATTGCGAAGTCAGGGTCTTTTTGGAAGGCGGCGGTGAGATTTGCCATGACAGACGCAGGCGTCGACATCTTTCAGCGATAAGAGGTGAATTAGGGCGATGATATGCCATGCTAGCCGTAGAAAATCAAAAAGGGGATACGTGATGTAAAGCCGGTGTTGCCCGTTTTGATTCACTTTCTCACGATTCAGGAACTTCCTTGCCTATTTTGGGTGATTGCTCACCGACGTTAAATGATTCGGGACGTTCCTGCCGGGTCATACAGAGGGTCCTCGTTTTGAAACAGTCTGAACTTCGCCAACGAAAGACTGAAAAAGTTTCAATCAGCCAATCAGGCACGGCACATCCTGGTCCTGGATTCCTTTTGCTCGCGCCGCATCGGCGTTCCGATCTCGGACCGCGCCGTTGAATACACTTTCTTCCTTCTTTCCTTCCCTTCCCATCCACACCTCAAACTTTTTCGTCACCATCAGGAAATGGTGTATCGCCATCAACCACGGGCATGGAGCGCGGTTTACCAGGACTTGACTCTGAGTCGAAGTAGGGTCCGACCGGTGACATCGGATCGAGCCAATGTCCTGGGCTTTCATATTGGGCAATGGCGTGTTGCAGCAACGAGGTTCTCACGTTGTCACTATAAAAGCAATCAGATGCCCTTCATCATCTTGAACACGAACCGCCATCATCTATGAAACACTTCAAAAGGCTTCTATTACCGAAAAAGCATAAGCCCAAAAAAGACTCCGGTGAGTACAAGTGATAAATCTATGAATTCTTAATGTACGACTGATGTGATGACAGTGCCAGGGTCGGTATCCATACTATCTGGTGCATCCATTGTCAGGATTGATGGATCACCAACTTTCAATGCTGCTGGGAGAGATGTTAACAATGTTCAAGTAGTAAACCAGTATTATGGTAAGCCACATGTAATTCTCCATATGAAGAAACATGAAATTGACCATCAGATAGGAAAACCAATTGAGTCTGGAAAGCCAGACTTGTTTGTGTCACCCTCACAAGTTCTGATTTGTCCATCTCCTACTCCATTCTTTGTTGGTCGACAAGATATCCTTAATCAACTTGTTAGGATATTCTCAATGCCGGCTGTTCAGCAAAATGTGGTCCCTCTTGTTGCAAGTGGGGGAACTGGAAAAACCCAAGTTGTTCTTCAATTTGTTGCACAAAATCATTCCAAGTGAGGCATAACTGTATTTTGGCTAGATTACTGAAATTAAAAAATAAACTAGATTCTCAAATATATGGTTCTTTAATGCCACTTCTAAAATTGCACTCCTTGCCAATTTCAAGGAGCTTGGAAAAGCACTGGGGGTTGGTGAAGAAATTGAAGATGTTAAGAAATACCTAGCAAGGAATCAAGAGAACTGGTTGTGCATCTTTGACAATGCTGATGATGATCAGCTTTATCTCAAAGAGTATATTCCCAGTTGCAATCATGGGAATATTATAATAACAAGCAGGCTTGGGGATACAATTCAAATGGCATTTCCTGGCCCTCATATTAACTTTGGTGATCTTTCCAAAGAGGATGCTGTAACACTATTGTTAAAACATGCTCATGAAGAGCATTCTAAGGAGAATGAAGATTTTGCAATGGAAATTGTTCATGCACTGGGGTATCATGCACTTGCTGTAGCAACTGCTGGAGCATATATTCATAAAGCCCCAACCTGTACACTGAGAAATTACTTGGCTTATTTCAAAAAGCAGCAAACAAGGATTCTTAATTATAGATTGAAAACAATGGATAACTACCATGAAACTGTTTACAGTACCTTTAAGCTCAGCTTTGATCAACTACACTACTCAACTCAGTGTTTGATCCAAATCTGTGCCTACCTGCATCCAATGTCCATTCCAAAAGCAGTGTTTACTCAAGCTGCTGCATTTACAGTAAGCGATATTCAACCAGGAGATGTAAATCCACCCACTACTGCAATCCAATACATGAAAAAATTCTTAACATGGTTTGAAGAAGAGGGTACATTTGAAAGAAGCATAGAGGAGTTGTATCAATTATGTCTTGTATCATATAATGAGTCCAAAGAGTCAATTACATTCCACCCAGTTATGCATGCATGTATTAGAGAGACTATTGGATATCAACAGGATGTAAAACAAACAGCAATGTTAATTTTAGCACGAGCAACTCCCTATGGACAAACAGATGAGAAATTGCAGATGCTAAGAGAGCTGCTAGTTCATGCCAGTCAATTTGAAGATTTATTAGAATTTTTACCAACTTCAAATGTCCAGGACAGCTTTGTAGAAATTTTCAAACATAATGGGTTTTGGAAACAGGCTGAGAAAATAGAAGAAACCAGACTTAGGTGGAGAAGGAAAGAGTATGGAGATAACCACCCTGATACATTGACTTCCATGGCCAATCTTGCAAGTACATACTGGTCACTTGGGAAGTTTAATGCTGCTGAACAGCTTGAGGAGGAGGTGCTTTCTTTGCGCAAGAAAGTACTTGGGGATAACCACCCTGATACATTGACTTCCATGGCCAATCTTGCAAATACATACAGGTCACTTGAGAAGTTGAATGCTGCTAAACAGCTTGAGGAAGAGGTGCTTGCTTTGCAAAAGAAAGTTCCTGGGGAGAACTACTGACTCATACCTTGATTTCTATCACTAACTTTCAATCTGCTATTAGTTGTGGGTCCATATGTGGCACATATTTATGCCTTTTTTGTTGAATTTAAAACCATTGTGCAGAATTTTTCTGGATTATCAAATGTAATGCATACTAACTAAATTTGTTAAGAGTTTCAAACTGATTCAGCCTTGTTTGTCTTGAATCAAGCACAGGCTTATCAATATATAAATTCAGCATCCCCTTTTATTCCATTCAATTGTAATCTTGTAACTACATAAGCTCAGGGGCCAGAAATGTTACATTCACTGTGATTACACAATCAAGTACAGCTAATTCTAAATACAAAACTCAAAACAAAACTGAAACAGACTTCCAAACAAACAATGAAGGAGACCAACCCCATACACCCACTGCTTTCATCATCAAATGAGGATTCTGGAAGTACCACCAACCACTGGGAGTGCAGACATGGAACTTCCATGTCTGTGTTGCAGGACTATGATGTCATGCATGTAGATGTGTATCGATGTGCATAGAATGCTCCAGAATCTTCGGGAACATTTTCCCATGTTCCACCAGTACTTATTCACTTGTTACTTACAGTACTTAGTAGCAAGTTGTAGAACATTCTAGATACAATGTACTTAAGTATATATGCTTGAGTTAAAGCTCGAGCATAATAATAACAATTCTCATTAATCCACAAAGTCCCAAAACCTACTATCACAATAGGTTATGGGCCCCGGCCCAGACTGAATTCTTGCCGATTACCACTTTGCTCCTTATCACTCTCATTCTTCTTAGTCTTGCAATACATCACCACTTGCTATATCAATTAATATACTGACATAGATTCTCATCATGTCCAACTCTGCTTCTAACAGTGCATATTGCATTCAGCATCTGACAGGTGTTGAAAATTACTCCACCTGGCGCATCAAGATGCTTGATATCCTTACTGATGTGGACCTCAAAGAATATGCCCTTGGCACCAATGTAAAACCCTCTGACCCCAGCCTAGTTGCCACTTGGGCTAAGAAAGACAGACAAGCACTGTCTACTATCTGACTATGAGTCAGCGATGACCCTCTAGTTTACATATCCGATGCCGCTACCTCGGCATCTGCATGGACTACTCTCTTGGCAATGTATCAACCCAAGGGACCCATCGGCATTGTACAGGCACAGCAAAAACTATTCTGTGCCCAATGCCAAGAAGGAGAAGAGATCAGTGAGCACATCCAAAAGATGACTCGCTATTGCAAAGATCTCTCAGCACTGGGATCTGTCCTCACTGAGGATGAATTCTCCATCACCCTCCTCACTTCACTTCCTGACTCCTGGGACCCATTCATCCAATGAGTTGATACATCTGCACTATCTAACTCTACCACTCTTGTTGCTCGTATTCTTGAGCAAGCTTAGTGCAAAGAAACCAAACCCAGTTCAGATGACATTGCCCTTGCCGCCAATAAATTCAAACAGCATAATTGCAGCTGTGACAATTCATTTAATCCAGCTGTTCATGCATGCTTCAAATGTGGCTGTGTTGGGCATTCAGCACATGAATGCCGAAATGCTGCTAATGGTAAAACCTTTATGGTGGAACAGAAGAAGAAGAATTATGAATGCACATTGCAGAACTGCTCTTGAATCACAAAAACCAACCATGCACACATTTCCCGAGAAGACTCTAATATTATTGAGTCCGATTATGCCTTCATGGGATCTGTAGAGAATACACTAGCCCCTGACTCATGGTTGATAGATTCAGCATGTACTAAACACATTATCCACAATAAATCTCATTTTTCCTCCTACTTCAAAACTCCAAATCATTCTGTGAAAGGATTTGGACAAACAGCTGCCAAAGGTCAAGGGAATGCCACTGTTGCTGTACATCACAGTAAAAATGCATACAATCTCACTCTGTGAGATGCCATACATGCCCCCTCTGCTCCTTTCAATCTTATTAGTGTCAGCTGCATGACATGCGCCAGTTTCACTGTCAAATTTAGTAATGGTTCTCTATCTGTCTACACTCCAGGCCCTTCTCTGCATGAATTAATCTGTGGAAAATACATCGGCAATCTCTATGTTGTTCATCTCACTCACAGCTCACCTCAATTCACATCTCCATCCACTTTCCCTTCACCAAAATCATCTGCCCCTGATCCTGTTACAGAAACTCTTGCCTTCCCATCTCAACCTGCTGCACATACCTGGAAGGATTGGCATCACACATTTGGACACATATCACCTTGATCAATCAAATTATTAAAGGACAAGAATATGGTCACTGGTCTAATAATTGATCATAATAGTCCACTTACCTTTGATTGTGATGCATGTGCCTGTGCAAAACAGCATGTCCAACCCTTTCCAAAAGAAGCAGAACATCAATATACAGAGATTGGAGAAATGACCTTCACTGATGTGTGGGGACTGGCCCGCACTGATGGGATTAACTGTGAACAGTACTTTGTTTCATTTACAGATGGTGCAATGTGCTGCACAGTTGTCTATTTCATGAAACAAAAATCAGAGGTGGAGGAAAAAATTCAAAATTACATTGCTTACATCCATACACAAACTGGAAAGCAATGTAAAGCTTTTTGTTTTGACAATAGAGGTGAATACATTGATTCAAAAGTCCAAAAATACCTTGCATCTAAAGGTATTCACTGTGAGTTCACAGCACCATATTCCCTTCAGCAAAATGGTGTTGCTGAATGACTAAACTGAACATTGATTGAGCATGCAAGAGCTATGCTTGCTCAATATGACTTGTCTTTATTTTTATGGCCAGAAGCTGTGGCTTATGCAGTTTACCTTAAAAACCATTCACCTACTCGAGGATTGAATCAGGATGTTACTCCTGATGAAGCTTTCTGGAAGAAGAAGCCAGATGTCAGCATGCTGTACAAGTTCGGCTCACCCTGTTGGGTTTTACACCAAGATGGCAAAAACCAAAAACTTGTATCTAAATCATGCCCATTCCACTTCACTGGTTTATCTGATGAGTTGCATGCTTGGTGATACTTCAACCCAGAGTCCCAAAAAATCCAAACATCTCAGAATATCATTTTCAAGCTTGAGGGGGAGCCAGAAACACAACTGGAAACATCTGATGTACCTATCAAGTTGTCAGCACTTGAGGGGGAGCAGAATACACAAATCAATTCCTCATCCAAGTTGCCACCAACTGATTCTCAAGAAATTTTGGATTCATCTACTTCAAATATTCAGTCTCTGCCCGAATCCACCCAGCAATCCAAGCCACCTGTCCCCACTCACACTTACATTCCTCAACATGCCAAATCTACTCCAATTAATTATTGGCTTCTCAATAATCCTGATTCACAATCACGGTCATAAAGCTGGTACGAACATCCATTCCTAACCCCTATTTATTTCTCTTTTACTATACACCTTTCACATGACCGCGTTTATGACTAACTTTCATATCAATACCTTTTGGACATACAACTCCTCCCTATCTCCACTCCACACGGTATCATTGTTCTTTTTCTATTTCATTCCCACTGTCATTGTTTTATTAATGAACTGTCCTTGTTTCTCTTCTCGCATCTGTCGCATGACCACATGCTCTATACCTTTTATTCTTGTAGCTGTCACTTAGCTATTGTCTTCCAGTAGCATTAGTTTCTCATCTTGTCCTCCAGTAGCATTAGTCCCTCTTACAGCTTACTACAGTATATATACCTACCACCTGTAACCTGAGTCCCCATCTTGACCTCTCTGTTGATTGGGACCAGGTGAGTATCCTGCTTGTACCAGTAGACTATTTAATTAACTCTGTCAATTGGGACCAGACTTTGCCTAAACTGATTACCGTGCTCTTGAAAGCCACTCCACTGTAAACCGCTTTGTGACATTAGGTCAAGATCCTTGCTGCACTGATAGTCTACTGCCTAGGCTGTCCCTGCAGATTCCGCTACTGCCATGCCTTCTTTCTCTGCAGATTTGTCTGACTCTGAATCAGGTCATGAACACGTTGACTGCTCCAGCTATCTGCATGCCTTTGACACCCAAGCCCGATCTCACATCCACCAGCTACCAGACAGTTGGAATGATTGTGACCAACAGCCCTGCCCACACACCCTTGAAAACTCTATCACTGAAGCAACTCAGCTCAGAGATGGTACCCCTGCTGTACCAATTGCCAGATCCATAACTGCCCCACACACTCTTACTGCCCCTCCAGTTCCACTCGCCCTCACTGCCCCACCAGCCTCGACCACTGTAACTGCCTGCCCATCACCTGCATCTTCACCAGCACCCCCACTACTGACATCATCTCCTTCCCCCATCCCAAGCATGTCTCAACAAAGTCTCGACCAGCTTATGCATAGCCTGATCCAGCAGGTTGCAG